>JARYSY010000003.1:600000-1154577 GCA_031081805.1 Schwanniomyces etchellsii | reverse complement strand
ATACATCTTATCACAGATTATGAAACTCACACGTTAGCAGACTCGGTATTGTATATACGCTTACGTTTGCTAACATTTATAACGATTAGCTCGTATGGCGCAGTGGTAGCGCAGCAGATTGCAAATCTGTTGGTCCCCAGTTCGAACCTGGGTGCGAGCTTTTTTGGCATTTTCCTGAATAAAATATGATGTTTGAGGCGAATCACTTTTCAAAGATAGCTTGCCAAAATTTTGAGATATTATTACATAGACTTCTACATTTCATATATATCTGCATAGTAAGCTATATTTCTGCTTTCACAAAAATTTTGAACATCATTGACAAGAGTGCTAGGGCCGCATACAATAACTTTAGAGTTTTCGTATTCCTCAACATTACTCACGACGACCGATACATCTGGTCTTCCTTTGAAAATATTGAACTGCGACGTATTCGAGCCGAGGATCTCAGGTGCAGACTTGTCGTTGGAGTCTTGTACATCTAAATTACTCATTTCTATGGCATCATCTTCCTCATCTACAAGCAAGAACTCCGCGTCAGGGTCGTTTGGAGTGTTTGGATTTGAATCTCTGCTCCTGCTACCTCGGGTCACATAAATGTCCATACTATCATTGTAGCCAATTTTGTGTAGCACATGAACATCCTCGATTTGCCTGACGCACCATATGAATTTAGGTGGCTTCGTCATTCTGCTTATAACTCTAAACATGGGCAAACCAAAAGAGATACCAGAGCCTCCACAAATAATTGTATACGACATATTAGGATCAATGAATTTATCAGGAAACGAGGAATAAGGACCAATCAACGAATAGGAAGTTTGGGGTTTTAACTGAAACTTAGTTTTCTTCATGATTAGATCCATACTGCCTTGTTCTTCATATAACGATGCAATAGTATATGGATGAGATGGTAAAAACCAATAGCTGAAATGCATTCTAGGAGCGCTTATTCTAATATGCGAAGCTGGTGGCCAAGCCTTCAACTTGGAATGCTTAATGCTTACGAATACTAAATCAGATTCCTCTTCAGTCAGAATCTCAATATTTGCAACATCTAATGTTCTGAAAAGTTTCTGAAAAAATTGATTTGCTAAAAGTGCAACGCTTGAAATGCTTAGATATAATACACCGGGCCTTGCATGAAAGTATATCAAGAATGTAAAGGCCAAAAAAGCAATATTGTGAATTATGTAAAATGAAATGTAAAACTTGCGTCTGAAATATTTGACGGAAATGACGAGTAGAACTACCAAAAGAACAGTCGAAATGACACCCCAGAAATTGAGCAATTTCAAAGCTTTATAAAGCGCACCTTCGATGGTCCAAAGCACTAAATAAACGACGCTATGAATTATTGCACATAATATTATAAGTCTCGACATCCACTTGTGTAAGTCTAAAAGTTCTAAGTAATGTAATCCAATGATTGGTCTAGTGGCTAAAAAAATATCAAGAGGCAAGAGAGCATAAGATATCCGCCCAATTCTTTTGGCGAATACAAAAAGAAGGGTTCTAAAATCAACATTCCAAACGGAAGCCACCCCAACTGCCAATACCCAAAATATCATGGAAAGCCAAAAGAATGACGCTAGGTTTCTTTTCCGAATAAGTTTAACTCTGTCTAACCGTCCACCACTAAAGCGCTTGTAAAAAAATAGTAATGCTGCGTATACAACTGAGATGCCTAGAAATATGTAACCATATTTCACATTGATAACATGAAGACGATAGTGCAAGTTATCATGCCCGGAATTTCCTTGGGATTGCCCTTTAGAGCCAATTTGACTCTCCTCTCTCTTTATCTCGAAAGGATAGAACATGTAGTTTTATCGAATCCCGCGAACGGTTCACAAAAAAAAAAAAAAAATAGATGAAAAATGAAAATTCATATTACACAAAACTAAAGTATGATCCACCTGAGATCCTACTCTTCATCGCACGATTTGATTTATGAGGGGACCATTCTAGGTCTGAAAATTAAAAACATAAGCGCTAATCGAGAATTACTTAAAGCGATACTCGTTGCTCTATGTAAATACTTTGAGAAGAAAATGCAGTATACCAACGGTATTCACAAAAGTATGACACCCCCTACCGAAAGTATTCCCCTTAAGCATTCCCTCTCATAGATACAGTATGGAAGGAAATAATCCTGAAAAAAAAAAAAAAAAAAAAATAGGAAAAAGAACACTAAAAACTCATATCTACAATCTTCATCACATTCCAATTTTGCACCATGCGGTGATTACAATAGGACGACACGATTATGACGGTATAAAATTGAGAATAATAAAAGCGCATAAAGTGAGAGAGACGTTGCTAACATGACAATCGTACGACCCAAAGCGTCTTGACGGATTATTTGCAAATCTAAACATAAAACCGAGTTTTTTTGCGCACTGAGATGCGCACGTAAGCATTCACCCAAAATTTTTCGAGTTGGATGCGACCTGATGACGCAAGTACTAGCTCCAGGTCATACAACAACCATGTGCAATTCTATATATCATATCATGGAAGCTCTCGGGTTTACTTCACCTTATCAATAAAAATGCTCTTAACCTCGTATTTTCTCTGACACATAGGAGAGCTTGGAGAACTCATCTTAGAAAAATAAACAGAAGCTCTAGGTGTATTCTATGATCCTACCCTATTCTTCGTTAAGATCTATTATAATGTGCCTTCCAGCAGCATCGAAGAATATCATCTCCCTTCATACGCTGACGTCATTTGATGGTATAAGCTGAACCCCCTAGCCACGGAGCGTGTTGTGCATGTGCCACATCTATTGAAACATATGCAGTACCAAGTATAGACATTCTAGGCCCTCCTTTGCCACCGAGAGATGTCGGACCATCTAACTTTTGAAGCTGCTGAGGCGCTCAGAGAACCCGGGTCTTCCTCTACAGCGCACATACTCTAGCAATTAGGAGTTCCTATTATACAATCAGTGACTACATGTGATGCCATGATATACTCAAGCTAATGACTATAGATTAAGAAGCTAACTTAGAATTTTCGACCTGTGCCACGATGACTTCACGCATTTTTCGTCAACGTAGCATCTCCATCATCTCTTCTGCGTAAGAAACGCTACTCCTGCAACAAATAAAATTCAATTACAGCCAAGAGACCAGGATACTCAACGTTTATCACTATATTAACGAAAATTCTATGGGCTTCCGTCACTATAAATTCTAGAAATGTCCGGCGCATGATTCCTCTGCTGCAGGATGTACGGGGACGTATGAGATAATAATGCGCCACGTCGGAATCCCGATTTTTAGTATCAGGTCTTAAATTAGTTATTTCTTAGACGAAAGGAGAACGTCATTCAAATTCATGTTATATATATTTACGCTATTACCTTGCAACTGAATAAATCTAGCACCAAGAAAGAATTGAGAAAGACTTTAGTGATCACCAATAAATAGTTAGATTTACAACAACAGCACTTGACATATTGGTAAATAGTAATATTCAACCTCCCCAAGTGTATATCATATCTAATTATTCAGTGAAATTTTTTTGAAGAATTGAAGACGACACAAAGACTAGTGATGTATTCTTCCGAAGAGGCTAAATGGAAAGCTTATCAGTTTAGTGATCCATTCGCTTCGAATTCATTTTTCGTCTGCAACAAGATAAGCAAGATATTTTGTCGTCCCGATTGTGATGTTAAGCCAAAGACCAATTTGAAGTCTGAGATCAAATTTGTGGATCACTCGGAGAACGCTCTTGAGATTGGCTTTAGAGCGTGCAGCCATTGCGATCCACTCTCGAGACCTGCGATCAATGTCCAGATGTTGGTTGACTGCGTTGCTCACATAAACAAGGATATTGGTTTTTTGACACCACTTTTAGATGAGAATGAGGAAAAAAATAATGAAAAGATCAAAGAAAACATAATGGAATCTAAGAAGGCCAATGAAAAACAGATTCTTCAGGCAATTGGAGGAAGAAGATCCTCCGTTCCTGTTATAAATTTTGATGGTCAATTTTCAAAGGACTTTGAGAACTCTACATTGTCAAAGAACGATTTTGACCACTACAAGTTAGTTGACTTGGCATGCAGACATTTGGCTTTCGCCGCCGCAGTTAATATTTTAAATCCACTGCCTTACAGTAAACAGGAAGATATATCTAACGAGTCTTCTAAGAAAAGAAGAAGAAGGGGGGGTGTTTTGGGCTTCAAAGAGTTAGCAGCCAAATCGAAGCTTTCTGCATGGCACTTTCATCGTGTATTCAAATCGGTTACTGGATTGACTCCAAAGACTTACGGAGACAAATGTTGGGAGTTCATTGAGAAGTACAAGAATTCTTCGAAGTACAGTGATTATGCTAACACAAACACCAATTTATACCAGAATAGAGGTTCTCCTATGCAAGCTAGTAGCTCTATTCATACCCCATTATCTATATCAAGGGATAGCTCCATATCAGCCCCCACTTCACCAGACGAGGGACCAGCACTTAAGAAAATTAAGACAAATAATAGACTAATGGTTTCTCAAGATGCGAATAACACGTGGGATTCTAAGGAGGGAACTGAAGAGAATTCGCTCATTAAAGACAATTTGTTGTTAAAAGAGTTAACAGAGAATCAACCTATGGATACTATACCCGAAAATATCATTGATGACACACTAGATTTGAATAGCAAAACGTCAGGTTTTGCTGTTCCTCAATTGCAAACCTTTGATATGCCTCTTACACAGAATCCCCTTGAAGCAAATAACTGGGGGATGTTCGATGAATTGACAAATGACGATACCTACGCTCCTAGCCTGTTTGGTTCTTTTCATAGTAGAGCTTTTTCTGCCCCCGATTTGACAAGCTATCATAGTAGAAAAGGTGCCACGCTTTTCAATCACATGAAGCCAAAGATGCAAGACGTCCAAGAGATTTCTACGGAAACGCCTGAAGCTGGTATTCAGGATCAAAGTCCTCTTATGAATATTGCTGAACCTCAATATGGTAACTTGATGTCTACTTTGCAGGACGAAAAGGGCACGTTACAAATTGATGATTTGTTTGCCCTCCCAATACAGGAGGACACTAATCGCAATAACATATCAGAAAGTGATTTTCAAACAACTAACTATGAGTTAGATACTATCAATCCTCTTTCGACGGGTCTTCCATCCGAACTATTGACTTCTTCTACTTATGGTATTTAGAGAAACAAAATATGATGAATCGGTATGCTTATTACCTATCCTGTATTATCAATCCTTTGTCGCCTATCCTTGTAGAATTGCACTTTCCCGAAACTGACAGGCTTTACTGTATGCTCTGGACCCTTGATGTTGGAGGTGTTGCAACTAATGAGGGCGAGCCGCATCTTCTCGGTCTAGTGCATGCGCATGCTTCATGAGGCTAGTGCGCTGCACATCAATACTTAAGTCTAAATTAAGATAATCATACGGTTACCTGTAAGTTCCTGCAAAATTAAGAAGGTCCTTTGATTCTCGCACCATATAGCCAGCTATGTCTTGTGGCCCAGAATATGTGTCTAATAATCGTAAAGAAGAGTAATAATGGGGAAAAGGAGCCATACAATAAGGGCCAGTCGTATGATCATGTGTTGGAGTGGAGACACTTTTACCCCATGAATCGTAAGCTTACGGCACGACTTAATGTAATATGAGTGATGTAAAGTAGATTTTCATATACACATACTTCCTAGAACTTCTTCAGAAGTCTTTGTAACATTATTGCTTAATGCTATGTATATTTCGAATTTCCAGAGTACGAAATTTCGCTGCCAAATATTGTCCGCTTAATCCACTCTGACGCATTGATAACCGGCCGAACTACCCTTCTCTAGACTTTGTTATGATCTCGTATTTTCCTGAGATGTATATCAGAATTTTCTCAACGTGGATTATGTACGTAAGACTTGGTCCGCCTGACGCAATGGAGAAACTATTCTTGCAAGAGTTAGAGTACAGCTCATGCAGAGATGGTGGACCTGGTCTTTTGCCTAGATCTTACCCGAAGGCCAGTAGGAAGTTGAATAGGTACAGGTGCATTGATTCATGTCAAAGAATGGCTCATGCTACAGCTACAAAATGAGAAGCTCCAGTTCAATTCTTCATTAGGGGCCTCGGAAAAGGTAAATGAAACGACCTATTAGCCTATTGCAAGTTTATTCAAGTTTATTTAGGATGGATTATGCAAAGGGTCTGGTGTACCGGATCGGTGTCCCCGGGTGTTTCGTGCTTTCAGAGCCCATAAGGATATTAATCCGGGAACCAAAGGACGAAAGAAAATTAAGGAGTGCTGCACTCTTAGTGTGTGCGGGTAACGGCTACTTGTGCTTTTCCCAATAGAAGCATCGTTATTACCGCTTGGTTGTTTCCAAATTCCTATAGCTTCAGGAAATTTGAAGCCAGCTGAAGAATTACCTAAACATTAAATACATCGTAGAAGATTATTTTAGGTTAGAATGCTTATTCAATGCCTTTGAGATCGATGAGGTTTACAAAAGTATGCTTCTTAGTTAAAGCATGTACTTGTCCTGCATAGTGAGAGAACGAAATAGTCTGTTCGACAGGTGTAATAATTATCCCACGGGGCATTGTGAAATTGAGTACGTCTAAATAGATATAAAGAAAAGGCTGAATGTATCAGATTAATTACGTTTCACTCATTTCTTGTCCTCATTCTCAGAATCCTTATCGTTATCCGGCGAACTCTTATCCTGGCGACCAGTATAACTCGCTACTCTTTCCTTGTTTTGAGTTGCTGCACGCACCAACTGAACAAAAGCATCACCAGCAAGAGCCTTCTTTGTAGAAGTCTTAGCAGACATATCCAATTTTGTATTGGCTTTCGAATTCGGACTTAAGGAACTCTTAGATACATCTTCCTCGTTCATCTCTAAAGCTTCTTGCAATGATTCTTTAAGCGTTGTGAGTGGTTCTGTGGCCTTGCGAGAAGCTAATGATGAGGTCGTTGCGTCTTGTCCTTCGACTATAGTACCACTATCTCCAAACAAATTAATTTCCAGGGGGTCATCATCCTCTTCGGTCTGATATTCTTTCAATTTCTTGATCTTATTGTTCAATTTAACCATTTGGATAGCTTGTCTGAATTTATGCTTAGCATCGAATCCCTCTTTAATATGGGGCAATAAGTCATTCTTGGCTTGTTTAGCGACTGACACAATCCAAGGATCCTCGAGCAACGTTGCAGCATCTGGGCGCTTTCTAGGATCTAACTGCATCGCTTTCACGATAAATCTTCTTGATTCCCTTGACGTATCCTTCCAGTAGTCAGCATGAAATATCACTGTGTTGTTTTTCTTGACTTCCATTATAAAGTCATTGACGTTATCAGATCTGAATGGTGAATATCCACAAAGCATAGTGTAGGTGACGACGCCTAAACTCCAGATGTCGCAGGGTTTCCCGTGTCCTACTCCGAGAACGACCTCAGGGGCTGCATATCCAAAGGATCCAGCAGAAGATCTGAGAACTTCATCCAGGCTCTGTAGCTTTTTAGCAATACCAAAATCAGCCAATACCACGTTAGAATCGGGATCAGGAGTTAAATAAAGGATGTTCTCAGGTTTTAAATCTCTGTGAACGATATTTTTAGAATGTAAATATTTGAGAGCCTCTAGTATCTGCTTGACCACATTTGCGGCATCGTATTCCGTGAATTTTCCCTGCTCAACGATTCTGTCGAACAATTCACCTCCTGTAGCCAATTGTGTTACAATGTAAAATTTGTCCTTTGATTCAAACCAATCCCTGAACCCAACGATATTGGGATGATGCAACTCTTCCAAGAGCTTTAACTCATCCAATATCATTTGTTCATTTCCCTTCAATGCCTTCTTAAGAATTATTTTTATAGCTTCCTCTTCCCCTGTCGTGTTGTTTCTCCCATATCTAACTATACCGAATGCTCCAGCCCCTAGCGTCTTTCCAAACGTATAATTCGATTTTCGGGAGTATGATTGAGGTTGGCCACTTATTTTTTCAATTAGCCTTCGAATATGATGTCCATCCTCATGAGTCGTCATTTCTTAAAATATTGGTTCTACTTCTAGTTAATCCTGATCTCAAATTTCCTTCGTCATTTTATCGCGCCATGCATTTTGATGACTTAAGGCTATGAGATTGTCTCACAGATAAGGGCCCATATAAAAATTATATGTGTGTAAACACGATTATAAAACTTGAACTTATGTCCTTTCAGTGTTGGGAAAGTGATCGAACTATGCTGCGTATATTCTTCAATGATGATTTTGATTCCTTATCTATAATTCTTCGTCGAACGAAATCAACAGGAAAAGGAATGAACCATGTAATTAAGGCTAAGTTCCAATAATCGGCATAAAGAGTGGAGCCTTAGGGCATACATATTTGTAAGTTTAAATCCGCTCTATTGGACTCTGGAAGGTATTTACTTTCTTAACACGGAAAGCGAGCTCCTTTGCGAAATTTGGATTCGACTTACTAGATTCACCATTTTTCAAACGTATAAAAGCCTCGTAAAACCTTATTTACTCAAGTCGTTGATTAAGTTTATAGAATGTTAAAAAGGATCCCGCCCACACGGGCTAGAATAGTGCTCAGGACAGGACGTCTGTTATCAACGATTAGTGAGACATACTACCCTGATGAGCCCAAGACCCCACAGATTCTTACAAATGATATTCCAGGACCCGTTGGTACTAAATTGAATAAAGAGCTTGGTGAAATATTCGACAACAGAGCCAGCTATTTTATTACAGATTACTATAACTCAGTGGGTAATTATATAGCAGATGCTGATGGCAACAAGCTCCTTGATATTTATGCACAGATTGCGTCAATTGCTTTGGGATACAATAATCCTAAATTGATTGAAATGGCCAAGCTGCAAGAAATGATCAATGCAATTGTTAACAGACCTGCTTTGGCGTGCTTCCCATCTATTGATTATGGAAAGATCCTAAAGGAGGGAATCTTAGCAGCCGCTCCCCCGGGCATGACAAAAGTTTGGACTTCTTTGTCTGGATCAGACGCAAACGAGACAGCCTACAAAGCCGCTTTTATGTACCAGGCAGCAAAGAAAAGAGGTTCATTGGATTTCACCAGCGAAGAATTGACCTCAGTTATGGACAATAAAACGCCCGGTGCATCAGATATGACCATTTTGTCATTCGAGAAAGGTTTCCACGGAAGACTCTTTGGGTCTCTTTCCACAACAAGATCAAAGGCCATCCATAAGCTTGATATCCCTGCATTTTCATGGCCTAAAGCACCATTTCCTCAATTAAAATACCCATTAGAGGAGTTTGCCGAAGAGAATAGACGCGAAGAAGAGCAGTGCTTAGAAGAATTTGAGAATATCATCAAACTGCAAAAGAAGCACCTGATTGCAGCTATTATTGTCGAACCTGTTCAGTCGGAGGGTGGAGACAACCATGCGACTCCCTTCTTCTTCCAGGGTTTGAGAGACATTACCATCAAGCACGATATATTGATGATCGTCGATGAAGTCCAGACAGGTGTTGGTGCCACAGGTAAGTTCTGGGCCCACGAGCATTGGGGCTTGACTAGTCCTCCAGACATGGTTTCATTCTCCAAGAAGTTCCAAGCTGCGGGATTCTATTTCTCGAACCCTGACTTGCAGCCTAAACAGCCTTACAGACAATTCAATACATGGTGTGGTGATCCATCTAAGGCTTTAGTTGCGAAAACCATTTATCAAGAAATCAAGAAAAATGACTTAGTTGCGAAAACCGCGAACGTTGGTGCTTACTTGTATTCCGGATTATCTTCACTCTTTGCCAAGTATCCACAACTCAAAAACTTAAGAGGAAAAGATAGAGGTACATTTATTGCTTGGGACTGCAGATCACCTAGTGAAAGAAACCAGATATTGGCTCTTTGTCGCAAAGGTGGTGTTAACGTAGGTGGCTGCGGTGATCAATCGATCAGATTGAGACCAATGTTGATCTTCGGCGAGAAACATGCGGATGTGTTTTTAGATGTTTTGGAAACTTCTTTAAAAAAGTTATATATTTGAGTAGTAAGTATCTTAGGATAATATATTAAACTGATAGGGCAATTTCATTTTGATTTGCGTATTGATCACCAAGAAGTTGATCAAGGCGTGCGCGCAACTAGATGCTCAAATGAACAACAGCATTGATAAAATTAATTGAGAGCGGCTATATAAGTCTACCAAGAAGAAGGAGAAAGGTTGATAAGTAAGCTAGCACAAAATTAGTATAAAGAATACTACTTGACGTGTTTTCAGAGTACGAAGAAAACTAGGAAGATAAAGTTAGTGAATAATCCGCTTTCCGCAGATTTTTTTTGAAGCTTAGCAAGACATACGATCGCATAATGAATTGAGATCGTAGAGTGGTAAATCAAGGAAGTTCCAAAAATAGTATTGCAGGATAGAGATGCTTGGAAGGTTATTCAAACAAAACCCGCACACTAATTCCGCTAACCAAGCTCAAGGTAGTTGTGGGAACAGTAACGGTTATGGAGGATCTATGGGCCACCCCAAACAAGGTCACTCGCAGGGTCCTGGCAACAACTTGTTTGAGGACCCCTATACCAGGGAAATACTCTATGGTACGTCTGAGTCAGAGCAGCTTCGCCCCTACGTATTCAAGAATAAGTTTTTTCGGCTAATTGTTGCTCAAGATGGAGGAAATCTCAGATCAAAGCAGATATTACTTGACACTTCGACTCAAAATGGAGAGTATCCCATGGTGAATAACAAAGCTGTGATGACACAGAGAGGAGGAGATAACAGGCATATCATGACGTCTAAGGTCTATCATTTCGCCAACGAACTAACAGACTACATGTTCGGTTGCGGCTTACCCACAAATGAAACAGTATCTTCTACGAAACTACATTTGTTGCCAATAATAGATAACCTGTTGTATGGCACTAATCAGTCGGTTATGATTACTAGATTATTTCTGATAGGTGATACTATGGATTCTTATTCTAATACTAACTGTAAGCTGTGGATGCCCCATTCAGCTGTACCGCTTAAAGAATATGGGCTTAACAACAGTATTGCAGAAGTACAAGAGGCTGAGCTGGTCGAGAGCGAAGGTAATTCTGCTATGTGTAGAAAGACTACTAATGATGTGAACAGCAGATTTGCCATTGGAATTATAATACCACTTGAATCAGTAGAGTCAGATATATCTGAAGTTATTTTTGAGAATTGGGAAGAAATATCGCGTTTTCTTCAACTGCTTCAAAAGCTCATTTTCAAAAAACTATTTGCCTTATTGCATAATAATGCTAATGATCACCGATTACGGCCTCTTTCGCTGCCCGTTTCAAATCATTTTAATGGAACCATTGGCTCCTCATATATTGTAAACAGGAGGGTTCAGTTTCCAAGTTATTTTTTTCAACATGACAACGACCTAAATTCTCAGTTACCAAAGCTTGTGAAATTGATTAACTTTAATTCTAATATCCCAAAGTTAGTGAATTCTAATTCGATTATAAGGACGTCACTTCTCCATCCAGACTCCAAATTTAAGCCGTTGTTATTGAACTGGGTGTTGGAATTGTTAAACTGGTTTGAATTGAAGGACGGAAGATGTCATACCTCTACTCAAGCTTTGCATGGTTGTGGGAGCTCAAGCAATAATATGTTTCTTCATGATTCATTTTCGCTGTTTCCAACGGTCGAAAGCAGTACTAATTCTCATCTTTCTGGTGATTTAAGCCCAAAGAATACGTTTCTTGCATCATTGATTGCTCTATTAATTCCTCTTCGGGATCTGTTGAAGAAGAAGCCCTTATCAGTTTCAAGGAATGGCACGGAGAAAGAACTTACTAGAGTCGTGGTGATGACGGGGAACCCAGTGGTTGCTAGAAAGCTTATTTTTATCATTAATGCATTAATTCAGGATGAAGAATTCTTTCGAGATCTTATGGATAAAGAGAACCTATCAAAACTAAATGAAGGCTATCATGAATCAGACCTGCAAATCCATGGGCACGAGTCTACATGTGATGACGAGGACGAACAAGAGAAAAGTTTATATCCTCCTAAACAAACAGCTCCATTGGAGAAGATAAGTACAAAAGATAATATTATCAGCTCTGCATACCCTTCAAGCATAATGCCTATTCCTATCAAGTCCACCTCTACTGATTATTCTGAGGAGTCGTATCGTTGCTCAGTTCTGAAGAAGTCTCTGAGTCAATTATGGGATCCTCCTCGTAAATCAACCACCAGTGCGGCCACGTTACTGGTTGAACCTAGAGTTGAAACAAGCACAAATACTATACCCATTAAAGGAGGCCCAAGAAATGAACTATCTAACTCCATGGCCTATCTCTCATCGTCGTTGAATTCGTCTCAATCTTCTTCTGCTTCCAATTATTCATTATCAAAGTTAGGAAGTACATTCATGGACAAGTGGAAGAATTCGTTCAACTTGAGTGGCGCAAATGGAAGTTCTTATAATTCACATGGTCCTTCAATTAACGATTATCAAGACTGTTACCAATTTCCACATTCGCTTTCAAAACGAGAATCACTCAATTCTTTTAGAACTCCTTCACCCTTAGTCGAAGGCGACGAGCCTTTTTTCAGCAACGGCTCAATTGATAATTCTGGTTATAGTTCGACTAGCATAGGGACTTCTACAGCCCGGCTTTCAAGAACTCAATCCATGTTCGACTTATATAATGCTGCTGGTTCTAGTCAAAATAATCACCATGGGGAGAAAACAATAATGGGTAGCAAGCACTTGGAACCTGGAATTAAACGTACGAAATCTGCTGTATACATTCCTATCAAACATGACGACGATAGAACAAATGTCTTGAATTTCAATCGTGATGTGATAAAGAAGAAGTGCGCTTCTCTCATGAAAACTACATTGAATGTAATCAAGAAAGATGACATATTATTTGTGGCTTTACCTAACAACGAAACTTCCAGCAGACACTCCACAGTTAAAGGGACCGATTCGTCTTCCAAAACCGCATCACTAATTAATCGGAAACGTCTTAATCCCATCGTGGCATTTTCGGAAGAATTTAGGCCTGAGTTCACAGTACAATCCTGCCCTTTGAATCCGAAGCTAGAAACTCAGATAATTGGAACTCTCAAGAATGACGTGAAGTTCTACCAATCATGTGGTTATTCGAAGATAACTTCAAGATGTATCTTTATCAGCTTGCGTGTCCGAGAGATAAAAGTAATTAAGTCAATTTTGGAGGATAAGTCTCAAGTAAGCAATGATGAAAGTTTTACTTCAGTCTCGAACGCATCATCGGATGACCTTTCTTCTCACGTTGATGCCCATCCGGACTGTCTGTCACCAATTTCATCGAACCGCCAGTTTTTTTTTGGCTCAAATAATCAGAATAATCCTTTTATCAAAACCACTATGAAGAAGGTGTATACTTCCAGTAAGAATTATGGTGATAAGGAGTCTACAGACAAAATTGAGAAAATTTTAAATCAAATGGACGACTTATTCTTGAAGTACTATAATAGGACGGACAAGCAAAAAAGTCAACTAGAAAGAGGGTTAAACGAAAGATTCTCACAACTAATACATAGCATTCTAAATTGATATATTCATCCGGAAGTATTTAATAAAGGCTTACGTTTTACAAGTATATTTTAACATAGCATAATATTTCGAAATATTGATATCTTCCCTTCACCAGAAGATTGAGAATGACAAAAATTCAAAAGAAAATAAGGACGAAAAATAAAATCAAAAGAAGCTCGCATTTTAGGGCCGTAAATTTTAATCACATCTCGAAATTTTCGTTACGATATTATAAAACATTGCTAGAGGTATGACTGAAAACGAGGATTCCGAAGTCAAAAAAGGTAAAAATGACGTACAGCTTTTCTTAGATGTTGCAGATAAGACAGATGAAGCTAAGCAAACGTTCCTTGTGCTAGATGAGTGTACGTACTCAAGCAAAGATATAGGATCATCTGGACAAGATGAACATATGACATGCGATTGTCATGAATATTGGGATCCTAAGACAGGAAAGAATATGGCTTGTGGCGACGATTCTGATTGTATTAATAGGGCGACTTCAGTAGAATGTGTGAATAAATACTGTTCTTGTGGAAGGGATTGTCAAAATCAAAGATTCCAAAAGAAGCTTTATGCAAATGTGAGTGTTTTTCAGACAGAGTTAAAAGGATATGGCCTCAAAGCTAATGAAGTAGTACCAGAGGGGGGGTTCATATATGAGTATATTGGTGAAGTGATAGATGAGAATCGATTTCGTAAGAGAATGATTGAGTATGATCAAAAAAATTTGAAGCATTTTTATTTCATGATGCTCAAGAATAATTCATTCATCGATGCGACAATGAAGGGTTCCTTGGCTCGTTTTTGTAATCACTCTTGTAATCCCAATGCATTTGTAGATAAATGGGTAGTTGGTGATAAATTAAGAATGGGTATATTCGCAAAAAGACAAATACTAATGGGAGAGGAAATAACCTTTGATTACAATGTTGATAGGTATGGTGCCCAAAAACAACCATGTTATTGTGGTGAGCCCAACTGTATTAAGTTTTTGGGTGGTAAGACCCAGACTGATGCTGCATTGTTATTACCTGATTATATTTCCGAGGCTTTGGGTGTCACACATAAGCAAGAAAGACAATGGCTTAAAGAGAATAAACATTTGAGATCAAAGCAGCAAAGTGAAGATGTTAATATCAACGAAGCTTTTGTCAGATCCATCAATGTAACAGAGTTGAATGAAGTTGATGTACCGAAAGTGATGGGAGCCTTAATGAAGTCACAAGATCTCTGCATAACTAAAAAGCTTATGGAGAGAATCTGGCTAACGAATGATGAGAATGTTAATTTTGCTATCATAAGACTTCATGGGTACAAGACCCTTTCTCAAGTCCTAAAGACCTTTAAAGACCAGGATGATGAGTTGGTTTACCATGTTATACAAATATTGACAAAATGGCCTCGAGTGACACGAAATAAGATCTCCTCTTCTCAAATCGAGGATATTGTCAAAGAAATCAACGCAACTACGAAGAATCCTCAAATTAAAAGTGCGTCAGATGAGCTATTGGAAGCATGGAGTAAACTTTTGATGGCTTATAGAATTCCAAAAAATGAAAGAAACAAAGGTTCTCCTGATGCTTATAGTCGAAGCATAAGGTCAAGGTCCAAGTCACCGGAGAGAAATGGATCCGCCGATCCTCAACCTTTGGAGGATGATGATACATTACCCGAAGGATGGAAAGCTGCATATGATCCGAATACGAACAAAAATTATTATTATCACGTAGAATCAGGTATATCCAAGTGGGAGAGACCTAAGAAAGAGATACCGAAGGGACCTAGAGGACCCAAGCATAGCGAGAAGCCAAAAAGAAGTGATTATAATAATAGTCTGGGTTACTCCGATGATTTATTGGCTAAAAGAGAAGAAGAGAGGATGAAGAAAGAAAAAGAAGACCAATTTAAGGAAGTGCGCCAGAAGGAAAAATTACTTCAAGATCTTATACTACAGTCACAAAAGGAAATGGAAGAAAAGAAGCAACTTGAGCAGAAGCTTAAACAAGAAGAATTAGAAAGAAAGAAAGAAAAGCTCGCGCAAAGAAAAAAGGCCAAAAGTGAATCAAGAAAGGATTCGAAAAAGAGTTCAAAGAAGGCTGTTCCTTTAGAAACACAATGGACTAAAGCCTTTGCAGGTGTCGTTCCTAATCTTTTGAAGAAGTATGAGACTGAAATTGGAAGGGACAACGTGAAGGGGTGCGCAAAAGATTTAGTCAAGATTTTAGTGGAGAAAGAGATCAAGAAGAACCCGAATGTGAAACCCCCCAGCGAGTTGACCAGCTCTAAAATAAAAAAGTTGAAAGACTATGCGAAAATATTCATGGAAAAGTTTTTGATAAAATACAGAGCTAAACATAATAGAAAAAGGTCGACGCCTGAAAATAGTCAAGAAAATGAATCAGTCCCGGAAAAAAAAATAAAGGTAGAGGAGAATTCATAACTTTAAAATCATGCAAAAGTTAGATGGATTAATTTGTTAGATGCGCATCTGATATATAGTTTTTTGAAGACATTACCACATGCGACACATTTAGCATACCTACATTAATAGAATTATCATGTAAAATCTAATCAGATTTGTGAATAATCTATAGCAAGCCTAATCTTTAATTAATAAGTCTGGTAAGTTCTCCATTGATTCATCGCCATACACGATTTGATAAGTTGCTTCAAAAAGTGGGAATTCGTCTAATTTATTAACTTCTTCCAAGAGTTGATGCACCTCCTTCGCAGTGATGATACCTTGAGAGGATTGACCATTTAACAACTTTCTTTCTGCCTCCTCCGCAGACTCGCCAGTTTCAGCCATGTACTTCGCGACTCTCACATTTCTGCCTCCAGAACAGGTCGTGATTAAATCAGCTACTCCAGCACTTTCCTCTGTGAAGGTTTCTGGCTTTGATTCAGGGAAGAATGTTTTTGAGAATTTTATAATCTCTAATAACCCAACTCTCATTACAGCGGCTTTTGCATTGTCTCCCCATCCCATACCGACCACGAAGCCAACTGCCAAAGCAACCACGTTTTTCAAAGCGCCAGCCACAGATACACCAGCAACATCATCTATCACACGAACGTGAAAGTACGGTCTGTGGAAGGCTAACCATAAAAGCTTCTGATCAATGTCCTTCCCTGCACCTTGGAAGTCCTTTGGAATGGTATACGCAATCGTTGTCTCGGACCATTTACCTCTTGCAACCTCCGGAGCCAAGTTAGCACCCGATAAGGCACCACATTCAATGCCCAACTCTTCGGTAATGTAACTAGATAATAACTTACACCCGTTAGCAGATACTTCTAATCCCTTAAGACAAGAGAGCCCTCTAACGTGTGGTTTTAAGTGACCCTTCAACTGCTTGCAGACATTAGGTAAAAACTGGTGAGGCAAATTGAATACCAATAAGTCTGCGCCCTCAGCCGCTTTGACAATATCAGGTTCGGCATGCAAGTTATTGGGCAAAGTGACTCCTGGTAAGTACTTCACATTTTCGTGCTTCGTGTTAATGATTTCGGATAAATTAACCCCATCGATCTTCTCATCATAAATCCACATCTTCACTTGTCTCTGAAATATAGTATGCTTCTCGTTTGTGTTCTCTGCGATCACCTTGGCAATGGTGTTTCCCCAGTTTCCTGACCCAATAACGGCAATCCTGAACCTCTTACTATACCCCAGCGAAGAGAAGCCATCAGCATTTAAAATGTTGGATAACTGGTTTAATCTTGCGCTTGCTCTATTAGACATCTTTCCTTCTCGATACTATACTTCTATCTCTATCCTTATTATTGTAAAAATTTTATTAGTATGAAAAGCTTATATTTTCTATCTTTAAAGATATGAATTTTCAATTTCTTATCAAGAATCACAAACTTGGTATAGATGTTCTTTTATATTTAGTGTGCGATCAACGGGCATCGGCTCTACCTCAAAATTGATCAAACCCGCTGTGCATAGATTTTTCTTTCCTTTTTTTACCGAGGGTAAAATAGAACTTACAAGTTCCGCAGCCCAGAGCAATACGCAGACATAATTACTCGCATAAGTTCATATCGCCTACACTAGTTTTTGAAGAGGGGCTACGAGCTTTCATCTGATAATATCTACATCGACTTACAGCATTTCATTTAGAAGTATTCTTGCGTAGTCTAAAGTATTTCTCAGGATTGCTAGAGATGACTGATTTTTAAAGGAAGCCTGGGAGGCGTATTGGGAATGTCGATTAAGTATGGGTGTATATGTGTTTTTTCTCGCTCTCTGTTGCAAAAGAAAGACGTTATAGTAGCGCAGGAGTCATATTCCTAGTGCGTTTACTTGATTTATCTATCACGACAATCCGAAAATGTAAAATAGTGCGCACACCTCGGTTAAAGTCTCATGATGCTTATTCCAGTGCCTTAGATTTCCATTAAGCCGCAATTTTTAACATCCCTGGCTGTAGATGAAAGGCAGAGTGATGTAATGACTAGTAAACAAAGGAAGAAATATTAAGGAACAGTTATTGTAGTATAATGGCTTCTCGCTATCCTGGTGTTGGCGTATATGTGTTTTCCGTAATATACTGATTCCAAGTATCATGCGCGGGATTTTCACTAACGGGGAAACTGTACGCCCAGGCACAACGAAAGCTCTGAATAGTTTCGCGGTTTTCGTTATTGCGAGGAGGCGTACCTGATAATAAGCGAATCACTTGTAGTGGCTGAACGCCGCATTGTGCGCTCTGAGAAAGTGATGAAGGCCCTCTCGCAGCCAAATCACGCATAAAAGAGAATTAGAAATGCATTGAAGTCAACAAATACTTACGACCTCAAAGTTGAATAGTTTATTTTTCAACTGCCAGTGATAATTCTTCGCCAAGTGCGTGGGACTTGTAGTAGATAGAAGCAAGAGACATCAGAAGACAACATGGTTGAATGGTAGTGCAAACAGGGCAAATGATTACCAAGAAGCACACTCGTAGCTATGTGTATAATTACAACATTTGACTGCGGTTTACTCGCTCTTCATCTGCTTATCTATGTCGAATGGCTTGCGCAAAAAAAATTGATTCGAACATTTACCATTGTGCGATAAGGATCTAAAACCAATCAGTTCGTTAAATCTGTCAGCGGTAGAGCAAAAGGGAAAACGATATAGTAGAGCTTTGAGGAATTGACGAAGCTTTACAGTTCAGGTTCAGTTTGCTTTTCTCATTAGATGAGAGAAGAAGAAACCTTTCGTTTTTCTCGCTTTTCGCAATTACCTAGAAAATCATGCTTTTCATCATAAAATCACCAATAACTTCTTATCTTCCTAAATACCTGTCCTATCTCAAAATGAACTCTAGAGCTTTACATGATTCAAGAAGCAACTCAAAAAAAAAAAGAAGAATTGTATACTAAATTAAGTTAAAACTAAAAAATTTGTCTTAGGCTAAATGCAGTTTGTGGAAATAGAGAAATATTATACATGGATAGAAATCGGACATCAAGCTGGGTAGAACTTTGGCGGCCAAGAGAAAGCTGGTGAACGTACCTCAAATACTCAGATGTTGGGCAATATGACAAAGTAGTGACGACTTATCACGAAATTGGATAAGCCATGCTCAATCTCGAATATAAGAAAGATTACCGAGATATAATTTCCTTTCCGCGTTTCTTTTGCATGTCAAGGTGCCCACATGCCGCTTCAAAGCATCTTTCCTGGCGAAGCCCTTACCACACAAGTTGCAAATATTCGGAGGAATAGTTAGGTGTTGCTTTTCATGTCTTTTTAAATCAGAGGATCTGCGAAAGGTCATTAAACATTTTTGGCACAAGAACCTTCTCTCGTCAGATTTCAAAGAACCTTCATCTTGCATAGCAGTAACCTGCTGATCTCGCGTGAGATCACTCTTTGTCGTATTATTTGACATTAGATGCCAGTAGCCATCTGTCGAACTTTGAGAGCCTTGACGCTCAAAATTAGTCGTTTCCCCTTGATTACTCTCCACAGAGGGCGCCTCTTTTACAGAGGTGTCAAGAAAGAGATCATTATTCAAATTAGGGAAATCTTGGTAGAAGTCCTGAATCATAAGTTGCCCATTCTCATTCGCTCGTATTGTTTCTGAACTCCTTATAGGATTCCCATGAGGTGAAGAAGCATACTGTAATCGTTTCAAGAGATCCTGAATGGTAGGATCTACTCTACTTCTATTCTCTGGGTTAGCTCCTTGCGCTGTGGCAATTAAAGCTTCTCTAGCCATCCGCAAAAACATTTCATCGTCACCCTCTCGATTGAGATCATCAGATTCAACAGGCGAAGAAAAGGCTTCCTGCTCATTTCCCCTGTATCCCCTGGCAAAGCTGATATTTTGTTCATTTTGGATATGCTTGCTCAGTGGCACATGCAAAGATCGCAAAATTGAACTTTTGATATCTTTTGAGGGCCTATTATACATATTTAGATTATCAGCAGTAGATTCCAAATGACAACTCATCAATGGAAAAGAGATATGAAGCTTCTCTTTTCAGAATACTTAAAGATGGGATGCAACAAGAGAGTGAGCTTACCAATTGCGTCTAATAGCTTTGTCGGAAGTCTTCCTCGCCAATATACTTGTGTCTTCTATTTTATTAGCCTGCTTTTTATGAAGAATGCAAGAAACAGGTTCCCAGCGCTCTAAAAAAAGCGAAATATGTGCTGAATCGTTCAACTAAATTTACTTTCTTTCCTAGGTGTATTCACAAGCCACAGTTCTATGTTCTCTTCTTTTCAAATTTTTGCGATTAGTAACCCTTTGTGCTCTGAATAAGGCTGCAATCCTTCTAATGAGATCTCACGTGTCCACAATAAATCTTTTCTAGCTTCTATTTCAAACCAGAAAGCTTATCAGGGTTTATCAATAATCTTGGAATTTTGCTGTGTTTTATTTCGAGTCCGTGTAGAGGAGCAAACTAAATGACATCAAATTTCAAAACAACTCTCAAAAAATCCGCATAGCCTAAGGTATGTAAAAGGTCCTCAAGGATTCAAATTTCCGACTCTAACGACTATGGAGAGCGGCAGAAGTGGACTCTGACTTTTGCTATAACAACATACTTGCCAGTTGCAACACATATCACGTGATATTCAGTAATTTTTGAAACCACAACTATATTTGCAGGTTAAGTGAGAGAGACTTACAGGTTTCGATATCACGTATGTGCAGTACAACGAAGTCAATTTTTCGATTGACCTTGTCTGCTAGATAGGTCGAAAACTGAAAATTGTTGTTAAGAGCATGACAGCGCAGGAACTTCCAACTCGTCAGAAATCGCAGAGGGTTCTAAAGCGGCTCAAGAACCAGAAGAAGCTGCAATATTTTCAGCAGTTCAAGCAGGAAGCAAAAAATATCAATAACATCAATGATCTTCTTCCAGGTCTCAATGACATCTCGGATGCGTTTGAGGCAATGCCAATGGATCTTATCAAGTATTTCACACTATTGAAAGAAATAGATGCCAAGTACATTAACATAGTTCCCGTAGTTAATGGCCAAATAAAAGACTACATTGAGAGATTGCACTCCGATAAGGAGAATGCGAAGATGAGAAGAGAAACAAAAATAAAGAAATTGACTTTTATCAGAGACAAGCTCCATGAAATTGTTCCATGTCTAGAGGAGAAGATGCATGTAACATCCATTGCGAGTGATCTAATGTACAAGCACTTGTTTCGAATCGATAATGATTACAAGCTCATTATCAACAACAATGAAATTCCAGAGTCAGTGAGAATAGGTCCCTTGAATCATCCAGCAATGATAATGGAATCGGGTTCCGGTGAGAATGGCACCAATTCAGCGCAATCACAGCGCAGTGAAAGCAGGAGAGAAGCGTTAGCTGCTAAGAAAGCGAACAGAGATCACCACACTGAGGATCCTGAAGAACCAAAAAAGAAAAGGAATAACGCGACTAAAGAGTCTGCGAATAGTGGTAGTGAGACTGGATCCACTACCAGGCTATCTGGTAACTCTAAGAAGAGGTCTAGAAACGACACTGAAGATAACTCTCGCTTAGGCACTCCGGGGGCTCCCCCCCAAGTTACCTCTAAAAAGAGGCCCACCACGAGACCGAAAAGGGAAGAAAAAGACGGCTCTGCGGCAGCAGAATTCCCAAATAATACTTCATCAGCTCCGAATGAACCAACTTATTGCTACTGTAACCAGGTATCTTTTGGTGAGATGGTTGGTTGTGATGGGGAGGACTGCAAGAGAGAGTGGTTCCACTTGCCCTGCATAGGCTTCAAAAACCCTCCTAAGGGTAAATGGTATTGTGATGATTGTTTGATAAAAATGAAGAAAATAAAATGATTGAGCATCCCTACAAGATTCTTTCCTTACCATATCGCTTTTCTTGTGTTGTACGCTTCACGAAGCCGCAAGTATCTGAAAACTCAGACAATTCACGGCTGTGCTGAAAAATTAGATAGGATTACTCTCATGTATTACTTCAGCTCATTGCTGAATCTCTGTTAGATATATTTCACTAATAATGGGCATTTGCTTGTGCTGTAGGAAGAGTAAAGAGCAATTTAGAATACTCTAAATGCGGAATCCTTTTCTTGATAGTCCTGATTTAAGCCAGAAATGGAAGTTTTTTTTTTTTTTTTCGCTGCACGAAAAGAGGTGGGACAAACAAGTTTCACTTGGTACGTTCCTTTATTTGTATAAGGTCAGTATTGAAGGATAAGAGTTGGCATACAATCAAGTATACTGAAATACTTTGTATATTCTAACAATTGAGATCTAGCCATTGTCAATTATATTTATAGTGTAAATTATGCTCAAAGAATATAGACTAGTTGTCGTTGGTGGAGGAGGGGTTGGTAAGTCTGCCTTAACTATTCAATTAATCCAATCACATTTTGTTGACGAATATGATCCCACAATTGAAGACTCCTATAGAAAGCAATGCACCATTGATGGAGAGCAGGTGTTGCTAGACGTTTTGGATACGGCAGGACAAGAGGAATTTAGCGCAATGAGAGAGCAGTATATGAGAACCGGAGAAGGATTTCTATTAGTGTATTCCATTAATTCGCGGACGTCCTTGGAGGAGTTGCAGCCATTCTATGAACAAATTCTTCGAGTGAAAGATACGGATGATGTGCCTGTTTTGGTTGTGGGTAACAAGTGCGATTTGGAAAGCGAGAGACAAGTTAGCTACGAAGAAGGTCTTAGCTTGGCCCAGTCTTTCAATTGCCCATTCTTAGAGACATCTGCCAAACAAAGAATCAATGTTGAGGAAGCCTTCTATGGACTCGTGAGATCTATCAACAAAAAAGAGGGGGAAAAGAATGCCGAGAAGAGTTCAGAAGCTATTTCCTCGAAAGCGGGAGTAACCACTCCAGGAGACACCGCGGATAACCAAGCTGAGGGAGCAGAGGTTGCAACAGAGGTAAAAAAATCGTCTAAGAAGCCTGAAACGCAACAGGCGGCCCAAAGCTCTACAGGTACAGTTCGTCAACAGCAGGCAAGTGCTCCTTCGACCACCAAGGAAAAGCATGGCTGCTGTACAATTGTTTAAACTAAGGTCATTCTTTTGAAGCTAAAGCCTTCTTCTTTGAGAAGAAACATACGGTGTGATGAATAGACTTCTTCTGCTTTTGGTGATTTAATTATTTTTGGATTGATTTTTTTATCTAATTTATTCACTATAATACTTGCTGCTTTTCATTTGCATGAGAGGTTGAACAAAAATCAAAATTTTTATATCTATGTATCGCTAATTTATAAAATGTGACACTATAAAATGCAATATCAAGCTACTAATGATATAGTCTCCGAATGCTCTGACAGGAGAAATACTCAGATTTACTTCTTCAAGGCTATCTTTTTCTGACACCGACTTTGATATTCCTTCGTCCTCGTCTATTATCTCTTTAGATTGTTCAATACTGGTATCACCATCTGGCTGGTCGAACTGCATTCTCAAACTCACAGTCAAAACAAATTGGCCAACACAGCTAATAAACCCGCCTAAGAATGCATTGAAAGGAAAATTCCCAATGACCAATACGTATATGAATTGTAAAACTCCTAATGCAAAAAGAAACACCAAGAATACATCTATCAACTTCTTTCTAGGTGTCAAGTTCTTTAGATACTCATTGTAAGAGCGATCAATAGCCAGAAATAATTGTGAGGCTCTACCTTTAATATTCTTGGTTGTGGATGTATTCCCAGCCTTCTTGCTAAAATCCTTTTTAGTCATATATCCAATGTGTCTACTGATTGTGATGAGACCTTAGCAAACGTGTTGTCCATAAGGCCCCACGAAAGTTACACAAAATGACCACATTAGTTTAAAGGGCCACACTGAAGAATAATCACTACTTCAAGTTTTAGGAAGCAAATCCTTTATTCAATGGAAGGGTTAAATCAAGATAGGAAAGAAACATATGAGGATGGTGCCAAGAAGGATGAACCTATCGTGATACGGCGGCCTCCAGCATTGAGAATTATTCCGCCTTTGAACTTTTGTCCGGTAGAAAGACAGCTATACAGATCAGGACAACCATCGGTAATAAATCAGTCATTTTTGCAAGACTTGAATCTAAAAACAATTATATGGTTAGCTAGTGAGGAGCCACAGGAAGAATTTTTGGACTATTGCTCTTACCAGAATATTAATATCGAGTTTGTTGGTCTAATGAATGAATATAATTATCACAGTCTAAATCCTTGGGACTCCCTAGGTGAGAACACCATAAAAAAGGCTTTGGAGCTCATATGCGACAGGAAAAACTATCCCGTCCTCGTGTGTTGTGGGATGGGAAGACATAGAACAGGGACAGTCATTGGATGTCTCAGAAGACTACAAGGCTGGAACCTTGCTAGCGTGAGTGAGGAGTACAGAAGATTTACTGGCGCAAGAGGTGGTCGTATCATGGTCGAACTTTTGATAGAGAGCTTTGATATTTCCTCCGTGGAGATAAACCCCAAAAATGTGCCTGAGTGGCTTTCAATTGACTTTTAGCCTACGACACGTATTTATGAGATTCATATAAACACCAGGCAACTAAATCACCTAACTACTTGCATGCATACTTACTAAAATCTTCTAGCCACTCGGAAAAAATTCTTTGCTCCGCATATTTTTTCTAACGCAGAACCTGAATGCAGACTTTATGTTAGATCATATTATATTACTTGAACAGTAGAAAAACATTTAGTATATACTACGGTGTAGATTAGCATCAATTCATTAAGTTTAGAGTTTATCCGGCAAGGACATCGGTGATTGGGCAAGTAGTTGCAGAAACCGATGATCGGTAAATACACGTCCCGTATCAGAAGGACGCAAATATCTCCCTAGATATGTGATACCATCTAAATAGTTTAGAGTTCAATAAGTGAACTTGATAAAAAAGACATTCGTCCTAAGATAAATTACAGATAGCTTTTAACTGAAAGAATATTCTTGAGATAGATAATTGGCTTCTTCCAAAAAAATTAGCAAGGCAATATGGCGGGTACTTGTATTGCCACCGTTAAAATAATCGGTGTATCTTCTCTTGGATTGTTGACGTCTTCATTGGCGTATCAATCATTCAAAGCTATTCCGTTATTGATACACGAATTAAACAACAAGGTACAGGGTTTGTCAGACTCGGGAATTGCAAGTAAGATTAAGAGATTGATCAAACGTGCAAGATTGGGGTATACGACATTAAGCACGACTGCCGCAACATTTTTACTTCTAGCATTCAAGGAGTCCCCTCCAAGTGGAAAGCACCCTTATTTGATATACTCTGCATTGATTTCTCCCGTTGTACTTGGAGCTTTGTACTGGAAGGGACGTCCAGTTGAAAGTAAGATTTTGGCTAAGCGCTCCCTGACACCATCTAATTTAGAACGGAAGGAGGATAATCTTGAAGAGATCGATAATGGACAGAAGAGCGATGATGAATCACAGCTTGGTAAATCTTACATTCACGTATCGGAAGAAGATTCGTCAACTACTTCAACACCCACATCTTCTACACCTTCGTCTCCAAGGGCTCCTTCCGCACAGGAAAACTTAAGACATGTGGAAACTGATCAAGAAATTGAAAATGTGTTGGAAAAGAAAGCCTTTTTACATGATCTCAATGATCTCAAACGGACCTATTCGGCTGCGGCAATGATCTCAGGATTCGGTTTTTTTATTGCTAGTTTAGGATTATTTGGCGATTACTTTCTTCTTTAGTTCGAACTAAGATTCAGGTAATTGCAGTACTATGAAGCTGATTTTTTTTTGATACATTTGAATAGATGAGAACAATCCTTGTACTAGGCTAATCGAGTATGACGGGAACATACTTCTATTTAAGATTAGGTCTTATTTTTTTATGAACTTTATATTGTATAGTTGGATTTACATAATGTTATGCTTTTACAATATCCTTCTTGTTCCATTTGAACTGAGCTTACAATGTTTTATGCCTGGATATACTCTGGAGTAAACTAGCTTTCATGCAGATCCTAAGTCGTTAGCTTCTTTGCGCTTTTATGAGAGATAAATTGACATATACAGGAATATATGTTATCGCCACCAACTCAGGAATTTTAAGAAGAGCATTATTAAATTAAGTTTATTCCAAACATGTCTTCATTCTACGATTTGAAACCATTAGATTCCAAAGGAGAACCATATCCTTTCGACCAATTGAAAGGTAAGGTGGTTCTTGTAGTCAATGTGGCTTCCAAGTGCGGTTTCACCCCCCAATACAAGGGATTAGAGGAATTGTACAAAGAGTTCGCCGATAAAGACTTTGTGATATTAGGATTCCCTTGCAATCAATTTGGAGGTCAAGAACCCGGAACGGCTGAGCAGATTGGTCAGTTCTGTTCGCTCAATTATGGTGTCACCTTTCCCATCATGAAGAAGATAGATGTGAATGGCGACAAAGCTGATCCTGTGTATAATTTTTTGAAGTCAAAGAAGCTGGGTGCTTTAGGTCTTACGAGAATTAAATGGAATTTCGAAAAGTTCCTAGTTGATAAGGAGGGAAATGTAGTGGAAAGGTTTTCATCTTTGACAAAGCCCAAGTCGCTCGAGGACAAAATTAAACTGTTACTCTAAATGTAAAAGAAAACAACTATCAATAATTTCTATATGGCATTTCCTATAATTATGTGTTTTGTAACATTAATTTCTATAAACTGTTTGTTGCGCCACTTGAAGTATACACCCAAGTTATGGGGTCTCAAAGCCACCTATTTTCCGCGATGGCTTGTAGAATACGTTCTAAGTACGGTGGCTCTTGAGCATGACATACCAGCCTGTACTTTGACTAAGGAGAGCAAGCCAAGGCTCACAATCAAACTCTCCTAAAACCCCATAGAACGCTATGGAAAAACTGGGAACGAGAACTTTCCAAATAGGGTGGCTTTTTTGGCGTGCGTGCCACAATCCATAATCTGACTATCTGCGTACGACCCCTAATCGCAGGTATATTAAGATAAGTCTGGCGCTTATGTTGGAAGCATTAAATTAAAATTGAAAGCATCGAGTAACAAATCAACGGATTATCTGAAGTCTTAATATAATCGGGAGCATACAACTGGGCATAACAAGGTATTGAAAACTTTCTTTTTACGTACAGCGGTTTTTAGTTCAATAAGAAGGTTGAAGTACAGGGTTCACGTTGAATCTTGGGACTTGAAATAAGCATTGTCAATACGGTAAACCTTTTTTTTTATTTTTCTAGGTTAAATTTTTTTCATTTTTCATAGTATACTATACTATTTTCGATTTTTTTTAAAAGTTAGGCATTTTTATTGACAGCTTAACAGAAAAGAACAATTAATTGCATTTGGAAACCAACGATAACGATTTTACGACATTAAGGAATAGCTTTGAAGAAACATGGCAGATTTTAACGAATATGAGGCTTATGAAAAGAAGAAATTCTTGTTGAATGCAAGATATAGGTATGTGTCGCACATTCAAGAAGGATCTTTTGGGAAGGTAACTCTTGCGATTGATGTTACCACTGGCGAAGAAGTGGCCATGAAAGCGATGTATAAAACTGATGAACACAACAAGAGGATGGCTCAGCGAGAGGTGAAGATTCTTACAATGCTTGGCCATTCGAATGAGCATATCTGTCAATTAATGGACCACTTTGAGACTTCTGATTTCATCATTATGATTTTGGAGTATTGCTCGAATGGGGATCTCTATGATCTTACACATTCATCTAAATGCGCATTGCCTATCAATGTGTGGACTATTGCTAAGGAGATTTCTGATGCTATGAAGTATGCGCACTCTCTCGGAGTTTACCACCGCGATATCAAACCTGAAAACATTCTTTTCAACAAGAATGGGAAAGCTAAATTATGTGATTGGGGTTTATCCACGACTGTGAGAAAGAATAGCGAGTTCAATGTTGGAACCGAAAAGTACATGGCTCCTGAGTGCTTCATTCAAAGAGAAGGATTGAAGTACTATGACTGCGTCTACAGTGACTACTGGTCTTTTGGAGTAACAATGTTGACTGCAGTCTTTATGACGTCCCCATTCAAAACCATTGGCAACCCTCCAAGTATCAAGGCTGATTTCAATTTCAAGAATTTTGTGAATTTTGGAAATTCTCTGATACTTTATGATATTTACCCAACCATGAGTGTAAATTGTTACAGGACTTTTATGAATCTTTTAAAGGTGGGTTCTGATGATGATAGCTTGTCCGATTTTGTTTCCAGAAATCGCACTAGAGATTTGGATGCATTTATGAATGACTTGCAACTGAGTATCAAATATGGTTTGACTATCGATGAGGAACTTGAGGTTGAAGATATGTATTCGGTTTCAGAGGACAGGCCATCAGAGGTATTTGAAATGGAGAAGGAATATCTGACGAGCTCTAACACTAATGTGGAATCCTTGAGGTCAAGTGACATCTATGAGCTGGATGCTGATGGAGAGAAAGGACTAGCTTTGGGGGATGTAAAGTCAATTGAAATCCCTGGAATGCCAAAAAAGGAAGAATTTGATAGTGGCTTACCATCTTTGATTGAATCATCCTTAGCTAGCAGTACTTCTAAATCATGGTGTGACTTGGATGACGATATCACTGATCAAAGAGTTAGTGAATTGTTGTCCCAATTGTCACTACAGAATTCAGTTGGAAAATGTAAAGCTGAGAAGATGAATGTCAGCTTTTCTTCGAAGGATGTGTCTGTTGAAAGGGATTGTTGCGTCTTTACCAACGAGTGGCAATCACTCAGTTCAGCTAACCCCGAGGTAAAGTGGTAGGCAGTCTAAGTAGGAAGAGAGTATAGTGCTGATATAGTTCCAGGAATGAAGATATACATCTCTTTACAATTAGTTTGTAGAGTAAATTCGGCTTCTCTATTTGAGCACGTGAATGTTGTCATGGACTAGTGCATAAGGGGGCGAAGAATCAATCCAGGCCAGTTTACTGTGGGAGGGTCTACGATTAAGAGATGGAACGATTCTCAGGTAACGGGAAAAGTCCGGTGGTCCGTAATTGATCGACTACTCACGCCGTCGTGCGGTCCTGTATCGGTGATAATTATCCATTCCACGACCAAAATTACTCACGATAAAATTTTGTCGACAATTTTTCACCTAATGCGATGTATAAAAACCCTCTAGAAAAAATTGAAGTTTAATTTATCGCTGAAAATTATTCACTTTTAATATGTCATTCAGAAACGCCTCAATCCGTATGGCTCGTATGGCCGCCAAAAATGCTTCAAAACAAGTTGCATCCAAGAGAGCATCGTCAGCTTTGGCAACTGCTTCTCGTCCAGCTTTGTCTAAGCAATCAATGGCTCCAGCTGCTGTCCGTGGTCTTAAGACCATCAATTTCGGTGGTACCGAAGAAGTCGTCCATGAACGTGCTGACTGGCCAAGAGAGAAGTTGCTTGAGTACTTCAAGAACGATACTTTGGCTTTGATTGGGTATGGTTCTCAAGGTTACGGTCAAGGGTTGAACTTGAGAGACAATGGACTTAATGTCATCATTGGTGTCAGAAAGAACGGTTCATCCTGGAAGTCTGCCATCGAGGATGGTTGGGTCCCAGGTGAGAACTTGTTTGAAGTCGAAGAGGCTGTCAAGAAAGGTACTTACGTGATGAACTTGTTGTCCGATGCTGCTCAATCTGAGACTTGGTCAAAACTTGCTCCATTGATCACTGAGGGTAAGACTTTGTACTTCTCGCACGGATTCTCTCCAGTTTTCAAAGACTTGACTCACGTTGTGCCGCCATCTAATGTGGACGTTATTTTGGTTGCTCCAAAGGGATCTGGTAGAACTGTCAGAACTTTGTTCAAAGAAGGTAGAGGTATCAACTCTTCTTACGCCGTCTGGAATGACGTTACCGGTAAGGCAGAGGAGAAGGCCCTTGCTTTGGCTGTTGCAATTGGTTCAGGTTACGTCTACCAAACCACATTCGAAAAGGAAGTCAACTCTGACTTATACGGTGAGAGAGGTTGCTTGATGGGTGGTATCCACGGAATGTTTTTGGCTCAATACGATGTTTTGAGAGAGAACGGCCACTCCCCATCCGAAGCTTTCAACGAGACCGTTGAAGAAGCAACCCAATCTTTGTATCCATTGATTGGTAAATATGGTATGGACTACATGTATGACGCTTGTTCAACAACCGCAAGAAGAGGTGCTTTAGACTGGTACCCAAGATTCAGAGATGTCTTGAAGCCTGTTTTCGCTGAGTTGTACGAGTCTGTCAAGAACGGATCTGAGACTAAGAGATCTTTGGAATTCAACTCTCAACCAGACTACCGTGAGAAGTTGGAGTCCGAATTGGAGACTATTAGAAACATGGAGATCTGGAAGGTTGGTAAGGAAGTCAGAAAATTGCGTCCTGAGAACCAATAAATCTGATGAATACCCTTATCTATTCTTATGTATGGTCTTGAATGACTTACTGAGGAGAACTGAACAGCTTTTCAATTCTATATATTACGATATGTATACTCGGGTTTTGGTAATTAAAACTACATAATTGCATATAGGAACTTGTTTGTGGAATAAACATATCCTAGTTTTTTTCTATTACGTCACCTGTCCAGTAGAATTTATCCGCCCTCAATCACGCACGTGATCATTAGTGACAGCGCAAGGGCTGGGCGTAAATTGGCGAAATCCGGAATATGCTCGTGACATAAGCTCTCAGCTGGTCGGAATTGCGAGTTGAAAATTTTCCCAAGAGGCGAGAGATTTGAAGGCTTAGTTAATTATTGTGTGTAATTAGATTAGTTATGGCAGTTGGGAAGAACAAAAGATTATCCAAAGGTAAGAAGGGATTGAAGAAGAAGGTCGTTGATCCATTTACGAAGAAGGAATGGTTTGATATCAAGGCTCCTACCACATTCGAGAATAGGGCAGTTGGTAAGACTTTAATAAACCGTTCGACAGGGTTGAAGAATGCTGCTGATGGATTGAAGGGCCGTGTATTCGAAGTGTGCTTAGCGGACTTACAGGGCTCCGAGGACCATGCGTACAGGAAGGTCAAGTTGAGAGTAGATGAGGTTCAAGGCAAGAACTTGTTGACAAACTTCCATGGGATGGACTTTACCTCTGATAAGTTGAGATCATTGGTCAGAAAATGGCAATCGTTAGTGGAAGCCAATGTCACAGTTAAAACCGCAGATGATTATGTTTTGCGTGTTTTTGCCATAGCCTTCACCAAGAGACAGCCCAATCAAGTAAGGAAGACTACCTACGCACAAACCTCGAAGTTGAGAGAGGTCAGAAAGAAGATGATTGAAATAATGCAGAGGGAAGTGTCAAATTGCACGTTGGCCCAATTGACTTCCAAGTTGATTCCTGAGGTCATAGGCCGTGACATAGAGAAATCTACGCAAACTATTTTGCCATTGCAGAATATTCATATCAGAAAAGTGAAGCTTTTAAAACAGCCTAAATTCGATTTGGGCTCATTGTTGGCTCTCCATGGTGAGGGATCTACTGAAGAAAAAGGAAAGAAAGTCGCTTCAGGATTCAAGGATGTTGTCTTGGAATCAGTTTAATTTTGCATGCGTCCAGTAGTTTGTACTTTTCTAAGTCTACATCAAATATGTATGTAACTTAATGGGTTTCTATATCTATTATTTTAATATCAATTCATTAAATTTTTGCACAGCTGATGAAGGAGAATTGTAACATCGTGTAGTTCCGAATTAATGCTTTGATGGATCAGTATTTAGGCGCAAAATGCGGGCAACCTATGCGAAAGGCAGTTCAAATAGATAATATATCGAAAACGAATACATCAAATCGCTAAAAAAAGATGAGTGGTATACCTTCAGATGAAGAGGAAGATGATGCATGGTCATATTCATTTCCACCAAGTACCGATTCTCTTGCGAAGGATGAGCGAGTAGATACTAGCAACTCAAGAGATGCCGTCAACGATCAGAGCACCATAAAGAATACAGACAGTACCCCTATACTCAGCGACAAGAATACATTAGGTGAGCAAAATGGCTTAGTTCTAAATCATGATGGTGAGGATGCTGATCACTTGTCTTTATCGTCCTCTTCTCTTTCAAAAGGAAAAGACCAAAAATCTCAAGCTCCACCAAATGCGTATTCTGCTTCAATGACATCATCAGTTTCTTCAATGTCTATTGCAGGACCTTCAGTTGGAAAGTCATCACCAGCTGACCCTCATATGACCAAACATGATGCGAATTCAGTTATGTCAAAAGAAATACCGGCTAATGAACATCCAGTCGATGGTAATGGTCAGACACAGCAATTAGTATCATCCAAGGCATCAATTTCGTCTTCTTTGAAGCAACCGTCCACCCCAGAGCTTACAAATGCTGAAAGTAACTTGACTCGTAATCTTCGTGAGTTGGAGTCGCTAAGTCCCACTAACGAATTTAGCGGTGTCGAAGATGATATGTTGCCGACGAGCGCATCATCGCCCAAGATTATAACATATCGAAAATCGAAACGAACCATAAGCAATGGAAATTTGCAAGGTGCCTTAGACAAATCCTCCAAACCCAATAAGGAAAAGTATGACCCTAAATTATATGTTGATGAGTTCTATAAGCAAACACCGTATAGGTATGCGACGATGAAGAGAAACACAGAATTTCATCAACTTTTCAGAAGTATTGATCTAACTGATAGATTATTAGATGATTTCTCTTGTGCTTTGAGTAGGGAAATTTTGTTGCAAGGGCGAATCTACATTAGCGAGAATCATATCTGCTTTAGCTCAAACTTATTGGGGTGGGTAACTAATATCGTTTTACTGCAAGAGGACGTAATAAAGATTGAGAAAAAATCGACAGCTGGATTATTTCCTAATGGTATCGCAATTGAGACAAAAACAACGAAGCATAACTTCGCCAGCTTTCTATCAAGAGACGCCACGTATGACTTCATAAAAACCGTCTGGCTGAGTTCTACGGGAAGATCATTGGATATAAAAGACGAAAATGGGAATGAAGAAGAAGAAGAAGATATTGGCCGATCTTCTCAAATTGATTCGGGTACAAGGTCAAAGTACGAAGAAGCCTCGGAAAAGTTCGAATCTTATATCTTGTCTATAGATGGTGATGATGACAAAAATGATTCTGGAACTGACGAGGATGAAACAACCTCAGTCGGTTTACGTGATCCATTCTGTCCTGTGAAGGAAACCATTTCTGAGAATAAAGAAAAAGTCAAAGTCCGCAAGTTCAAGCCTGAGCTGAATTATGTTAATATGGGACCTGATACTCATTCTCTCACAAAAGTCCCTAAGGATTATGTCGAAGAGAACAATGAGACAGAATTGTGCAATGAGACAATTGAAGCTCCGCTAGGAGTTGTGTTCGATATCCTTTTCGGAACAGCTAATACGTCATTTCATAGTACGTTTCTAGAAAATCATGGTGGATCCGAATTATCAGATTATGGAAAATTTCATCCAATGGAATCAGACCCCAGTAAGCTCTCAAGGACTATTAATTATAGGCGAGAATTGGGCTATTCTATAGGACCAAAATCAACCAGATGTGAGGTAACAGAAATTATTGAAAAACTCAATTTTGATGACCATATAGTTGTTTCGACTTTAACGAACACTCCAGATGTTCCACTGGGAAATTCATTTACTGTTCAAACGAGATATTGCTTTTCTTGGGGCCCAAATAACAGTACAAACTTGAGGATTTCTTATACTGTAAATTGGTCTAGTACCTCATGGATAAGAAGTGTTATCGAGAAGCTGACTTTATCAGGTCAGAAAGAAACAACAAATGACTTACTTGAGGATTTACAAAAATGCATAGAGGAGGAGACTATAATAGGAGAAGGTGAACAGTTAGCAAGTAGAACCGCCACCATTGAAGAAATATCTGAAACCGAAAATCTAGGAAAGGAAGAAATTGCTCAGAATGAAAAAGTAACACCTCTGAGTACGTCTACAAAGTTGAGTGCCGCCTTCAATTTGCTCAAGAACAATGGCTCTTTTATAATATCACTCGGTGTGATCCTTTTTTGTATATCATTTTTGATTCAATTGAGAATATACAGTCATATCAGAAGCTTCAATGAGATGTCAAGAAGGCAATTAGCTATCAATTATCAATTAACGCGAGCAGTTCAAGGATTGTCTGGAATAAGCGTTCTTAAAAAAGACCGACAGAATACGGCACTCAAAGCCAAGGAAGCACACAGTGATTTATGGGGTTGGGTAAATGAACGATATGGAAAAAGGCTTACATCTACGGAGCTAATGGATTTTTTGATTTCTGAATTGAATGCCCTTCAAAATGATATGTATGAAGATGACATACCTAAACAGAGAGAATCAATTGAGGATAAATTCCACTCACTAAAATCACAGGCGGCCGAGGTTTATAATGAAGGCTTTAAAATTGAAAGCATAAAAGATACTCTTGGAAATTTACTTTGACTACATATCTGATATTAAGAATTCTCTTTACTAACATCAGGCAATGTCTATATACATGTTTTATTCTGTTAATGTTTTAGCATACTCGAAGTTGACTGTTTGCGTTTTGAGGATCTCGCTTCTCAATAACCTCGATATTTTCGATCGTATGTACAATAATTTTGTCATTATTCTCGTTAAGTTCAAAAATGAATATTCCGGAAATAGTTCTCTCAAGCTTTCCACCTTCTCTCGTAAGACCGATTAAACTATTAACTAAATGCTCTAGCGTCGCCGTAATTGAGGGACCTTTTCCAGCTCCCTTTGCTTTCTTCCCTGAATTAAACAATTTATTTGTGTCCACTTTAGACCAACTGTGCGTTCCAAGCTTAGCGTCTGATGTAGACAAATGATTTGGTATTTTCTCTTCCTCTTCGTCAGGCTCAGAGATAGATAAATGGGAGCACCCCTCAGGACAAGAAGACCATTTAATAATAATTTTAGTAGAGTTTGGATACACACCATAGAACTCCTGGTTTGCTTCATCTGAAGGCGGACAAACCCTAACGGATTGTATATGCAATTTAACTTTGGGGTTCAAGACCACCGAAGTAAGAATTAATTGTAAAGCTTTTGAAGTAGCATAATATGACACATGACCCTTCAATACTGGTATATATGCGTTTAACTCTTCAAAATGTGTAGGGCATATTCTCAACATGATATCCTTCGAGATAATCTCCTTTGGTAAAGCTTTAACCAAAATGTTTGGCACAAGTTCTTTGAGCAATTCAAGAATCTTACCCAAATTTGCTTTTCTTTCTTGTTCTATTTTAGTATAATCCAAGCTGTGCCTTTCTTTATCCATGGAAGCAGTTAACATCACATTTGATTTAGGAAAGAACGAGGGGCTTATTTGTTTAAAAAGGATTCCATCAGAAGCCAATCTTTCATGAACACTGAGTCGTTTGAAGGAATTGTACTTCAAGTAAGTGCTGCCAGAAGAAAAGTATCGCGACAAAGCTTTCCTTATCATTATACTATCCCTTACGTTCTATTCGAAAAGCACTTGATCTACACATCGATAAGTAAATGAATCTAAGAAAGCACGTGATATAGTTACATTACTCGAAATAGATACTACTCTTTACATAGAAATACTGAAAACTAAATACACTAATTTCCAGGAGTTTTATTGTCCAAAGGAGTCAAACGCAAATAAGGTTTGATAATTCTGAACCTTGGGAATAAGGTCTTAGCCTCTTCATTTGAGACAGATGGATGCACAATAACATCATCACCTGGAACCCAATTGATTGGAGTGGTGACTCTGTACTTATCTCCGGTCTGTAATGAATCAACTACTCTCAAGATCTCAGCAGTGTTTCTACCAGTAGAAGCAGGATAAGACAAAGTCAATCTGATGGTCTTTTTAGGGTCGATTATGAAAACAGATCTTATAGTGAACTGGACACCCTTATCATCAACATTGGTGGCATCTTGGTAATCTATCATGTCATACAAGTTGGCAATTTTTCTCTCTGGGTCTGCAATGATTGGGAAAGTCAACTTGGACCCAGTGACCTCATCAATGTCCTTTATCCAAGCCTTGTGTGATTCAGGTCCATTAGCACTCAAACCAATCAATTTAACATTTCTTTTAGTGAACTCAGGCTCCAATTTAGCAAAAGCTCCTAATTCAGTAGTACAAACAGGCGTAAAATCATCTGGATGCGAGAACAAGATGGCCCATGAGTCTCCAATGTAATCATGGAATGAAATTGGCCCATTAGAAGTTTGGGCTTCGAAATCTGGAGCAGTGGATCCTAATCTTAAAGACTTTTGTTGAGGTGCTGACATTACTAGTACTAGTTTAGATAATTGATTAATTATTCATTACTTCCAATCTACTGGTATAAGTATGTCTAGTGCGGATTAGCTCTTCGCACGTGCCATCACTACTACTCCAACGAATCCAACCAACCAATGTTCACGTGAATGTGGCTCTTCCGATTAACTTGGCTTACAATGTTATCGTACCAGTAGGCGTTGATATGGCCGAAAATATGAGGAGCATAGACTGGTCTTAGGTACGGACCAAATCGTCGTTCTCGGAGTCCTCCGCATCGATATCGACTCCGAAATCTACCAATGTTTCTCCTTCATCATTAATCCATTCTTTTCTGGACACGTGAGAACGAGGATCTAATCTTTTTCTAAGAGACAGTATGTCATTGAGATTGATGTCATTGAGCTCAATATCAGAGGTCTCAGAAAAATTTGCGCGAATGGCTTCCGAATGGCCCCCATCAGGAGGCCAGGGAAGCCCTAGCTGATCCTCCTCGACATATTCGTTCTTGGGAAAGTGAAGGCCCAGCTCCTCAGGACCGCCACAAGGAAGTATCCACAGCCATGGCTTTCCACAGGCAAGTACCATATTTGTCAATGGCCCCATATCGAATGGAAATACGATGTCATCAGGGGTAAATTCTCTAGGTATTACCAGATCATCTGCGCGCTCAGCTTCAGGACTAGCACCTTCATTGTAGCAATTAGAAGGTTTATTCCAGGACACTAAGTAAGGCAAGCTTTTACCGTGGAACCTTTTGTAGTTCTTACGAATTTGATTCCACATCCTTTCACTGTAAAATTGGTTCTCTAGTCTTTCCATCTCCCAGAGCTCTATCTGGGTCATTCCTCTAAAAATGACGTTGAACATGCATCTGAAGAAGAGTATTGCAATGGTTAATAAAACTAGACAATTGATTGGTAGGAGGACGATTACTGCCACCATCTCCTTTTTATCTATTAAGTATGCTGGTAGGTCTCTATTCGCGTAATACAACATGGCTCTCTCAACTAGCTGTATCAGAACGAAAGTGCATGCAATTATTACATGCACAAGAAACCGTAAAAAGTGAGCAAGATTTCTATGTCCGACACAGTTATTAGTCCATGGACAATGATGGTCCATCCTGAGTACACAGATATTGCACGATTTGCAATGATGTGTTCTTTCTGGCTTAAAGTTTTGACATTTCTTGCACCATCTGCGCCATTCACCAGATTTTGGTTCAAAGTCTTTTGGAGGTGATCCCGGTTTCACATTGATAGCGAGAGCATAAGATATCCAAAGTGAGGTAATAAGAATCTCAAACCATATCTGTTCCTTATAGCTTAGCGTTTGCCTAAATATAAAAAAATGCGACCCGTAAGACAAAGTTGATATGAGAATGCAAGGTATCTTGAAACAAAGTTAGTATTCTTCATACTATTCTCGAATATCTTCTTTAATTATGGTCTTTCGATCCATGAAGTTTTTAAATGCACATACGATAATCCCTAAAATGGGCCATCTAAATCTGGGGGCCATATTGCCTCCGATAGATTTCGCTTAACAGTTTTTTAGTCTGATTTCTGATCCAGCCAAACGATTCGCCTTCGTGACACAAAACCAAATACAACTGAAAGAGACCGGTGGCAATCTCAAGATACTTCTCCAGTATAATAAAGGTCATTATCAGTCTAGACAGAGAAAACTAAAGGACAGCAGTAATGGTAAGTCAGCCAATGGTGAAGCATTGAGAATGAAGGCAGATTATTAACTAACTTTAGACTTCTATCGGTACCGGATATGATTTATCCAACAGTGTATTCTCACCAGGTATGTTTTCGAGAATTCAGGTCATAAGATAAACGTAGTTTATAAATTAATATAAAGCATTTACTGACAATTATAGATGGACGAAACTTTCAAGTTGAATATGCAATGAAGGCTGTTGAAAATGGTGGAACCTCTATTGGAATTAAGTGCAAGGATGGCATAGTGTTGGCAGTGGAAAAGATCATAAATTCTAAGCTTCTTGTGCCGGGCAGAAATAAGCGTATTCAGACGATAGATAGGCATATTGGTGTTGCATATTCGGGTCTTTTACCAGATGGACGTCATTTCGTGAACAGAGGTAGAGAAGAATCCCAGAATTTCAAGGATATATACAAAGCGCCAATTTCGGTACCAAATTTGATGGATAGATTGGGTATATATGTTCAAAACTATACGTGCTATAACTCTGTGAGGCCCTTTGGAATCGTGGCGATCGTGGGAGGAATTGATGAGAACGGTCCACATTTGTATATGATAGAGCCCAGTGGCGCTTATTGGGGATACACTGGAGCCGCTACTGGCAAAGGAAGACAATCAGCCAAGGCTGAACTCGAGAGGCTTAATTTTGAGGAGCTTTCTCCAAGAGACGCCGTTTTGGCTGCAGCTAAGATCATTCACATCGCGCATGAAGATAATAAAGATAAGGACTACGAGTTAGAAATTAGCTGGTGCTCTACTTCAGCAACTGGGGGGAAACATTCTTTTGTCCCTAATGAGTTGTTAGAAGAGGCGATTGCCTTAGCACGCGAAGAGGAGGAAGATGACGAAGAGGAAGACGAAGAGGATGCAGATGCAGAAATGCATGATTAATCTGATAGTAGATGTACTTTCCAAAACTTAGATATGTTCGAAGAATATATAGTTCTTAATTCAGTTTGAAACTCTTTTTGCAAACCTATGAAGGGAATTCTAAGATGGAATGTTGATTACAATTTTTCGTTACCATGCGCATTAAATGTAAACATGTAGTTGAAACATTTTTGTATCATAAAATAATACTAGTTCCCTTAAGATAAAGGTTTACAATTGAATACATGCCTTCCAAAAGTACTTTAGAGGAGGATTCAACTGAATATCAAGGTAGAGAATATCATATTGAACTGGTTTCTAATAATCAAATTCATAGTAGCCAGGCAATTGATCAAGATAAGGTAGACGAAACCCAGTCTTCAAGTTCATCAAGTCCATTCATAACAAACCCTGATGTACCTAGATCTGAAGAAGGGTTTGCATCATTAAATATAACCAACAAAAATATACTAGATGAGCATAAACATACAATTAAATCAGAGCATATAGGGGAAGATCAGTTTGAGCTAAAAATGCTGCATTTGCAAGAGCTGCTTAATAAAATACAATTAGACGAGCAGCGTAACGATAGATTCAGTAAAGAAGTGATTTCAGATTTCCGAGATCGAGAAAGTTCCCTCATAAATACAAGTGGACACAATATGTCAGCGAGTTTCGATGATGACTTTGATATAGATGAAGGTGAGGTAGGTGAAATGTCAACTCAACAGAACGCGAGTCCCTGGAGGTTACTTCGTTCTTCTTCAGCACAAGGTTCATCGTCTTCAAACTTAAGAATAGATCATAGAAATAAAAACTCTTTCATGAGTAAAATACCGATTTTGCCGTACGCAACAACTGACTCAGAAAGCACACACAAGATTAAAGAACTTGAAAGACAAGTAACGGGATTCAAAATACAAATCAAAATCTTCAAGCAGTTTTTGCAAAGTATTATTGACAGATCTCTTCTAGATAAGTCTGCTGTGCTCGACGTAGGCGAGTTGGAAAATTTTCAAACCAGTTTTAATGGTTTACTTGCAAATGCGCCAGAGTCTAGTAACCTTTCTGAGTATGGAAATCTCAACATGAGTTCTAAGGAGAGACTCTCTGAAGATTATGACGAGCTTTTGAAGATTAATGATGACCTCTACGCTAATTTGGAAAAATTTCGCTTTGATTTAGAAGAGAAAGAACTTAAATTGGATGAGATTAATTATTCGTTGCAAGAATTTTCAGCTGTAATTAAACATGTGCTTGAAGTGTTACTATCTTATAGCAGCATTGAAGAAAGTTCTAGAATAGAAATTTCGAGGTTAATACATCAACTGATTGATAAGAATCAAGTAAACATTGACCTACTCCATAAACTGTTGCATATAGTCCTAAGGGAAGTAAGAAAAATTATCCGGAATAGTCAGAGCAAGAAAACTGTTGAAAGATATCCATCGCCTCCTTCTTCTACGCTGGGAAATGACTTTGAAATTGCTTCTTGCGTGAAATCAATTAAAAGTGCCATAGACTCACTCAATGAATTAAAATCTCAGTATACTTCGCAAAAAGACCAGGTGAGTTTGATGGCATTAGAGCTTAAAAAGGAACTAGAAAACAATCGAATTGGGAAATCTCAGAGTGAAGAATTGAACCAAAAGTTTGAATCTTTGAGTGATGCCATACAAGAAATCATATCGAGCAATTTCAACAACGCGGGCAATGGCTTTAATGGGAGTAATAAAGATAGTGATGAACAAAGAAATATGACTCAACGATACGATGAGCTACAAAAAGAAGCCTCGACTCAAAGGTTGGTGATAGAAGATTATAAGAACAAGAACAAGATTCTAGAGGAGGAAATCGAGAGAGTTAAAGTATCAAGCGTTCCAGATTCGAGTTCCTTTTCAAGTGATTCTCGGGGGACTCACTATACTCTGTTGCAAGATAAAGTCAATGATTTATCACAAAGTTATCGTAAATTAGAACAGGAATCTTCCAAGACTATAAGCTCACTATCTGGCCAGCTAAGACGAAAGATTGAAGAGAATATAAGGCTAAATGCACAATTACGAGACAAAGACCTAGCGGAAACCGAGCTTAACCTTGCAATGGAAAAGCAAAGAATACTTAAAGCTGAAAAAACGAGGCTAAAGTATGATCTTGACCTTTTACTTAAAGAAAAAGAATCCATGCAGGGAACAATCAAAAGCTTAATGGAGCGCGTCAATTTCGTCGGTACTCAAAAAGTTGTAGAACCAATTGAAAATATTAACACTAGAAAAAATATAGAAGACACACTCGAGACCAAGCTTAATGAGATCTTACTGTTTGATTTACAAATAAGTGAGAAGTACCTCAAGTCTTTTGTAAAAATCGCTGATGATTATTCTTTGAAGGTTCCTAAGAAGAATATCGAGAAACTCGTCAAGTTGAACCTGATATGCTCAAATTCAGAAGATGAATGCGAGGTCTGGGACCTTAAGAAGTTTAGTACAATTCAAGAGTGTCATAAAAGGGTGTTTGAATATTTTGCAAGGGCGGTAGATATTATAGTTAATGACCACGTCAAGCTCCTCCTACGAGAAAGTGATTCAAAATCGGAGCAAGACCAATACATCATAACACTTAAGGATCGTATTGAGGAGCTTAACAAACTAAACGATGATTTATCCAAACTGTTAGATTTGCTAGAAAGTCGTGATCCCAAAAGTAATGCTCCTCAAGTGGGAGAGCACTCCCCTCGAAGTAAATTGAGAATAGAGGAGTTGATGAACCGCTGGAAAGCAGAACGAGAAAGTAGAGTTTATGAAAACAAAGAAGCCCAAAAGAGAATAAGAGAGCTCTCTATGGAAAATTCTAGGTTGAGAGAAGAGATAGAAAAAGTTGTATAGTCGTAAAACTAGATGTCGAATATTACACAAACCCATTCTCAAAAAATTTTCGACGTTCGCTTCCTAAAAATTTATTCAGTTGTAAGGCTGATTTCCACTCTAAATATGTCCGATATAAGTCAAAAGGATCTAGAAAAGGAGATCAACTTAGATGATCTTGACTTCTCCGATTTAGAGGAGAAGTATAAGGTCAACGCTGGTCTTTCTTTAGATAATTATGTTGTTGTTGATGGGGCGCCTGTTGCTCCAGAATCCAAAGTTCCTATATTAATTAAAGTTTTGAGGAAGTTGCTCAATACTGTTGGACAGGTTGTTGAGGGCGACGAAGGTATATATATGCCATTGGAAAATGGCAAGTCCAAGGGCTATTTATTTGTCCAGTTCAAGACTCCTCAGATGGCAGATGCAGCTACACAACAGTTAAATGGAAAGAAGTTAGATCAGAAACATCGTCTTTTGGTTAACAAGATAGCAGATGTTGAGAAATATGGAACCGAGGGTAATGTGCCAGAACAGTTTGTAGAACCAAGCATCCCTCCTTTCAAGAGCCATGGCTATTTAAGATCTTGGTTACAAGATGAAAAGGGACGTGATCAATTTGCATTGCATTTTTCCGAAACAGTTGGTGTCTATTTCAATAACAAAAAGAATGATCCTGAACCTGCGATTGAACCAAGAAAAGGTTTTACATCAAAATATGCGAAGTTCTCTCCGAAAGGAACGTACTTGTTTTCCATTCACCCACAAGGTGTTCAGTCTTGGGGAGGTGATGGTTTCCAGAGTATTGCAAAATTCATTCACAATCAAGTCCGTTTGATTGATTTCTCTCCAAATGAAAAATTTATGGTCACTTTGTCGCCTCTTCCTATAACTATTCCAGATGATCCTGTAACACGAGCATCTTTTCCTTTCGGACCGGAAAGTGTTGGCCATAAATTAGTTATTTGGGACTTGGCAACAGCTGAACCTGCACGAACATTTGCCTTACCTCCACACCTAGAGGGTCAGAAGGATATGCCATGGCCCTTAGTCAAGTGGTCCTTCGATGACAAGTACTGCGCTCGTCAAGGGCCTGGAGCATTGGCCATTTATGATACTAATTCGTTTCAATTATTAGATAAGAAGTTAGTGAAAGTTGATGATATTATTGATTTTGAATGGGCGCCTGCTGGAGTTCATCTTGAAGGTACGAAAACGGAAAATGGGGAGCACGTCTTGTCTTATTGGACGCCTGAAAGCTCGAATCAAACCGCTAGAGTTGCTTTGATGCACGTACCATCCAAACAAGTTATAAGAACAGTAAACTTGTTCCATGTTAGTGACTGTAAGATGCACTGGCAAAGTGAAGCTAAGTTCTTATGTGTGAAGGTAGATCGTCATACGAAGTCAGGCAAAACTATTTTCTCTAACTTGGAATTTTTCAAGGTGACGGAAAGAGATATCCCAGTTGAAAAACTCGAACTTAAAGACGTTGTCGTTAATTTCGCATGGGAGCCTAAATCCGAAAGGTTTATCACAATCTCTAGGCTAGACGATGGAAATCATAATCCTTCTATTCCCAGAAATACTATAAGCTTCTACGCACCTGAGGTTCTGTCCAAAGGTAAAGTCACGAGCTCCAAGTACAGACCTTTTGGCAGTTTTACTAACAAACATTCTAATACAATTTGCTGGTCTCCAAAGGGGAGGTTTGTTGTTGTTGGAACGATTTCAAAGTCAAATGGCGAAATGGAATTCTTTGATTCTTCGTATGAAGAAGAGAATAAATCAAATAATAAATTAAATGGAAACGCAAAATTGCTTAAGACTGAGAAGTACTCTGGTATGACTAATATGTCCTGGGACCCCTCAGGGAGATTTGTCACTGCATGGTCATCATCATGGATTCACAGTATCGAGAATGGGTACAGATTGTACGAATTTACTGGAAATCTATTGAGAGATGATGTGATCGATCATTTCAAGGACTTTATATGGAGACCAAGACCTCCTTCCTTGTTAAATGCTGCAGACAGAAAGAAGGTAAGAAAGAATCTCCGCGAATACAGTGCACAATTTGAAGAGGCTGATGCTATGGAAGCGGATGCAGCAACGAGAGAGGCAATCTTATTACGTCGTAGCTTATTGGAAGAATGGAGGAATTACAGATCTAAACATAAGCATAAGTGCTTAAGGAAAAACGATGTCCAGGCAGAAGTAATCGAAGAAATTAAAGAAGAGATTATTGAAGAAAAAGAAGAAATTGTCGAATGAATTGACATGAGATATTTCAACTATGCTAACAATTAAATATTTTTATACTTGTCACTTGCAGTAGTGACACATGTGAGCATATAATATATACATATAATCCAATTTTTGTAAAATTTCTCGTGTCAGCATTCAAGTAGCTTTCGTACGCAATTGAAGTCCATGCCACTTCGCAATATCATCCTTGAGTATCTCGTTAACTAGTCTGTGTTGTTTTATCATAGGGAGACCCTTGAATTTATCACTTTCTATCATTATAGCGAACATAGAGCCACAACCACCAGATACATCTCTGACGTCAAGCTTCAGAGGCGAAAGTTCGCCTTGCAATTTGTCATAAATTTTTCTTTCATAGTCGTCCATGAGCTTTGTGTTTGTCGCCGAAAACAGTCTAATAGTTTGAAGAGATTGCGCTTGAATTAACAGAGGTAGATACCTTATGTTACTGTTTGTTATACCTCTGATCATTTCGTAAATTTCATTCAAAATTTAACTATGTGAGTAAGCCTTGATATCAAAAATTCGGATGCGATGCGACTGTTTTAGGAACTCCACGAATGTAAACTAATCGGTAGAGCTTCATTGGATGAGGACATAAAGTATTTAAATGTCTCAGGATAAGGTTCGAATTGTAGTATGTGGAGACGAATCTGTTGGCAAATCAAGCTTAATAGTATCTCTAGTTAAAGGGAAGTTTATACAAAATGTTCAAAGTTTGATACCACCCATAACGATATCTCGAGATGATTACATTAAAGTGTCGAAGGAGTTCAAATTACATCCTAAAGGAACACGAGTTCCCAATGACGGGAATGGGAAGAGAGCTAAATTTGCGAATCGAGATTCGGAAATACGAAAGGTACTGGATTATGTTCCAGGAGCCACCGTATTAGTAGACACAACGCCATCTGATAAGATTGCTCTACAAAAGGAATTGAAGAGAGCGGATGTAATTTGGCTTGTGTATTCTGACCATTACACTTATGAGAGAGTATCTTTGCATTGGATGCCACTTTTCAGGTCAATGGGAGTCAATCTTCCTATTGTGCTTTCTGCAAACAAGTCAGATTTAATTCGATCAGAAGCGAATACTTCCTTGAAAAATCAAAATTCAGAGGAGTTTATTCCTCTTATTAATGAATTTAAGGAACTAGAAGCGTGCATTAGGTGTAGTGCAAAGACTGGCTACAACGTTGTTGAAGCATTCTATTTATGCCAGAGAGCAGTACTTTTCCCAATTTCTCCTCTTTTCGATTCGAAAGAAGGAAACTTAAAGCCAGCTACAGTTTTAGCACTCAAAAGGGTATTCTTCCTTTCTGATAAAGACCAAGATGGGTTTCTTAATTTTAACGAGTTTTCAAATTTGCATCTAAAATGTTTCGGCAAGGCATCCACTTCATTGGAATACAATAATATTATAGAAACGCTTGACAGTATTATATACCCAGAATTCGAGTCAAAAGGAAAAGGAGTCTCTGAAGATGGTTTTATAATTTTGAATAAACTATATGCTGAGAGGGGACGGCATGAAACAATTTGGGGCATCTTAAGAAGATTTCACTATACTAATTCGCTTTCCTTAAGTGACAAATTTCTATTTCCAAAATTTGAGGTTAACCCCAATTCAAGTGTGGAGCTAGGACCTGTTGGATATAGGTTTCTCGTTGATCTTTTCCTTAAATTTGACAAAGACAACGATGGGGGATTAAGTGAGGAAGAATTGGGGTCACTATTTTGTCCTACTCCTGGGATTCCAAAATTATGGCAAGATTGCCAGTTCCCGAAGTCAATCGTATGCAATGACAAGGGGTATGTCTCCTTGCAAGGATGGCTAGCTCAGTGGAATCTAACAACTTTTTTGGATCATAAAACTACGCTTGAGTATCTTGCGTACTTGGGATTCGAAGAATATGATTTAGTTAGAGCTCTTCGAGTGACGAAGCCCAGGAAGACTAGGCAAAAACAAGGCAAGTTTTATAGACAGCCTGTTTATGACCGAAATGTGTTTAATTGTTTTATTTTGGGAGCCCCAAAATGTGGAAAAAGCTCCTTAATCGAGCTGTTTTTGCGAGGTACCTACAGTGATGTATACTCTCCTACAATTGTACCAAGAATTTGTGTGAAGGACATTGAATTACGTGGAGGGAAGCAGTGTTATCTTATTCTCGAAGAATTGGGTGAACTAGAACCTGCAATATTAGAGAATAAAAAGCGCTTAGATCAATGCGATGTGATCTGTTATATATACGATTCGTCAGATCCTGAGTCATTTCAGTATCTAGTCGATTTAAGAGAAAAACACGCTTCCTTACTAGACGAGATCCCTTCCGTCTTTGTGGCCTCCAAGGCCGATCTAGATAAACAAGAACAAAGATCAGATATTCAACCAGACACCTATACAAGAGACTTATTTTTGAACTCACCATTACATGTGTCCTGTACTTGGTCTTCATCTTTACATGAATTGTTCATACAGTTAGTTGATGCTGCTAAAATGCCTTCTTCTTCAACTCCTGGAATAGAGCACGAAAAGGATGCTGATAATGAGCATTTAAAGCACTTGGTTATGGTGGGCGGTGCAATTTCAGTAATGGCGATGGTCTCCTTTTGGATATGGAAGAGTTCATTACAAGGAAATAGGTTACCTTGATGTGATCCTGCATACATTGATATGTTTTATTTTATTTTTTTTTTTTTTTTTTTTTTTTGTGCTCATACTTTACCTCATCTCGTTTATCTACTTGAGTTCGAATAGATATAGTTTGCATTCATATTAACATAATGGCGGAATCAGATGTCAAAAAAGTTTCGGTGGATAAACCGATACCTAATACTTTTGATTTAGGTAACTTGACAACTTTTGACCCCAATCCATTAGATAACACTAAATTGAAAGATGCTGAGTCAAGAGAAGCCTATTTGACTTCTGTAACTAGAGATAATGTTCAACTATTGATAAATCAAATTCTTTCATTACCTGTGAGAAAAACAACAGATAATCATGGCTCTTCTACTGGACAAGATTCCACTATGACTTTGATCGAGCTTCCCGATCCTATTACCAAATTACCTAGGGAAAAGTCCATTCCAAAGCCCAAGCCTCCAACCAAATGGGAACAGTTTGCCGCTAAGAAAGGAATCAAATCCAAAGAAAAACAGGGTAAAATGGTGTATGATGAAGCAACTGGCGAATGGGTTCCTCGGTGGGGTTATAAGGGTCTCAATAAGAAACTTGATGATCAGTGGTTAGTTGAAGTTGACGAGAAAACGAAGAATACGGGTGATGAGCTCATTGACCCTAGAAAGCTCAGTCGGATGGAAAGAAAAAAATTGGTTAAAAAGAACGAATTGCAACATAAGAGGAATTTAAGAAAAATGGCCTAGTTTAAATTGAACTTACTCGAACCTTGTACTTTAGTTGACTAAAGCAAAATAAACATAATAACTATTCAGATATAGATATATGTGCTCATCTCGAAGAGGGCGTGTTATTTAGCTTCCTGAGTAAGGAATCTTTCGTAATTCTATAGCAATCTGTTGTATAATAGTCATGATCGAGCATATTCAGTTTTAGGGAAATACTGGAAACCTGTATATGAATATTAGCCATACAAAGTTAATCGTACATAGCTACTAATTGCAGTAAAGTAGAAATACAAACGATGACAGATGGCTATAATCCTCATGAATACTTGCCAACAATTGATGTATGTATTAGGCTTTTTGGTAAACGCTATAATTTAAAGAGTACTTACTAATAATATGGGCAATTCTAAGCGTCGCAGATTTGGAAAAGGTTAGTGTGAAGCGAATTAGGAACGCAGTTCAAGAGTTGTTTGCAGTCGACTTACAGCCACATAAGGTATGTTTTCAATTGTTTTATCTCTTTTTTCTCCTGCGTTTATACTGATGGATTAATAGGCTGAAATAAATGATATCATTTTAGAAAGATATTACAAGTTAGTTGAGGATAGGAAAAACGGTAGTCGAAAACTTGAAGATGATAGAGCTAGGGCAAAGAAGGTAGACAAAACAAAAGCTTCAAAGCTACTGAAGGGTTCCGTGAAAGAGGGCACTAAAAAACGCTCTGCAAAAGCTAAAACCAAAGACGACACTTCGAAGTCGTCTAGAAATGCATTCTTCAGAGAACAACTCTTATCTCCACAATTGGCTGATGTACTAGGAGTCGAAAAATCATCTCGCCCACAGGTGGTCAAGTCGCTTTGGTCGTACATAAAGGATAATAGCTTGCAGGATCCTGAAGACAAAAGAAGAATCAGATGCGACGATAAGCTAAAGGCTGTTTTCAAAAAAGGTATGTGTCTTCTATAGATTTTGGGTGTGGGAGTGATGGAAAAGAATCAAAGAATGTGTACTAACTTTATTAGAGACTGTGGGTGCTTTCGAAATGAATAAGATTCTTAGCGAGCACCTTACAAAGATAGAAGATGAAAATGAACAGAAGGGCAAGCCTCTCGAGCCTTCTGTTGCTCTGAATGAAATAGGGTCGAATTCTACAAATTCTTCCATACACGGTTCAGAATTAGAGTCGCCACATAGTTGATATGTAAACATGCAATCCTCAGGTTACCAGAAAAACCAGAAAAAAAAAAAGCAAAAAAGCAAAAAGGATGAAGTAAAAATCACAGGCTAATATGGAGCAGAAATTGTTTGTTGTTTGTCTCTGAGGGAGCAATTCCGCTTTTCATGATTTTTTTTGTATATTATTTATAATAGATATCATCGTCGCATTTGTAATATATGCAGGGTGATCATAACAAAGTGATTTTACTTTGACTTAATCGTGGAGCGTTTTCGTCTAATTCTGGGGCATCACACTTGTCTTTCAATGCAGTGTGTGAAGAAGGAGAATACCCTAAGATCACAAAGTTTGACACAAAGTGCACTTCAGGAGGATGAAAAGACGTATGATAGAATAGATACCAATCATTTATATGAATGTATTTTGAAGATTTTAATCTTCGAATATTGTAACGAAGCTCGATTTAAAACACCTATTGTGGATGATTCTTTTTCTAAGAAGAGTCAAAAAAGTACGTCGAAAAGTTCGTCTTCGAGACTGCGCTATAATAAGAGCTCCCAATCGTTCGTTGAACCTAAACTTCCGACTTACATTATTGATAGGTTGGAGAAACGACTAAAGCTGATTGCTCTCAAGCAATCAGGTAAGGAGTATGATGAGATGACAAGACGATCACTACTACGGATGTATAGTGATATTTTGAATCCTACTTTTAAACAAGAGTTCTATAGTGATAGAAACCCTGAGTTTTTGGTAATGAAATTTGTTGCATGCGCTAATAAAGAAGTGGTCAAAATTGGCAATACAGATCCATCAAATATAAGTACTGTCGTATTTAAACAGGCTAATTCATTCGTACTGCTCTTATTATCTTTAATGGATAAGGATAAAAGTAATGGTCCGGTGGTTTTGAAACTAGAAGAATTCAAAGAATCGTTGAATCCAAATCCAATCTTACCTTCCAAATCTTCCACCGCCTTGAAATCAGCAGATAACTTTCTGGTGGCTAATGGCCTTTTAAAGTATGAAAGTCCATCATTCAGGATCACGGATATGGAGCAAGGTTTACTCGGACTAATCAAAACTTTGTTTTCTAAAGATGATACTACACTACAGCGCGATGTGTTTAAGGTCAAAGAATTTGTACAATATAAATATCTCAAAAAAGACATCGATCAAGTCCTTTTCTATATTGAGAAGGATCTAGGACATTTTTCTCCTGATGATTTTACGTCGCCGGACATTTACGACTCATGGAAAGAAAGACAAAGGTTATTTTGCAGTGAGCTAAAAGAAAGATATGATGTTGATCAATCAAAGCTGTCCAATATGGAGCCAGTTCCTTCTGGATGTGATTATTATATTTTCCCTTCTACGCGAGAGACTCGAACTTACCTTACAGTACTATTAAAGCTTTATATTCAAGTAATGTTCAAAGACAGTACGTTTCTTCATGGAGGTGATGGTAATTTTTTGACCAAGGATATTCAGAGGTTAATAAATCTTTGCTCTAAGTTCTGGAGATTAGACCCCTCGTCAAAAGCGACAGCCTTATATACTGCTGCTCACTTGTCTGGTATACTAAAACATGGTACACGGGATGAAGGTAATCAGCCTACATTGGTGTCAATCAATCCAGAGTCTTTTCAGATAATACAAAGGTCTCTATGTTTTATATTAGAGGATAAAGATGATGTAGACTGGTTTAACAAACGTTATTGGCCCAGAAGGGATATAGATCAGTGGGTTCGTGACCTTTCTGATTCTTATTGTGAACTGATGCTTGCGATCAAAAGTTGCTTAGGCATGATTTTCAATACGAAAGCTAAGCCTAAATTTAGTCCTTACATTCAACTTCTTGGAGATTACATTGAGTCTGATGACCTATTTAAGTACATTGAGGATACTGCATTACCTAAAAAATGGGAGAAAAGGCTTTCGAAAACATTATTGAAGTCTGCTGAATGCCGTTATGCCGATTTACTCAGCAAATTGCCCCGAGATGATACACTAAACTTATTGCACGTTTTGTCAGTCTCTGAAAGCATTGTGCATGACATCCAGATTTTACAGCGAAGATACAAGTCTCCTTTATTGGGGTTCTTGAATGTCTCTCGCACATCTGCCGCTATTATGACTGGTATGTTCGCACCCGATTCAAAGAATATACTCAACCATATTGTGACACATTCAAACTTGAGGAAAGAGCTGTTGCCATATAACGATGTTTTGGAGATCTATAAATCTTTGAGCGAGATTCGGTCTATATTCATTCAAGTGTCATCTAACGACGCAAAGTTTCAATTCGACTTGGAAGAATTCTTTTTTCCTTATCTATTGTCATGGGTTGAGGAATGCCATCAGAAAATTTCTAGCATTGTACATGAAGCGACTAAAAATGATGATTTGAATCCTATCAATATAGAAAAAGATGACACGAAATGTAGTACGTCAGTACTAGATATTTTCGCTTTAATCAGGGAGTTCTTGAAAATTCTTCGAAGCTTGGACTGGCAGAACAAATTTCAAATGTCTATTATTTACACCAAAATCTTGGGGAGCATTTCGAAAGGAGTTGTATCTTATTCTGGTTTTATGACTGAAAAAATCATCAATTATTTGGAGGAAGATGATACTAAAAATGGTACGACTCCAAAGTTATCAGATCAAGAAAAACGAAAGAGTGGGAATTGGCTCAACGAAGTGAAAAACGTGGTCTCAAGTATTCAAAATGGGGGCGGTAGAGCAGAGATTGAGGAGCCGTGTAACTTTAATCTGCATCTTTGTGTAGCTTTAAACAACATGTCTGCTATGATGCATAAATTGAGCAAATTGGAAGAAATTTTGGATCCTGAAGAGATCTCTCATTATGTAACAAAGCACGATCCCTCCTCTAAGAAAAAGTATATGAGTCATATTTTCTCTTTAAGAATTATACGGGCAGAGAACTTAAAAGCGACTAGTTCAAAAGTTAACCCATACATAACTTTGATCGATAGCAGCGCTAAGAAATTGATTGCTAAGACCAGGTCTCTCAACGATACTTTATTTCCTGAATGGAATGAAGAATTTGAGATAACAATTCCAGCGAATACAGCTCTAAACATATCGCTCACTATTTGGGATAGAACTCTGGGAACGCATTCAATCTGTGGACGTGCATTATTGCTGCTTGATCCAATGAAATTCGAGCATGACGGCGTCGCTCAGGAGCTATATCTTGATTTAGACACTAAGGGGAGGGTTCTCATTGAATTGAATGTAGAAAGCGAAAGGGAGGATGCGATTTTCGTCATGGGTAGAGCGCATAGATGTCTTCGAAGAGATCAAGATCGATGCATAAATCTAATTGTTCAAAAATTCTCGAGATTCATTGACACTTGTTTTTCAAGATACAATTTAAAGTCCATTTGTGGAAATAATGGAAACCTCAAGCCCACCCAGGATCAGTCAGACGAGGCAATACTTCCGCTATTGGATTATCTAAACATCAACTTACTGGTTTTGGCAGAGTTTATGACTAAGGATCTTTTACTTAAAATAATGTTGGCTGCATGGACTGTTGTACTTTCTAGTGCTGATGAGCTATTATTGCCTAAGTTATTAAGTGCATACAATCGCGATTTTTCGAGTAGCGCAAACTTGAAGCACATGAAACTAGCTACTTCAGGAAATAGCTTCAATGGAAACAGTACCTGGCAGTCTGCCGTGAGTTCTGCAGTTGCGAATATGAGTAATTCGATAGGAATAGGTTTCTCGTTTCTGCTAACTCATAACGAAGTAGAGATCGTACTTTCATGGTTGCATTTTCTATGTTTTGATTTTTTTCACAACAATGGAAATGGACCCGCTATAGCCGACTTGAAGAATGAGCTTTATCAATCATTATTGCTCATTCCGATATATTATGACAGGGATATCGAATTTTTATGTCTGGAAGTTGAGCGATTGGCACCCGCATTTACTACAATGTTGCGTGAAAAGAACAAGACGGGTAAAAGGTTTGGTGCAGGGTTGAATTTTTCTGGCGTAAGGAGATCAGAGACTCTAGTTCGAGATAATTCTATAAGAGCAAACGCAACTGAACGGTTGAGAAGAAAAGCACGAAACGAAATACAGCGAGCAAAATCAGATCCCGTCACCGCACAAACATTGACGGAGGATATCATTTTAAGGATTTTGTTAGCTAAAGGTGAAAAGCTATTCGTTTTAAAACGTTTAGAGCAAAGGGAAAAGATATCTCGCAGCATAGTAACAGAAGTGATGGCAAGAGCAGCCGCAGAAGGTAAATTTCTTTAGCTTGCTTTCTACAATTCAGTTTTCATCGTGTAACATATAGGACTAAATTAAGATTCTCGATGTTTAAGCTAGATAATACAAAAATATTTTTTGTTTACAAGTTCGTAAGTCTTAATTTTGATAATTGTGAGCATCAACAGTCATGGAAGAATCATCCTGATTTACTGTAGTTTCATCTGCCGTTGAATCATTTACGTCATGTTGCTGTAAAGTGGTGTCATTGCCCTCAGTTTGCTGTAAGGTGGTATCATTGTGTTCCTGAAGTTCTGTATCATCTCCGTCGTGTGCATTTTCTGGAGCAACCTTTGCATCATTCTCAACTTTCATCAGCTCTTCATCCTGATTCATCGATTTAGAAGTGTCCTCTTCGGAACTTTCAAGCGGCTTCTGATAACCTAAATACTCTTTCGCACCCTTTTCAAATAGTAAACTTAATCGCTTATCCTCGAAATCAGCATCATTCTTATCCTTCAAGTTCTTCTTCCATCCAATTTCGTCTTCGTTTATCATTTCATTAAGGGCTTGCGCTCTCGAATTTATGTCAACGGTCGGTTCTCGTACACCCTTGTAAACAGAGTTAGAGGTAAACTCATCATGAGTATCTGCCTCAAAAAATAACCTATAAGAGTTTTCACAGATAGAAACTTTTAACCCTGACTTGCTCTGACCTTCACATTGCTCCTCATCAACTTCTTCAATGAAAGATTTCAAGAATGGCATATTTATTTTTGACGCGGGAACGCCCTCAGTGGGATGCGACATCACGTAGCTTGTAATATAGTAATTGTACTTCTCCTCTGCATCTTTATGATCATTAATGGTGAGGTCATCGAGGCTCACAAACTGGATGTTAACAGTGTGGTCACTTTCTTTGTAGGTTATCTTGAACATATTTTCATCCATATTCATAAAAGAGCGAACTTGCATACGATAAAGAATTTGCTCTTTGGCACTAGAAACTGGCTTGCACCTATCATTCTCGAAAAGCAAGATAATTTCAGAATGCTTAGAATCTGAAACTATGGTATACATATGTTTCACTAATGCCTGAACAACCTTGTCAACAGTATAGAGTTCGTATGCCCTATTTCTATAACCTTGGCGTAAGGTCTCTTCAAACCATTGATGTTCGATCTCCCCTTTTATTAGCCGTTCTGAAAGATTCAAAACCTGCAAGTAGCAATCCTTGTCACCCGATATCTCTATATGCATATCCTCAAGTTGATGGGATACCAAATTCAAATCCTTCGCAAACTGAGGAATCTTTCGGCCTCTAATTTCGCTAGAGACCTCATTGTTCATTTTCTTTACTTTCTCGAGCCTTCTATAAAGAGTAGTCAAATGACGGAAAAAAACATAAATGATCGTGTTACAAAAGAGATTGTATTTGTCTCTTCTTTTATTTTGATTGAATTCCTCCGAATGTTTGTTAACAGCCGTTGAAGGAGATGTGTGCACCCAGAGTTCGCTCATCACTGAAACTTCATCATTCGCTTCTGGTTCCTCCGTCTCACTGGAAGCATGTGAAGGAGACTCGTGATGACCATCGTCTCTAGATTTCGTCAGTCTTTTGAGCACGTCACGCAATAAATCATTCTCACGGCCCCGCTTCTTGTTATTAGATTCATCGCCGGTATCTGTGGGACGACTGCCTTCAGTAATCTTGATTCCATCTTCAACTTTATCTTGATCATCTCCGGTAACTTCGCCAACTGCAAGTTGCTTCTTACCTAGCATTTCGTTCAATTTTTCCTCCGGGATATTGAAGAAAGACGTCCAAAAAAACTTCTGGAAATGGATCAATTTGTCTCTATCATTCGCTGAATAATTAGATGAGTTTTGAATGAATACTTCAGATAACTTGAGAATATCAACCAAAATGTCAAAATCTTTAAACTTATATTTCAATTGCTCCTGTGGCTTAGGTGTCAAGGGATGAAGACGTTTGTTTTGCTGTTCGATTTTGACAGTACTTATCTCACTAACTAATTGCTTCGTAGTCAAAAGTTTCTTGTCTGCCTGCTTGAAAGTTAATCCTAGATGATCCAAAGACTTGTAAAAAACTTTTTGTTCCATCTCTCTCCAAACTTTATTCCATTCACGATGAGACCTTTTCCACTCTTCATCCTTTTGCTTTAATCTTTTTAATACAATAGGAACAGCAACTGCAGGGTTTTCATGTAATGCATCAATAACCTCAAACCCCCTGGCCTTGTCATAAACTTTTCTAATAACTTTTTTATAGATCGTTTGAGAAGTGTGTCCCAACCCTGGGGGCAACTTGAAGTTGGCCTTTTGTTCAGGTGTCATATTGGCAATTCGATTTGCGATTGTCTCCAAAGTTTGAATTGTTCTAAGGTTTGACTCCATAATAAAATCAAACTCATGACGCTCTTCTTCAATTTTAAAAAGAATTTCTTCGTACTGATTTTTACGATGAGCAATGAATCCTGAATCTTCAGAAGCCCAAGTTGGATGGCCAACCCATTCATCATTTAGGACTTCCCAACACATTTCATCTCGTCCCGAGCAAGGCATATAAGTCTCTGCTTTAGGTAGTTGTCTATAGCTTGGCCCATATGCTTTGCACAAGGATAATTCTAGTTGATGCTTTTTAAATGTAATAGTCTCTATATGTTGTGGCTTATCGTCGTATCCTACGAACATTTTAAACCACCTAAGAAGCTCAGGATGGGCTTCACCTATGAATCCATCGACTCTTTCAACAAGAGTATTCTTATCGATAATATCTTGTGAGAACAAATTGAGAATTTTGAGGAACTCATTATATGTCTGTTTATTGCCAATTGCCTTTTTCACTTTGTCGAAGAATCCCATCTCTTCCAGCAAAGAAGAAGCCTTCACATTTCCAGAAGGAGGGACTGGTTCTGGTACTCCTGTGACTAAACTAGGATTCGTTGCTGGGGAAGTCCGAGAAGCAGCCTTGACCGGTTTGAGATTCTGAGGCGCTGATCGTAAACTAGAATACTGAGTTTCCCCATAATTATAAGAATAATTCTGTGCTTCAGAAAAAGATTGCCTCTTTGGTTTGTTGAGACCATTTAAAGCATGTCCGCCCATTATAGAACTATCATCAGCTCCAGGAGCACCTGGCCCAGCCTGATAACGTTGATATTGATTCTGAGGTCCACCAACGACTCCAGTAGGTGGCTGAAAATTCCCCACTGGTGGAAGCTGAGAAGCTTCATCCACACTGTAAAACGCATTGTCCTTATTGGGGTGCTGGGGATGACCTTGTGCAAAATTCTGGGCTCCAGTGTCAGGCAAAAACTGTTTGAAGTCATCCAATAAATCTGGTGATTTGGCGAATAATTCTGTCACTTGTTCATAAACCTCCGCAATAGGTTTTTGCTCCCTTTGATAAGTTTGTAATATTTCCAAAAACTGTTTATACACATCGGGCTGATTAGCAAACCTCGTTTTAATTTTATTGACATATGTGATAGCATGATTGAATTCTATTTGACCCCCATCCGGTGCTTGTTGTTCCTGCTGTTGGTCACCTCGTAAATACCCGACATTTGCTGCTCCATAGATAGCTTGCTGCGGTACTTGGTTTTGCTGAGTTAGCTCCGGGTTTGACCCTGGTGTCCATTGGTTTCCGAAGCCTATTCCAGGTCTTGTCGTTGCTCCTGTAGGAGTTGTGACCCTAATGGGATTAGGGTCGGAGGGATCAAGCGAGCATTCAATTCTATATCCAGGTGGAAGGAATGTATTGAATCCTTGAATCAAATTCGGATGTCCCTTGAAAAGCGTAGAAACTCTTTCGATCACGCCAGGTGTATCAATACTTAATATGTTAGTCTCATCAAAGAATAAAATTAAAAGGAAAACGAAAGAGATTACTTACCTTTGTGATTTGAAATCTTTCATGATATCAAGGAAATTATTGTAAACATCTGATTGGTTGTAGAACTGTATTTTGACCTGGTCAAGATATGATAAAGCATCTTTGACATTCAAAGGTCTATACACGCTTGTACTCGTAGACCTATTAGGAACACCTTGATGTATCGCTGGCGGCACACTGGCTACCGGAGGTTCCGATGGTGTCACCATGGCGGTAGGTGGTGGGAGTTGGCCTGTATGAGGATTATTCAATCCAATATTAGATGGCCTTTTTACGTCTTGAGGTGATCTCTCAGCCTGCATGTTAGTTTACCTATTCAAGCATGAATATCAAACAGGGGAAAAAAAAAACTTACTTGTTGCACGGGCTCATTATTCACATTGACTCCAGCTATGTTGAATGCACGTCCACCAGGAGGGCCAGTGCCATTTCCCAAGCTTGGTAAGCTTGGAAGCGGATAAAAATGTTGACCGCCTGTGATGTTAGTACTTGACCTGAAAAGTTGAAGTCGCTATCAGCGCACTTTTCTCAATAAATTTCTCAACTTACCTGTCTCTAATGTAGCAGGAGGGGGTAGAATTGGGGGGTGTTGACGACTGTGCTTGTTAGTCTTTGTATTCGCTATAGGCGCTCGAGGCAGCTGAACCCGCCAGAATTCTCTGTAACTTTTGACAACTGATTGTTATACTTACTTGAACTGCTGTCCCAAAGGACGCTGCTGGCTATTCCAGGGTTCTTGATGATTTGTCATATACGAAGTTCCTCAACAACTATGAGATGTAAACAGTATTGACGAGACGATCTGGATTCACCCAACAGTATGCTTTTTATTTTTAGTCTCAAGCCCGTATTAAATATGATCGTGAAGTCTTTAAAGATCACGATACTGTCTTAAATAAAGCTTATTTCTTTGTTACTTCGATCGTCACCTTAATAGCACTATCAGCTCGTTTTATTCTTGACTTTTCTATTCTTCAGGAAATTAAGTTGGGGTTCCGGGTAACTTTTATCTGCTCTCGTTTTCGATAAAGAGCTCCGGTATCTAGAGAATTGAAAATTTCGGAAGACGGTCATGTGCTCGGTATCACATGCTCTGTTGCCTTGATGAAAATTGCATTGCAATTAGATATTAGAGTACAACAATATAAGAGACTTTTGGCACAACTATGAACGCTCCAGATAGATTTGAATTATTTATTTTACCTGAGGGAGTAGAAAAGTAAGTATATGATTTTGATGGACCCGAGTGCTTGAAGAGATGGAAGCTACTTTGGTGATTTCTCGTTATTGAGTTTGGAGCATAGGTACTAATTGAAATAGAATTAAGATAATACCAGATTCAAAAGTACCCAATGCAGCCATAGTAAAGATAGAGAGAGAAGATCACACATTGGGTAATTTATTGAGAGCTCAGCTACTCAAAGACGAACGTGTTCTTTTCGCTGCTTATAAGGTCGAACATCCATTGTTTGCAAATTTCGTTCTTCGAGTACAGACAGAGGATGATTACTCACCACGTGAAGCATTAAGAAATGCATGTACTGGATTGATTAGTGAGCTAGACATAATAAAAACGAGGTTTAAAGATGAGTGGGCACTCAAGTCTTTGCTTAGTGGAAGCGAAGGCGACCTTTGAAAAGTTCTACTCTATGAATCACAAGCTTTTAAATCTACTAGCTTACACTTGACATCTATAGTAGCTGCATTTATTTTAATGAGACATTGAGTTTTACTCGACTCACTTGCTATACAACCTCAAAATAGTAATTAATGCAATAATGCCCAGTTATGCAAATAATTTTCTATAAAATTAATATATTCTCCAAAACATTGATTTGGAGTACTGCTTCTTTTGTGGAGCAGACTAACTCGTGAATGCTTTTTGCTTGATTGCATTTCTTATAGTTGCAATTTTCTCCAAACAATTTGGAACTTCTGTAGAAGGAAAGTTGCTTTGCTTCAAGATGAATATCAATGGGTGCGTTTGCGTAATTCTATTAGGAGAAACATGAGTAATTGCTAAACCACATTTAGAAATACAAATTTTATGGTGGTCTTTGAAATTGAATTGAAAGTTACCATTGGTCATCTCAAACATTATATAATCTGCTGTGCGAGTGTAGCGCCTCAAGAAAACGGTTTCTTTTCGATCTTCGTTTTCACTAACTTTTGATAAATTGCTGTTCATGTACTTTGCGAAAAAGTCCACTATTTCTAGCTGTCTTCTTGCTTGGGCGGGGGGATGAATTGTTGAATTTTCTATGCATGTCCAACCTTCACCCTCGTGGTATATTAGTTCTAAGAATTTTTCAGTACTGTGTAACCTTAAAAATGTGTTCTCATCATTAAATAAAACTCCAATGTCGTCGTTAGTCAACTGATAAGAAAATCCGTACTTATTCGAGTAGTCAACCCACTTACTAATCAAAGATGGGTTCTCACAACTAGGTAATTCAAGTGTGTCAATCCTATCGTGTTTAGAGTATTCCAATCTTCTCATGTTTTGGTATGTCTCAAAGCATATCTGGTCTAAACGTTTTATTGTAGTCGAATATACAGTACTGAAGTTAACCCGTCTTGGTCTTGCTAAGCGAAGAGGATCCACTTCTTTGTACTTATTTCTTGTATCACCCGGTGACAACGACTTTGGAAGCATGGTTTTAGGTTGCTCAGAATGCAAGTCTGATCTAAGGATTTCCACGGGATTCCTGGACTTTGGCGTATAAATTCCAGCTGCTGCTTTCGTGTTATTGAAGTTCAATGATGATTGAGCTTTGGAGATGTGTTCTAATCCTTCTGGGGTAGTCGTCAAACTGATCTCGTGTGTCTTGTCAGGGAATGATCCTTTAAACCACTCATATTCCAAAATTTCATTTATCGTAGGGCGATTTAAAGGATTAAGACTGAGTAGATCTTTTATCAAAATTTTGGCCTCCTCGGATACTGGCTTGTCAATAGGGAAACTGTACTCTGTTTTTTTAATTCTTTCATATATAACCTGCACATCTTTTGCCTGGAAAGGAGGTTTTCCGATAAGCAATGCGTACATCATTATCCCAATAGCCCATATGTCGACTTCGAATCCATGGCCCGTATTCTTACCACCCAAAACTTCTGGGGCAATGTAATTTGGTGTGCCACATATAGTGTACTTTTTCGACTCGGGCGAGGGTAATACTGCTGCCAACCCAAAATCACCAATTTTTAAATTCATATCTGGGTCAAAGAAAATATTTCCTAATTTCAAATCTCGATGGATAACTCTCCTTGAGTGCAAATACTTAATTGCGCCAACAATTTGAACCATGAAAAACCTAACTTCGGGTTCTGAAATTAGTTTCCTTGTTTTCAAAAGCTCCATTAATGATTGATTTGGACATATCTCTAGCAAGATATAAACATTTATATCATCCTCAAAACAGTCGACGAAGTTCACGATATTAGGGTGCTTCAAAGACTTATGAATTTTAATTTCTGAAAGGAGTTTTGTTTTAGTCTTTTCATTTTTGATAGATGCCTTCGCAACGGTCTTAGCAGCATAAATCATGCCCGACGCATCTCTCATTTGGAAGCAGCGTGCAAACCCTCCCTCACCTAAAAACGTTCCACGGCGGTAATCTCTACCATTCCTAGTCCTTACTACAGAAGGCGGCGTCTTGCACAATGCTGAGAGCTTTTCTTTTTTTTTCTTTGTTCTTTGCTCTTCGTTAGCTTCCTTTGGTCGTCTTGCCGGTTTAATTGGAGTGACGTTATTAGCCCTAGAATTCAAATGGCCATTGTTAAGAGGCTGCAATGGCTGAGGGCGCACGGAAGACATGATATAAACTGAGTCTATTTATTATCTAGTATCCAATTCCGCAATGATTTTGCTGTCTTCAGTTTTAGTATGGGACAACGCTGAAAGCTCTTCACTTGATCACTGATAGTTCTTGTATCCTTTACTTTATCCAGTTGTTGAGGATAAGAGCGCTAAAATTCAGACTTAAGTGCTCCGTTACTGACACCAATAGATTTCTTTCTCTAATATCCAGCAAGGCTAAAGGGAATGATTCAGGAATCAAAATTTATATAAGTTCTTTGTGTGTTCTGAATTTCCACATATAGTGTTTACAAAACGGCTAAATTGAGTAAAGTTAAAATATTTACAAAAAAAACTGAATGAGCAAGTTCCATCGTTGTATGCACGCTTATGCTTCACAAAGAAATAATCTGAGCAGTTAAGCACACTTTCAATACTTAGTATCCCCTTTCGGATATTTCATTAGTCTAAAGTCAAGGTAAAAGCAATAGATAACCACATGAACCATTTCGTATGCCATCATGCATATGAAGCTTGATACTGCGTTATCATAGAAGGAGACTATACCACAATATGCGTTAGGAGATGTGTGAGTACTCTACATCCTAGCGATACATACACACACTTGATTATTAGCTTAAGATTTATTTGATACCTCAAAAGAAGATTAAAATTATTTAAGAAAATCTGAAGGGCTAGTAGGTCAAGAATAGAAATGCTGGTCTCACTGATTTAGACAAGGACAATTGATAGCTTAAATCTCCTTTCCTTACCCAGTACTCTTTATTTTGCCAGTTTCCCACAGCTAATGGTATTTTCTTTTTCGTGAAAAGTTACGCCGTAGGGGGTATTCATAGAAAGTAGGTAAATATGGGGGGGCATCTTGTCGCAGTAGCAGCCTGTATACGGCGAAAAACTTTAGTTTCAAAACTTTTTGCAGTTCGAGGCCTTTTATATACATTGTAGCTAGATTCATCTATTCTAAAAATTTCTAAGGCGTTAGCTAATGATATAGTGTAGTACTACTTGATCGTCCATCCGTCTGTGATAATAATTCGCAGCCGTCTTTTTCACCTGATGAGAAGCCATGTGATAAGCTCGTGAAACAAGTCGTGTGTTGCATAAACCATTTCATATCTCATACATCAATTGTGAAAAGTATCAAAAACATAGGCCAATAGGTTTTATAATCTAGAAATGAGCTCCTCCGACGATGATATGCCAATTGCTTCTAGAAATAATCACCAGGAAGTCTTATCTGATGAGGATAAGCCTCTTTCTCAAGTAAGCGCAGATGTCTCGCAGACAGAAAAGAATGATAACAAGTCTGGAAACAAAAGAAAAAGTGAAGGCCAGAAAGCCAACGGCCCTCTGAAACGGGTGAAATCTTCCAAGAGTACTCTCAAGAGCGAGATTGATGAAGATAGCTTACCTTTAGCTAAATTAAATGGTTCAAAGAAGAAGATTTCTAAGCAAAAGCCAAAGGGATCCAAAGGACGATCGAAAGGTAGCCTGAGCTCATCGGAAGTGAAAGAAGAGGATAGTAACACTGCTGAGTTAGATGGAGACGAAGACGACGATAAATTTAAGTGGTGGGAATTAGGAGAAGGACAAGAGGGAAGTGAGCAAAAATGGGAAACATTGGAACATAATGGAGTTCTATTTCCCCCTCCATATGAACCACTACCCCTGCATGTCAAATTATATTATGATTCAAAGCCTGTGGACTTACCACTTGAGGCTGAAGAAGTTGCAGGATTCTATGGAGCTATGTTAGAAACTGATCATGCAAAAAATCCTACATTTCAGAAGAATTTTTTTGAGGATTTTTGTAAAGTTTTGAAAGATGCTGGAGGATGTAATGTAAATATAACTGATTTCAGAAAAATGGATTTCTCGAAGATGTTTGCATATTTTGAACATCTCAAAGAAGAGAAAAAATTAATGAGTAAAGATGAAAAAAGGCGTATCAAAGAAGAAAAAGAAAAGTTTGAAGAGCCTTATAAAACATGTCTTTTAAATGGCCGTAAGGAGCAAGTAGGTAATTTCCGTATCGAACCACCAGGACTTTTTCGGGGAAGAGGGGCTCATCCGAAGACTGGGAAGCTCAAAAGAAGGGTGTTCCCTGAAGATGTGACGTTGAATTTAGGAGAAGGGACTAAGGTGCCTGAGCCTCCTGAGGGGCACAAATGGGGTGAAGTAAGGCATGATAACACAGTCACTTGGCTCGCAATGTGGAAAGAGAATATATCTGACTCATTTAAATATGTACGCTTTGCAGCCAATTCCTCGATCAAAGGATTATCCGATTTCAAAAAATTCGAAACAGCTAGGAAACTCAAATACCACATCGATGAAATAAGAAGTGACTACACAAAAATGCTTAAAGACCCTCTTATGCAAAAAAGACAAATGGCTACTGCAATATACCTTATTGATATTTTTGCGCTCAGAGCTGGGGGTGAAAAAGGAGAAGACGAGGCTGATACAGTCGGATGCTGTTCTTTGAGATATGAACATGTCACATTAAAACCTCCAAATATAGTGATTTTCGACTTTTTGGGTAAGGATTCGATAAGGTTTTACCAGGAAGTTGAAGTCGATAAGCAAGTTTTCAAGAACCTCAGGATTTTCAAAAAACCTCCCAAGCAACCAGGTGATGGTTTGTTCGATAGAATAAATCCTTCTTTAGTTAATAAGCAGCTTCAAAACTATATGAAGGGGTTGACTGCTAAGGTTTTCCGTACATACAATGCATCTAAAACGATGCAAGATCAGCTAGACTTGATACGGAATGAAGGAACTGTTGCAGAGAAGGTAGTTAAATTTAATGCAGCAAATCGTACAGTTGCAATCTTGTGTAATCATCAGAGAACTGTAAGCAAGGGCCATAGTTCTTCTTTGCAACGGATAAATGATAGACTTAAGGAGATGGAGTGGCAAAAAGTAAGACTTAAAAAGATGATATTGGAGTTAGAACCCAATTTAAAGAAAAAGGATCCCAAGTACTTCGAAGAAATAGATGATATGACCAAGGAAGACGTAGGACAAATAATGCATTCCCACATAGAGAAAAATAGAGAAAACGTGAAGAAGCGATTCCAACGAGAAAATGACAAGCTTAAGGCGGAAGGAAAGGATCTCCTAACGGAAGAAGACTTGGCTGAAAGGATGCTGAAGGTAGATGAATTAGCAAAAGAGTATGAGGATGAGTTAAAAACGGGTAAACCGCAGATTAAGAAATCCACAACAGTCGAAAAATTGAAGAGTCAGATAGAGTCAATTCAAAACAGAATAACGAACACCGCTTTCCAGCTAAAAGATAAAGAAGATAACTCGGAGGTTTCGTTAGGAACCTCTAAGTTGAATTACATTGATCCAAGATTGACTGTTATTTTTTCCAAAAAATTTGATGTCCCAATTGAAAAACTATTCACTAAAACGTTGCGAGAAAAATTTAAATGGGCGATAGAATCGGTTGATGAAAATTGGAGGTTCTAGCATTTTATCCCTAACAGTATATAATTAATGCAAGTGACTTTTGAAAGGACGTGTCTAAATGCAGCGATCTCCCTATTTTTATGTAGTCGCGTTTATTCGAGTCGCGTTTTCTGCGAATGCTTCGAATTTTCAAGTAGCATTGACCTTCTTCTTAAGCCTTCCGAAGCGGCTCTTAAGTATTAATGCTGATTGCATCCATTGAATTTTGCTTTTTAGTTTTTCTTGGTTCTCTATACAATAGCAGTCAACCTGAGAAATGAGAAGAGGCCTAATTTATGTCACCATTATTCATATAGTGGTCACTCTAGTGCTGGCAAGAGTACTTGCGGGTCTGTTTGCAACAGCAGTTGCTCACCACAAGCATGTTCATGCATCACAGAGTCATCTGATGGTAACTAAGATCATAAGAAGGGAAGAGCTTGAGAGTATGCCTACTGTAACTGGACTTACAGAATCCTCTGAATCTTCAGAGCTGACATCGTATTCATATAGCATCGCTATACCCAATTCAGAGGCCACCGAAGGGGTTACCGAAGATCCATATATTTCAAGGCATAATCAACCGGAGGGTCTCGTTTTTATCATAGTTGGAGTAATTTTGGGTGTCATTTTGGTGAGTTTCGCATTGTACAAATTAGTTACTGATATTGCTTACAACAGAAAAGCAAAATTTGATAAAGAGGAATACGATCACCTTCCTGGGATGACCTTTGGAAAGCTTGGTGGCAGCAGCTCGACATCATCTATACTTGAGAAGTCTTCCAACTCGTCTAGCATGTATTTCTTGTCCAAACACAATTCCCTCATGCAATTGCAAGATGATCTTGAAAATGCAAACCAAAATGACATTGCACACCAAGGTCACTCCTACAGAGATGCGGTCAGCAACAATATACCGTCTACAATGAAAAGGGGGTCGATGTATATAAGTCCCGTATTGGAATTGATGGGATCTCGCCAAAATTTATCCAGTTTCGACCATCCGCTACAAAAGGGACCATTAGATCCACTGGCAAGTCTGATATCTCTCTCTTTGCCTTATGGTAATTACTCTGAGTCAATGGATAATTACCTGCAAATTGAGAAACTTAACCTTTTACTGCAGGAGACGAAGCCACAAGACCCCTCGTTGACCCCTCTGGGACCGAATTCGGACGTCAGCGATAATCATAAAATTCCCAAGAGACCTCCTTCATTAGTACTAGATGAGCTTATAGATAACGATAGTGATTAGACTGTTCCTTTATAGACATATTTGATAGACAAAGTCTTATCCGGACCCTTGCACACACCCCCATAGTAAGAATGCGGAAAGCTTCGATACAGGAAGTTCCTCAACACCATAGGCCAACCGAAATAGCTGAGTACGTATGTGCTAGCAAATCAATCACCCTTGAATTTATTCGACTTTGTTCCGAAACTATTGAAGTCAAATACCGATTCTATCATTAAGAATATTACGATGCTTTCCAGAACAATATCTAAGAGAATCACAACTTTAAGTACCACCCGAAGTCTCCATGCTTGTGGCATTCTCTCGAGAAAGAATGACGCTTCAACAATTGATTCTTACAAGCTTCCTTCACAGACATCAATTCTGGAATGGGAATTCAAATACGACTTTATACCTAAGGTTTCTGGTCCTAGGATACCACCGGTAACTAAGGAAGCGGTTCAGCAAGATATTGCTAGCATGAAGAAGGCTTCCGTGGAGAAAGAAATTTTGAGAAAACAGAAAGCCTCTGTAAAGGTAGAGGGAAACAAGGCTTCTGTAGTCCACGGAGGAGAAGCCGTCACAGAAGAGCCAACATATTTACATGATAAAGGTACTGAGCCGATTAATGCCTATCATAAAAACGCGCCAGACCAGACCAAGCCGAAGAAACCCGCAAATAGAGACAAATATATTCAGAGCTCTATCAATCCCAAAATCAATGAGACAAAGGTAGTCAACTTAGGAGACAACATTGTCGACCATAAAAACAGTGAGGTTGAGAAGCAAACTAGGGTTGTGGATGATTTAGAACATGATAACTTGCAGAACCAGTCCGCCGATCCAAAGCAGAATTCTGAGACGAACTGGGTCCTTCCTTTGGCTTTACTCGGCGCTGCAGGAGCTGGTGGATACTACATTTACACCAATACAGAGAAGAAATAGCTTTTGCGGATATTACAAATAGGATGAGTATCTTAAACCATTAAATTATAAATATATTTTTATCATATATACAATTATCTAGATGTGTAGGTCCAGCGGGCACTAGTAAATCAGTTCCTAAGTTATATCTAATACTGCCTAGAGGCCTCCTGGCATGCTTTCAATTGTTGCAAGTAGTAGTCGCAGATTTGCATATTACCATCGTTTGTCTCCAAGCATCTGGTGAAATTTCTGGCGTCTGCATCACATGCTCTTGCTTGCTCTTGATACTGCTGTTGTTGAGCTGGAGCAACAGCCTGCTGAACTGGCTCTGCAGCTGGCGCACTAGATCCTCCAAACATCGAGGATATACCAGCTCCAAGGGTGTGACCAACCGCTGACCCAACTGCAACACCAGCTGCTGTAGATGCCATCTGTCCAAACAAGCCTGGTCCTTGTTGGCTTTGTACTGGATGCGATGCAGGGGTAGCCGCTCCTGATGGATAATGTGCTGCTGGCGCCGCTGCTGTATGTGCTGATCTGCTTTGAGTTCTTTGCACTGGTGAACTTCTTCTCTGTCTAGGCATGCTTACTTTACTTCTCCAGTAAAAAAAAAAAAACCTTTCTCCCACTATATATAGTCGCGGTGGCAAATCCGCGAATCGTCCTCGTGCTATAGGTCATGGAAAAAATCCTATATATGCAGGAAAGGAAGGTGCTAGATCTCGGTAGCCTGGGGACAACTTTCTAATAAAGCTCGGGCGAAAATTCTCTTGACAGCTCGCCAGTGCGGAAGTTTATTGGCGATTCAAGAGAGGATCATACGCAAAAAACTGGCGGTGAGAATACTAGGAGTGCAGATACTTGTGCGCAATTGTTGTAAAAACTTCGCAAAACTGGCAGTAAGCTTAGCGCGGGTGTACTGGATAATTAGTGACGTTACGTATTGATGAAATAGATACCAAACTGAGACGGTTCAGATTATTTAAATTGCGTTTGAAATAAAATTGGAGTAAAGTTGAGTGCATTATACCAAATACATATTCACTAATTACGTTTCCTTCTTTTCATTCTTATATCAGATTTGGAGATAGCTCTTGATCATCTGTACCAAGAAGGAGAAAGTAAGTTATGCACTCTTCTAAGTGGATCACGAAATAGATAAATGTGCAGCGAACAGTGAGGTATTGGACAGATTATGATTTTGTGGAAAAATGGCTATCCAAGGCTTTGGATGAATTGTAAAAAGTTAGGTGAATCTCGAGATTTTACCCAGAGCACATTCTTGAACAAGGAGAATTACTACCAGCTCCTTGAGCTTCCTTCTGGTGCCACTTTGAAGGATATTAAGGTGCAATTCAAAAAGATGAGCAAGAAGTATCACCCAGATTTGAACAGCCATCTTCCAGAAGATGAACAAGAGAAAAAGAAAAATCGTTTCATGGAGATAATTGCAGCGTACGAAACACTCAAAGATGCGAAAGCCAAGAGACAGTACGATCTTGATCTACGACGCAGTGGTGCAAAGGCAGACCCAGGGGGGCAGAATCAAGACTGGCGTAGGAATTATTATGGGGAAGCAAAATATTTCTCGCGGGCTGGGGGGTCACCGGGACACGCGTCTCGAATGAACTCTAAGAGACACAGTGTACATCTGCATGGACCTGACAACATGTCCACCTTTTCAGGTATGCATAGAAACTATGGAGATAGATTTGCAGTGCCTCACTTTAATTATCAAGAGCATTTGTCAAAACATTTGAAGTTCGAGCAAAGATTGATCAATAAGACTCTTACGAAGGAAGAGCGAGAGCAAATTATGCAACAATTGACAAAATCTGGTAACATTAAGGATTTGGATGAGGAATTGATCACCAAGCATTTGATGAGACAAGCGCAAGGTGCACACAGATCTGGTTTTGCGAAAGCAAACTCTCCCGTCTCTACGAAGGAGGAGAATCGCATAATGTATGAGAGTCCAAATGAAGGGAACTTGAGTGGAGCTAGGATGACGGTTCTATTCCTAGGCGCCGGAAGTTCCCTTTATTTATTGTATCATACATTCTTAAGTTGATTTCATGTAGACTGCAATGTATTTACTAAAATCAGTATAAAGAAATTTGTTTAATTATCAACGTACATAAGCCTACCTGTAGTGCTTGTTCAAGCAAAACTAATCTACGGCTTGGGTCTAGATACTTATCTCCTAACTATGCGAGAAGAATTTATGCAACATTTTTGAGTAACTTTCAATCAACTAACATTGATACAATCACCAAGTGAGGGCCGACTCTCTATTATTTCCCACGGAGAGGGCTTGAAATATCAACGGTCAACTTCTCCGAAGACTAAATCCATAGTTCCGATAATAGCAACTGCATCTGCCAATAAGTTACCCCTAGAAATGTGATCAAAAGCACCCAAATGTGCAAAACCTGGAGCTCTGATCTTACATCTGTATGGCCTTTCAGATCCATCGGAAACGACGTAAACAGCCATTTCACCCTTTGGAGCTTCGATTGCGGTATAGGTTTCCCCTTGGGGTACAGCATATCCCTTCGTAAATAACAAGAAATGGTGGATCAAAGCTTCCATATCCTCCTTCATCAATGACCTTGCAGGAGGAGAAATCTTATAATCTTCAACTTTGACTGGACCGTTAGGCATTTGGTTGATGCATTGTTCGATAATTCTCAATGATTGTCTAAATTCAGCCATTCTGCACAAGTAACGATCGTAACAATCACCGTTCATACCTACTGGAACATCAAAGTCGACATATTCGTAAGCGTCATATGGCTGTGATTTTCTAATGTCAAAAGGAATACCTGAGCCCCTCAACATAACTCCGGATAAAGAATAATTCATTGCATCATCCGCAGAAACAACACCAACATCTTTGGTTCTATCCGCCCAGATACGGTTATCAGTAACCAATTCTTCGGTTTCATCAATTCTGTCACCAAATTGAGTGGCCCACATGTAAATGTCATCGAGTAATCCTACTGGTAAATCTTGAGCAACACCTCCTGGTCTCACATATGCACTGTGGAGACGAGCACCTGAAACTCTCTCATAGAACTCCATCAACTTTTCTCTCTCTTCGAAACCCCACAAGAAGGGCGTCAAACCACCAACATCCATAATATGCGACAAAACGGACATACAGTGATTCAAGATTCTCGTGATCTCGCCAAACAAAGTTCTAATGTACTTTGCCCTGAGTGGCACCTCTACGTTCAACAATTTCTCAACAGCAAGAGCAAATACCAACTCATTGGTCATCATAGACACATAGTCCAATCTATCAAAGTATGGCAATGCTTGCATGTAAGTTTTGGACTCAATTAATTTCTCAGTACCTCTGTGCAACAATCCAACGTGAGGATCTGCTCTTACAATTTCCTCTCCATGTAACTCCAAAATCAATCTCAACACACCGTGCGCAGCTGGATGCTGAGGTCCAAAATTGATCGTAAAATGTCTGATCTTGGTGTTCTGCTTAGCAACACGCTTTGGATCATCTTCCTTACCCCATATCATATCTACCTCGTCCATGATTTCAGTAAATGTCGTCTTTCCAAACGTACCTGGCTCGCCAGAGTACTTGGGTGGCTCTCTGCCCATAGCGGAATTATACAGGTGAGCAGGATCCTCTTGGGCTGCCGAACCTAAGCTATGAAACTTAGAGAAGAATCGACATCCTGCCAAAGATCTCTTGTAATGCGCCATCATCCCGGCGGGCCTACCTATACTCTTAACCCTCAACATTCTTTATTCCTCAATATTTCTGATGTTTGTATCTTAAACAATTGAATAGAGTGTGCAATTTCTCAACCGTAAGAAAATTACTATCACTATATTACTACTTTGTCATTGGATGAAAGACCGATGTTCGATCACGTGCCCTGAATCGTGCTTCGGTTTTGTGTCACCTGGTTTTGATTCTCGGTGCCGTTGTGTTTTGTACGTCACCACTTCCCATCAAATGGCTAATGTGTGTACACGACTTCTGCTCATGTGACGACCGCCTTTAAGTCGATCTTGTGCCAAGTAGGGAAGCTGGTTCATAACCCAATTGCGTCGCGCGCGCGAGTAGCTAGACCATTGGTTTCCAGGCTAGCTTTTGGTGAGGAACTTGCTAGCGAAGAGTTACAAAAAAATCCAATGAGCGCACATCCTATATATAATGGAAGGAATAGTACTTCCTAAAATTCTTTTATTTCAGAGGTGCTATATAAACTAGAAGTGTCTTGGCTTTGTACAATAAAACGAGAAAAAAAGACGTTACAGTTTTGCTGCCTGAACCCCAATACATGAGTATAGTGACTGTATAGTGGTTAAGAATTAAACCCCAAAAGTGAGCTGCAAAGGTATAATTGAGAGTAGTTGAGAGTAGCTGAGAAAAGCTGAAAATTCAGAAGCCAACGATCACAAAAAATATAGATAGAAGGTAGGAAAAAAAAAAAAAAAAAGAAAACAAGCGGTAGATCAAAAGTGCAGCAAAAATTTGTTTTCAGAAGTACAACCAAAAATACTATTATAATACATTAGGTTCAAAAAGTATAAGTCATAAAACGTTTAAACGCATAGATACAATTCAGATAAGTACGCTAGTAATAAGATGGAAACTTCGTTCGATAAGGCCAATTCTGCCTTCAAAAGGAAAAGAGATGAAAAAGAAGTTGAAGTCAAAAAAAGTAAAGCTGCTGCAAATGAAAAAAACAAGGAGGAAGGCGCCAATTCAAATGAATGGCCAGTATTCAATCATCCGCATGGAGGAGTTGTGAAGGTGACGCCTTGGGGAATGTTAAGAAAGTATGTGAACGCCAATGGGGAAGAAGTGACAAGGTTCGAGGACGGCAGCTTTGGTGATATTACATTCACGGATAACGATGCCCAAGCTATTAATGAAGCAGCTTTCCCATCTACACCTCAGTCCTTATATCAAAATAGCAACGCGGGAAGCTCTTCTCCCGCGGACTCAGATAGAATCAAACTAAGTCCTGGTGACGAGGCTGAGAACTATGTCCTCAATGGCTATGATTCTAATACTGCTTACAATCCAATCCAGATGCAACAATTTGGACAGGAACATGAAAACTATTTTGGCATGGACCAAGATGATTTCGAGTGTGACTAAGCTCGAGATAGAAAAAATTTTTGTACATTAGTAAGTTCATTTCTGAACCTATTTAAATCTACTGTAGTGCGAAGGATAGGTCATAAAAGCATTAAGTCGTTCCGATTCTCAGACTTTAGCACTCAAAGCTACTAGTCCATTTGTATCAATAATAAATGTTCGACATACTAGTTCTGGAATTCTAGGTTGATATTTTCTCACCAAGTCAGATGGTGCCACGTATAGGTCGCCTTCGATGTCACCACACTTCTTGTTCACGTAAGTCAGGTAATTCGAGATCGTCACCCATTTTCCATCCCACTCTTCAAAAGAATTCAAATCTGGAACACAATTAGATATATAAAGTTTCTCTATTTCGGAATAGTAGTTTTCGTAAGAAGTTAAAGGAAAACCATTCAAAATTCTCGTGCATCTTTCTTGATCTGAGGATTCCGACCCTAGACTCTGCTCAGATGTCAGCTCGTTCGAGAAAATAGAACAGGAAGAGGAATTGCAGAGTGACGAAGCTGAAGCTACGTTGTCGCTTCTTGGGCTGTTCTGTGTGCATCTCTCTGCCTGTGTCCACGCGATTGACGAGAAGGCGGAACCCTGTCTCGCTGAATGATGAAAATCTACATCTTTATCTTCTCGTTGGCGATTATCCACACCTCCCTGAAGCAATGCGTCATTCCTCTGTGAACGACTACATGGTATACTCTTAAGCTTGCACACGTTCCTTATTTCCAAAGGAGCGCTCAAATCACATCCGATTTTTAGATGTCTAAACCAATGAATCATTCCATAAAACGACCAAAACTGAAGCAAAATCTGCTTCATTTCAATTCTTAGTCTAAGAGTATTACTATAGTTGACTAACGAATAGAAATTGTTCATCTTGTTTTTCTCCTCCTTAAAGTTCGGAGTTAGCAAGTGCTTTAATGAAGGGGCTTCCCCCACTGATAAATTTGAAAGTGTATACGAAGCTATAAGTGAATCCACGTATTTCATTTTGAAATCAGAAAACTGCTCGCGTGATGAGACTGGCTCGAACAACATTCTATTGTGTTTGAGCTGCGAATAGTATGTGCATAAATTCTTTAGAGCTTTGGTGGCTTTCTTTTTAAAAAAGCTACGCTTCATTCTACGGCTTCTAGACTCCTCCTGTTTATTCAAGTGTCCCCCAGAATAAGCATCCTCATCGTGTGAGTCTTCCACATCTAATAACTCTTCGCTCTTTGAGACCTCTACTTTGTAAGCCTCTATATGATCTTTTAAATAGTTGACTTCTCTATATAACGCAACTATTAGATCTTGCATCTTTTTATCCACTGTTAGTTTGTAAATCCTCAACTGTGTGGAGTTCAACTCTAGTGCCACTGGCTGCCAGCTGCGTCCACTATTATTTCTAGCATAAGGTGTAATAAACTCAGTCTTTAAGAGAGCTATGCCATAGAATTCCAATGATGGCTTGTAGCTGGGTAACTCTTCACTAGGTTTTCTATACTTCGGCGGTTTCGCTGAGAAATTCGTTGTCTCGTAATCTTTTCTCATCATTCTTGGTGAATGCAATGCAATAAAAAAAAAGAAATGCTAAAAGATCAACACGTTAGATGCAATGTAGGAAGTAATTCAGGTCTTCTTAAACTTTAAAAAATCATTCTGTCAGCAAGGTACTCATGATTTAAAGATGGCTAGTTGCTCGTGTGTTTTCTATGTGTAGCGCTATAGGGCTTATCGGTCAGGAAATATCTATTTTGGGAATACGAGTACTAATTTTGCCCTATACTACACGCTTTGTCTCCTCTTCAATCGATCCGACCGCCATGTACCGGTTATTATTTCTAAGCGCATGACTACTCCGTGGCAATACGTCACTGAGATGTCCTCAAATGCCGAAATACGTGCTCCCAAAAAAAATAAATCTCCCGGGGGTGAGTCGAACACCCGATCTCAAGATTACTTTGAGAGTACTCATTACAGTCTCGCGCCTTAGCCAGCTTGGCCACCGGGAGATTACTAAGCGTGCTACTTTAAACCAGTATCTATACACCCGCCATATTTGTCTATTTGATCACGTTTTTAAAGAATGATACATCACATAATCTAATTTGTTAACCGAATTGGTAATTGCTTTAAGTGCTAAATGATGTAATGAAACTTCTGAAGTCACTACTTCTATTGTCGGATTACACATATGGCAAATAAAACCTATGTATTGCATTCAGGGTCCACTACGGGATTTCAATGCGTATTGTGCTTGAGCTAACTGTCTTCAGGAAATACGTCAAGTTGCTCATACGGTGAAGCATATGTCATAAGTAAACGTCTGTACTCAAGGTTATTCAAATTGGGTCAGTGCGACTGACTATCGACTCAGTGTCACCGTGTAGGCAGCTCTGCCCTTTAAGCTATTGTATTGGTGCTTTTTTATTGTACTTTAATTCGTTCTGTTGAGGTTCTAGGCTTTCCGATATCAGTGACTCCGTTCACTAGGCCTTCCTGTTAATGGATAAGAAGCTCGGCTTGCGTTGACCGATGTAAAAATCCCTGGCTGATACAATGTTTGGTCATTCTCTCATTTCTTTTCTTTTCTATTGTGTATTACTACTGTTCTATTCAGAGTATGTTTCTTGCGAACTTTTGCGAGTTTTGCCATAAAATGCAAGGCCCGAAATCTATTGAACATTCCTCAACGTAGATCGCTACACTATAAAACAAGGCATAAATCGCTGGAATTTCTCGTATTGTATCATTAGCAAAACTATAAAATCTGAAGAACAGTTATTCGACCTATACAAATATTTTTAGTCCATCAAACAATTAGACTATTTAGATAATATTTTTCCTATCTTATCGCTATATTCGAACCTTTCTCTGTCCTGAACTGATGGTCTGTTCAACATATTCTCAATAGCGCCACTGTAAGGAGCTTTCGTAATTTTAGGTGGGTTGTTGGCCTTTACTGTGTCAAAGTATTTTTCATAAACATTTCCATTGTATGGAGCAATTGCGGAATTGATCATCATATCGCTCAACTGGAATGAGTCTGTCAAGGTAATGACATGTGGTCTGATATCTGACAATAATTGCGGTATGATACTGGAGGTCAAAGAGGAGTAAAAGCTTGGTGTGAATACTTCATGAGCCAAGAATTCACCAGCAAATTTTTCGAAAGCGAACACACTGGCGTATAATTTGCCCAATAATTCCAAATAAGGCACTAATTTCTGATTTTGCTCATTCTTAATTCTTATATTAAACTCGGTCAACAAGTAGCGATGCGCATTCAATTTAGAAAGAGTGAGCATCTCCAGTCCAATGGCTTCCCAATTTCCGCCATTACTCTTGAGAATATCAAGAGAACTCTTTGCCAATTTAACAAGAATAATCTCAAGCACATTCACTGCATCATCAAGAGTCTTCCAGTCCAGCTCAGCCTTGAAAACTGCTGGTTTGGATAAGATCTGTTTTGCATTGTTCAAGAAAGAATTGGTGAACTTAATTTTCTTGTTCTTTTCAAGCACTGATTTCAAATCTGACACAAGCGATTTACCGTAAGACAATCCAAGGACACTATTGTCACCCTCCCAGGTACACTGGACAACCCAATCGTTGTATGCCCTTCCGAAACCTGAATAAGAAGAGTAACCATGACCACCGCAAGCTTGTCTACATTGATCAATCACTTCAGCTGTTTGCCAAGTGCACGTGGACTTCAAAGAGGCTGAATCAGTGAAGACAGTCTTTAACTCGGCAATTGAGGTCATCAATGACCCCATATCATCATTCCTGACATCGTCATCTATTTTATTCAAAATGGAACCCAAATGCTTTTCCAATTTATATGCACCTGAAGAAACGACATAAGCATATGCTAAGAATGGAATTAAACGACGTTGATGTAAAGGATAATCCAATAATTGGGTTTCCAATCCATTACCTTTAGATGATTTAAATTGTCTTCTGCCGACAGCATATCGTAAAGCAATGGTAGACACTCTTGATGCAACCCTAAAAGAATCCTCCACCATACTAACTCTGCCATGCAATAAAGCTGAATAGGCTAACTGCTCTAATGGTGGCAAAGTAACTTCCCCATCGCGAGAAACTTTGCAAAATTTCTGCAACAAGAAGAATCTAGGAACTCTGACATTTGAAAATTGAATCCAGCCATTATCTATACCGTCTCTTCCCATCTTAGCTCCAATATCGCCGGTAGTCACACCGGGAAATAAGTTATGGTTTGCATCTCTCAAAGGTACGACAAAAGTCTTGACACCATAATCTTTACCATCCACTATTAATCTAGCATACACAGCGGCATGTGTAGAAGAATGTGCAGCTCCACCAATCCACCATTTGGTTGCACCAATATGAGGAGTGTTAATGACGAATTCGTCAGTTTCTTTGTCAAATACGGCTGTCGTTTCAAGTCCAGCAACATTCGAACCATGTGCTAGCTCGGTCATGGCAAAACATCCGTACAATCCCTTGATATATGCTGTTTCCTTAGTGAAGGCCCAGAATTTGAATTGTTCATCTGTACCATTTCCTTTAACACAGTTGAGAAACAATCCAAGATTGACTCCTACTCTGGTACCCGTTTGCGGATCAAAGACTGCAATAAGCTGTAATCTTCTTTGAAACTTTTCAGGACCATCTTTTTCAATGTATTGGGACAAACGCTCAATCCGCAAAGCAGTATCTTCCCTTTGGGCCTCCTTATTCAACTCGTAGTATTTGGAGTCCGCCGCCAATATAGGATCCCTTTCCATCTCCAATGTCATTGTTCGATTAATTTGGGATCTCTCCTTACTTCCTTCAAGGAACTCATTCATTTCAACAGGGGAGAACTTACCCGCTGCCCTTTCGGCCTGAATGGGCCCAATTGTATCCGGACCCACTGATAAGTTTACTGAGTTAGTCGTGATAGGCATATTGCGAAAATTGTGCTAATGCTATTCTCTGTAATACTCTCAATATAAAAAAAAAGTATCTATTAGATTTACTATGTCAGAAGACACTTGAAATAATTGATGCCTTTTATAAGAAAACCGAGTCTAATGTTTGTGTTCCCCACAGATCATAAAGAAATAGCCACCAGCTAGTAACACCTGCATTTTACAGGGCTTCCGGCAGCTAATAATACTGGGACCGAGGTACCGCGAAATACGAAAAAAGACCGAGGATACTATTTTTGACATCAAAAGCGCACTACTAACGGAACTAAGCATCAACCATGTCATCAGAAAGGAATAAGAAACGAGCGATACAGATTCTTATTTGAGGTAAGTGTCATGCAAAAAGATAAAGTGTGATCGAAATCTCCCTTGCTCAAGTTGTATCAAACTAAGCATGATGCCACATGCTCTTTTAGCAGCATATCTAATAAAAGGCATCATTTAGACGATGAACAATCTTTACTTCAGAAACTCCTACACCTTTAAGAAATATTAAAGATGGGGAACATGATAAAGGAGATGAATTGCTATATATTAGAATAGAAAAATTGAGCAATAAGATAAAAGACCTTGAAGCTCTATAACCATTGACCACAGATCCTGAATATATAATGTACTTTTCTGAAAGAAAAGGAGATAAAAGGATTGAAATGTTAGAAACAAACTTTTGGTATTTTTTAGTTTGTGCCGATATTGAAGGTTCAGTAGTGTATGGATTCGAAATCTATACAGTCGAGTCAAATTATGATACTAAAAAACCTTTCCTAAAGGAGGATGCTTCAAAAATAAATGACATCGAGAAACAAACAAATTATCGCATTTGATAGTTGGTATCCTGTTTAATGTCTGCTCATAGGATTTTACAATTTATATTTAGAATTAAATCTGACATGAAGTTTTCTGATTTAGCTGGAAGAAATCCGATTTCGAAATTTTAGTCGAGAAACCCTTAGAAGCTTGGGTACGTAACTAGTGCCTAATAATTTTTACCCCGGTTTTTTTAAGACTCAAAAATGCAAGTTATATTTGTATTATGAATTAATGTTGCTGTGCATTTATAATTGCTTCACTATATTTTGAAAATGGGAATGTTCAATTGAATATTTTTTATTCGAAGAAGCTGTGGGCTATTATATATAACGAATTGTTTGCTAACTATGATGAGTATCTCTATTATTGTGAAGGCTTTTTTGGATCTGGCTTTGTTCTAATTGTTATTCCAGTTTTTGAATATTTAACCCGAATGTAAATGCTATATTGTCGATTTCGAGTCAGACTAACCAGTACACTTCGATCTATGAACATGCATATGTTTAACAAAAACTAGTTAAAAATTCCTTGATTAAACTCTACTCCGCGTCGCTCAATGCTTTGATAGATATTTTTCGTGAATAGAGATGAAGACTCAAAATACAATGTCAACATTAAGTGAAAGGTATTTTTATGCATGAAAAAGTTTCCAGTCAAATAGATATGGTCAGAGTATTTTAGAGGATCATACTTTATATGAGATTGATCAGAAGAGTAGCTCAAATGCTAATTTAAAGTATTCCTAGATGAAATACAACAATTAGTAAGCCTATTCACTCATGTTTCTAGATCTGACTAACTACATCATCCCCGGGCTTGATTAATTGCAGGAATGTCTACGGTAGCCATACAGGGAAACAGAAGAGCGTATTCTTAATTATCATTAGATTGATAAGTTATGGTTTCTGTTTGGTTGATGAGACAGGAATCTTTTTCTGCGCGAAATGGAGTATCTATATATAATCAAAGGAAAGCCTTACGTTCTCAGGAAAATACTCACTTCAAAGAGGCTAATACTAGAGCGACTTATGATTTTGATAGTCATATAGTACACGATAGCATATTTTGGAGATTTTGCACTTGATGATTTTTTCTCTAATAATTCTTTCAGAATCGTAAGCTAATAATACCATAAAAAATATAGTATGAAAAGTATATTGACATGCATAGTCTTATAAAACTATATTAGTACTTATTTGCAGTACTTAGTTATTTTCTTTGTTTTTACATATACTTTCCAACTTTTCAAATCTTCACCTAAATCGGTGTATAAATTTTAATTACAATATTAGTTACACCAACATGATGATATTGTCTTATACTCTAAAAAAAAAAGGTCAATTATTTTGTCAAGATAAATACCAAATAAGCTATCTGGTGCTACAAATTAATTGTTAATTGAAATATGCAATATATTCAAATCCCCAAACCCACCCTCTCAAATCTAGAAAATTGATAATAGGTTCTGATTAATATTAGATAATTGATGCATGTGTGAATAGTGACGAGATAAACATAACGTTTAAGCAATACTCCTTTTCATGCTTCCAAATTGTTGAATGTCTTTATTTTTACCTGCGCATTCATTTCAGGCTATTATCCACATTTCCAAGATCTGATACCAAATTTGAATCCTTACCAAACTATACTCTCTATATATATGACCTTTCGTAATCATATCTATCCAAATCATGAATGTTACTGCATACCTGAAATGGTTAGATTATCCTAAAATTCTTCAATAGCTGCTTGAAGAATTCAAGTCACTTCAATTATTAAGTCAGATAACCAATTTTGTTCTTGTATCTTTGTATCCAATATTCTCAATTTCTGTGACAACTTATCAAGCAAATGCTGGTAATCTTTTACTTTAATAGTAGATACAAATTTAATTTCACTTCTTGAGTACATGTCTCTTTTAATCACACCCCTCTTAGTAGTGTTTCTTATTGTTTCAATATCTCTTATATATTGATCCCTTTCTGCTAAAGCTTGGGTCATAGGTTTTGGCTCTTCATGGTTCCCGAATAAAAACTTGATTTGTGCGTTTGACAAATTAATATTGCATACTAATTTAGATAACTCAGAAGATAGATTCATGTATTCATCAATTAACTCATTGGGGTTTTCTGCTGGCTCGTCACCCTCTTGAACCGAGCAGTTATCATTTATACGAGATTCTAGTTGTTTCAATCTAGATAAATAATCTTTTCTTATTCTTAATGCCTCCGCAAGTTTCATTCAATAATATTTTTAGAGATAATAAAATATAAACGCAAAATTAGGTACTATTTGTAGCTTTCTTTATTCTCAAAATATGTTAGTCATTATGACACAAACTACATGCTGCATTAGTTTCTTGAAAAATATTACATAAATGAGTCATTCAATGTACTTTGACTAATAAAAATTGACAAGTACATAGATAAATATCCGTAGACCAAGGCTTTTCACGAAAAAATAATCCATTTTCGAAGATAAGTATTGAAATCCATGTATTATTCAAAAGAAGACAGCTTGAACTACCAAAACATTGAACCTTTCAGTTTCGCTTATATCAATTAATTCATTAACAAACTCTGAAAAAATCTCATCTTTTTCATTTTTAGCCAAATTGTTAGGTACTACAAAGATCTCATTGCTCGAACTAGTAGTTCTCTTTAAGATGTCCTCCTTTGTGTTGTTTTCTTTCGTATGATGAAATGACAGATGCACTTTGTATTGTGCAGAAAAAGCGACCTAATTTTTCCTCAAACCCAGAAGACAATGATGACGACGCATTTGTATATATACTAACCGATAATAATGTCATTACAGCAAGCATTGAGTATACCCTTTGAGTAAAAATTTGAGCGTTCAGTCCTACCGTTAAAACAACAATTTCAATAATCCATTTACAACGCATCAAAATAGCGACTGCTAATGACTCACGCCAAAGTAATTAATTAAGTTTTCCCGCAATAAACCCTCCAAAAGCCTTGCCTACCATCTCTAACAAGATATACCTATTGTATAGGCCCAATCAATACTCGAGTTCAATAATCCTATATTTGATCCAGCTAAAGCGAAATAAAAGAAACTAGGGCAATGTGTACTGAATCTTCTAATTTCTCCGTGACTCTTATCACACATATCCATTTGTCCTAGGTAGAATAACAGTTACCATGAATGCCCAAAATATGGGACGTACAACAATAATATCAGTGAAAAATGCTGAGATAAGGACTGATATCAAAATAAATAACATCAGAACTTGTGAAGGTTCTCCTGAAATCAAATCATTGGTAAATCTCCGTAAACAATATTCATTGACAATGTAACTGGAAATAAAACGACGCTACCGTCAATAGCAAAATATAGACAGTATTCACAGCATTTGAGGCATTGGCTAAAGTAACTACTGGCGCTACTAAGTTTCGTCCTGTCAAATTATTTGTAATTCCTGCAGCTAATACAATTGCACCCACTCTATCGGTTGTTATATTCAATCTGTTATAATACGAGCCAAACGGAAAATGCTGTAATACCCATGGCCACGGCAATAAACACCATATATGTAGTGAACTCTATTGGTGCTAGTTCAGTAGAATCCATTCTGTACGTAGTATAGATTGGACCAACTGTATGCGTTGATGACTTCAGCTATTCCGATGGATTTCTGTGGACTACTATGCCTGCGACTGTATGAGTTTCAACTGCCATTTCATACACCTTTGCCTACCCTCTGTGATGCCTGTTGATAAGAAGTAACTTGATTATACTATATGAAACTATATTACTGTATATAATATTCGGCTGTGTAAATCACGTTGCGTACTACAGCTACCTTTATCGTAGCGCAGGTTATTGATAATCTATCTAATATACATTTACGCGAGCGAGGTATTAGGGTCTCCTTTCGCATTTCCAGAGACTTGAAAGAAGACAACATTAGGTATACCAAAAGTAACAATGAGGGGAGTGCATTTTTCTGTCGGATGCAAATGGATAATTCGAGAAGGCAAAATAAGATGAACCAGTAAGAGAAGAAGAGACTTCTCAGCACGGAGCGGTTTGTGGGGTCGACAGAATCTGGTGTGCTCACACTGTGCATGGTTCGATGCTCAGCGAAGGTCATTTCCTCGGATGCTCAATAAATCACGTGACAAAACATTACCCATCGCTAGGAAGACCGCTGAAAGCAGCAGTCGAACGACTCACGTTCCCCTACCTTCATCAGAGAGGACGGATATGAAGTGCTTTCATAAACAAAAAGGCAAAATTCACCGTGCAAGAAAAGCGAGCGAGTAGCCTACAGAAGCACAAATAAAATGAGTACGTTCTTGCATTGCTATACATGTATATATTGGAAATGATGGACAATAGCCCATAATTCCCATGTAGTTTAATTCTTGAGAACGTAAAGCGTACTACTGTCAAATCATAAAAATGTCATCTCGATAGTGTAATAGTTTATAACTGAGGAACCAACATGTCCATGAGTGGTGATTGAATGAAGGCGACACCGGCAACGAACAAAACAGCATTTACACCGAGAGTGTAAGCAGGCGTTTTTCTAAGTGCTTGGAAGTAAGACTCAGATTCTCCTTTTATTTGACTTTCTGCCATGTTCATGATTAATGATTAATGATTAATATTGGTCTGACAATTCTCGATTAGCTTCGCAAAAGTTTTTGTCAAGCATGTCGAACATAAAGACGACGGGCGCACGAAAAAATGAAGACGACATCCGGCATATTCAAGAAATAATAACGACCTCTACAGGCCATAAAACATTCAAATGACTTTATCGGAAATCAGTTTAGATCATTCCTCAGAAGGGATATACTCATTAGCAGGAAAGCAGCTAAAGCTTGATACGGACGCCCACATTGAACCCTATGTTAAAGAGATAGAAGAGAGAAGGGGTCTCACGAAGCTTGATCTTTCAGGGAATACTCTTGGAATAGAGGCATCGAAACCTTTGGCTGCTGCCATTAGGAAACACAAAGATACGCTCGTTGAGATTAATTTATCCGACTTGTACACGGGCAGATTGAATACGGAAATCCCTTTGTCGCTTGAAGTATTGTTTCCAGCTCTTCTTGAGTGTACAAAGTTGAAATTAATAGATTTAAGTGACAACGCATTTGGTTTACAAACGATTGAGCCTATAGAAGGCTATCTTGCAAAGGCTGTGACTGTAGAACACTTGATTTTGAGTAACAATGGAATGGGTCCTTTCGCTGGTGCAAGAATCGGCAAGTCACTTTACGTGCTTTCAAAGGCGAAAGAAGCGAAAGGTTATCCCTCTTTGAAAACGTTTATATGTGGAAGAAATAGATTAGAGAACGGTTCGATGAATAACTTATCACTCGCTCTTAAGAGCCACAAAGAACTTGAAGTTGTGAGATTATACCAGAACGGTATTCGCCCTAGCGGTGCTAGGAAGCTCATTAAGTTCGGCCTTTCGAGAAACTCAAAGTTGAAAGTCGTGGACTTGCAGGATAATACTCTCACAACCAAGGCTTCAGTAGCACTTGCAGATGCTTTGCCACTATGGGAGCAACTAAGGGAACTCAACCTCAATGATTGTTTGCTCAAATCTGAAGGCTCGTTAGCAGTTTCTAAAGCTCTAGCAGAAAGCTCCAAAAGATACAACTTTTCTGCCCTCAAGTTGCAATACAATGAGTTGGAACCCGAGAGTCTTACGTTTTTGTCTTTAGCGATTGAGAAGAATCTCCCTAATATCAAGGTTCTAGAACTTAACGGTAACCGTTTTGAGGAGGATGATCAATGTCTTGATGACATTAATAAAATTTTTCAATCAAGAGGATTCGGAGAGATCGACGACCTAGATGAATTGGAAGAAATTGATAGCGAGGATGAAGATGAAGATGAAACTTCTGAGGATAGTGATTCCGAGGACGATGACGAGATAGAGGCAAATCTACTGCAAATAGAAAAAGAATTTAATGGTGTTGGTGAGGATCATGATAAGACTGTGGATGAAATTGCAAAGGAGTTAGAAAGAGCTCACTTAGAATAAATTGTTGCTAATCAGTATATATGACGTTCGTGTATAGTCTTGTAGATTAAGCGAGGCTTCATACCTTTTTGCAAAACCATCGCGAACGCGAAAAGCACGTAGAAAGAACTTGAGATAGTGGTTCGATGTCAAGTCTTTATAAACTTTCAATTCAGGGAATAAGGTCGTTTGATTCAGAGAGGCATGAGACCATTCAATTTGGCTTCCCTTTGACATTAATTTGCGGGCAAAATGGGTGTGGCAAAACTACTATAATAGAGTGCTTGAAGTATGCAACAACTGGTGATTTACCACCAAATTCTAAAGGTGGAGCCTTCGTCAATGATCCCTCTATTTCTTCGAGAAGTACTGTAACAGCACAAGTAAAATTAGCGTTTCTTAATGCGAATGGGAAGTCCATGATAGCTACTAGAACTATGCAGTTGACTAGGAGAAAGAATCGTACAGGAACCATGTCTAATACATTCAAGACCTTAGATGGTCAATTGGCTGTAATACATAAGGGAAACAAAAGTACTATGAGTACTAAAAATGCAGAATTGGATTCATCAATACCGAGATATTTGGGTACTTCAAGGGCCATATTGGATAATGTAATTTTCTGTCACCAGGACGAGAGCTTATGGCCTTTGAGCGAGGCTTCCGTTTTAAAGAAGAGATTTGACGATATTTTTGAAGCTCTGAAGTTTGCAAAAGTCCTAGATAATCTCAAAAGTATAAAAAAAGAGATGCTGGGCGACATAAAATTGATCGAACAAAGTGTTCAACATCTCAAAATTGACAAAGAACGGGCCAGGAAAATTAATGATAAGATAACGAATTTGAATAACCTAGCTGAATCACGCAATGAAGAAATCGCTGCGATTACGGTTCAGATTGAAAATAAGGAAAGGGAAGCGGAAAATTTATTCTCGTCAAACCAATCCTTTCAGGAAACTATTTCTAAGTTTCAACAATTGTCAGCGACTAAAAAATCATATGAAGAACAGAGACATAGGTTAAAGAAATCAATTACTTTGCTTCAGGATAGTGACGAGGAATTGATGGCTAAGCTACATAATCATGAATCCATTCTTTCTGAGAAAACTCGAAGAGTTTCCGGAATGAAAGAAAATATTTCAGGTATCGACAAGAACCTAGCTGGGCTCAAGAGCCAACAAGAGAATCTCATAAGATTAGAGGGCTCATTCCGTTTCAAAGAAGAGGAGTACTGGGCAAACTTAGAAAGAATTCAATCTTTAGTTCTGGAAAATAAAGATGAATTGCCAGATGCTGTGGTCATCGATAATGAGCTTACTCCACTAAGGGTCCAAGAAATGAAACTGCAGTTTGATAAACTACGTGAAGACCTCCATGAATCCTATAATCGGTCTACTCAAGTTCATGACAAAGAAGAATCTGAGATGACAAAAGAGGCTCAAGATAATCAGTATCTTATTCAGAGAGAGAATCAAAAATTAGAAACCTCGATGAATGATTATGAAAAATTAGAAAAGAGTATCTTTGAAAACAAGAAGAAACTTGTTCAACTTCAAGCGAGCGGCGACAATGCTACAATTGTGAAATCTCAAATAGAGAATCTAGTAAGCTTGTTTGATAGTAAAAAAAGCGAGCTCAACATACCTGCCCTTGAGAAGGAAATTGAAGAAGACAATACAAAATTATCTTTACTAGATGTGCAGCTTGACGAATTGACAAGTAAATTGTCACTAAGTCAGGTGCAATCTGACACTCAAATAAAGCTCTCAGTGTTAGAGGACAGAATTGCACAGTCCAAATCTAATTTATCTGACCTTATCCTCAGGACTAAACTGAACTTTGAGGAAAGGGTAGGGCAAAGTCTAGATTCTCGTAGTTGTAGTGAAGTACTAGAGCACAGAATCACAGAAATATCTAAACAGCATGCTATTGCAGTCGATAGGTTTGGAATTGAGCGTAAAGAATTCGTGATTTCTGAAAATTCAATATTGTCAGAGAAAAGTAAAATTGATGCACAAGATCAAAAATTAAGTGGATTGCGGCAATCTATCTTACAAGTGATATCAGAAGATGAGATCAAAGATTATGAATTAGTACTAAGTGATCTAGAAGAAGACTACAAAGTAACCCTGGAAGCCTTGAATACGTTCGAAGTAACCAAACAATTCAAGACAAAAGCTATTGAAATTGCAAACAAAGAAAGCTGTTGTGTACTATGTATGCGGTCATTCGATAACAAAGGATTGCAAAATTTTCTCGATTTGATGAGGAAAGATGTACTGTCTATGGACATTAATAAATTGAGGGATAATTTTGAAACTGCAAAAAAAGACTTGGATGCTGTGAAGAACATTAGTTCTGCCGTTTATCAATACAAGGATTTACTCAAGGAAGCCCATGCATCAAGGGAAAAGCTCGAGCATCTTGAGATCAAGGATAAAACCTTAAAAGAAAACCTCAACGTAGCAAAGGCAGAGGTAGAAAAGTTGTCAAAAGAGCTCGAACAACTCAAATCCCTCAGAACACTGGTTTCAAACATGGAGAGACTCAGTTCAGAAATTTCGTCAAACACTGAAGAAGTGGAGAGGTTAAGATTGGATAAGCCTTTGACGTCCGGTGAAACACTGTCATCTGAGCTTCAGAAAGATCACAGAGCTAAAACTAATGAAATGAGGGCGCTTCGAGATAGGATTCGGCATAATAATGAATTCAAATTTTTGAACCAAAACGAACTATCAAGACTTGAAAGTGAAATAAAAGACAAAAAACTATTACTAAGCAATATAGAGAAAGCAAGTTATGAAGTATTGAAGTATAATGAATCAATTTCCGAAATGGAATCTACTATGAACGACTTGTCACTCAAGGCTAGAGATGCAAGAGATTGTATTGATGTTCTAAACAGAAAACAAGTAGAATTGGATAAGAAATTGGAGGAATGCAAAACCCGAAACAAAGGAGATGAAATGAAAATGACGAGTAAGCTCAATAACCTTGACAATTTTTGTAGAGAAATAACAGTACTCTATTTGTCTATCCAGAAGTTTCTAGAAGAAGAAAAGCCAGAGTATGAGAAATTGAAATTGAAATTGCAAGATCTAAATAAATCAATCGATGACGCCGTCGCAGGAAGAGCTGCTCTAGAGTCTGAGCTTAAAAGCTTAGAAAAAATGATTAGCGAATCTAGCATAGAGAAGAGTACCATTAGAGATAACCTAGAATATAGAAGTCTATGCAAAGAAATTGAAGGAATTGGCATAGATATGGATGTCCTCGATATAAAGAATGCAGAAAAACGAAGAGAGGAGTATAAGGAGAATTCTCTCCGTTTAAGAGAAGTTCTTACAAACCTTAATGCTGAGCATGCTGGAAAAGTTGGAGAAGTGAGGCAGATCAAAGACCAAATAAGCTCGTTGAGATCGGACTTGTCCAATGAATACAATAGAATTGATGAAAATTATAGGGAAGAATGGATCAAATTACAAACTAATGTTATTGTATCAAATGATGTCGAAACATACTCAAAAGCATTAGACAATGCAATCATGAAGTATCATGGAATAAAAATGGCTGATATCAATAAAATACTTGGCGAATTGTGGAGACAAACTTATAAAGGTACAGATATTGATACAATCTGCATCAAAAGTGATGTCAATGTACAAGCAAAGGGAAACAGGTCATATAACTATCGGGTCGTAATGTATAAACAAGAAGTGGAGCTTGATATGAGGGGTCGCTGCTCCGCTGGACAAAAGGTATTAACTAGCATACTTATTCGTTTAGCATTGGCTGAATGTTTTGGCTCCAACTGTGGTATGATTGCATTAGATGAACCAACAACCAACTTAGACCAGGAAAATGCCGAATCTTTGGCCTATGCATTAAATCGCATAATCGAATATAGAAGGGAGCAAAAGAATTTCCAGCTCATTATTATTACGCATGACGAGAACTTCTTGAGCCACATCAACGGAGATAAATTTACCGATCATTTTTACAGAGTGCAGAGAGACGAGCTCCAAAAATCAATTATTCGAAGCTTGCCGATTGAGTTGGTCAATTCTAATTGATAGTCAAATCTTCGAGCTGTTTGCTTCATTTTATATTATTTTTAAATTTTTCTTCTTCAACGTGTTCTGGCTCATTATTCTTAACTCCATGATCATCAATATCACTCAATAACTTATCTTTATTAATCCAGGCTGATTCTAACCACTTTTCCATTTTTGATCGTTTGGTGGGTATACGGACCAACTGCTTTGATTTTACATGCACATCAATTACATATTTCTCCTTCGAAACTAGCATTGTTAAAAGACTTGGCGTAGCTAATTGAGGTATTTCAGGGTTTTCACTGTTGCCCCCAAATCCCTTGGGGGGACTTTCATCGAGTCTTTCTGTTAAAGTATTAACGAGAACGTCGCTGCTTTTGCTTTTATACAGTATTGATACATCATAGAGAATCGTGAACTTAAAATTAGCTTTGTTGTGTAAAGTGGAAATAACATTGAAGAAAGAAGAAAACCTTGGATAAAGTACGTTGCTGAGGTATGGTAAAAAATACTTCCAACCTTGCTTATTCTGCAAATAGACATCTTCCCTTGACCAGATGTTTACTTCAGGGAACACTACTATCCATTCAGGTCTCTTATTTTTCAAAACTTGACTGAACATTAAGTCGCTGAGGCCCGTGTCGAGTTCCCAATTCTCATCACATTTTGCGATATTAAATAAAACTCTCAATGAGGGTATTCTCCATAGTCTAAACCAAGAGAAATAGTTAACTGTAGGGCGTGTCAAAATTTCTGGCTTTCTTTTTAATTCAGGAACTGTCGCTGTTTCGTCGGTTACACAGAATCTTGCAAGGTATTGCATTACAATGTAGTCAGCAAGCGATCTATGGTTTGATATCACCACAGCAGAGTCAGAAGTTATGATATCGCCGCTCACTCGAATTTGAACTTCATTCTCTTCCTAAAATTGTTAGAAATGTCCTTTTACAGTTGATGCTCTTACTTACCAATATTCTTAAGCAAATGTTCCAGAAAAGGTCTTCTAAAGTCCCTCGAAGATTTGCATATGTCTCAGGAAATATGAATTTACCTCCATAGGTCCACAAGAAGATTATTTTGTACGTGATGCATAGTCCTATGAGAAGGCCAACAGTAGCTAAAGCTTTAAAGTGCACCGCAATTCCCGGCCATGTGAGGTCAACTAAACTGAGTCCAAGATGATCTATAAGCTCCATTTTAGGTCAAAGCGTTTAGAGGTTCTTTATCTTTTGGAGAACGCTTGTCTCGTTACTGGGAACACAAATAGCTGCAAAGTGCGGCTTCCCGAACAGCATTTTTTTTTTTTTTTTTTTTTTGGTACTTTCATATTTTCTTTATGTAATGAATTCGAGATGCGATGACTTACATATTCGTGAGATTACCTCGTCATTAATACACTAGCCTAGAAATGTCCCGTTTGATAGTAAAAGGATTACCTAAGTATTATAATGAAGATAACCTCAAGAAGTTATTCTCTCGAAAAGGCGACGTGACAGATGTCAAAATTATGAGGAAGCGAGATGGAGAGTCAAGAAGATTTGGGTTCATAGGATACAAATCATTGGAACAGGCAAAGAATGCGGTTAAATATTTCAACAACTCCTTCATTGATACAACGAGAATTGAGGTTAGTGAAGCAAAATCATTTTCGGATCCCTCAGTACCGTTGCCAGTTAAGGTGAAAAGACAACTTCAGCTTGAGAAGTTGCAGGAACTAGAAGAAAAGTTGAAGGAAGAACAAACTCAAAAGAACAAAAGACAAAAACTTCATACAGTTGATGACGAAATTAATAGCAACAGAAAATTGAAAGAATATATGGAAGCTGTGAAACCTTCCCACGAAGTAAGATCATGGGCAAATGATGAGGTGGCCGACGGATCTGGTGGACCTTTGACCAGTGTGTTAGAAGCCGAATTAGAAAGACAAGATCGTGAAAATGGTTCTCGAAAGCTGGTGGGTTCTGATGGTGTAAGTAGCGATGCTTTCCCCAGTACCTCTAACCCAGAAAATAGTAAGAAGGGAAAGGAAAAGGAGGAGGAAATAAAAGACGAGTACAAGGGCGATAATGCAGCTGATGCTGAACTTGACGAGCAAGAAAAAATGATCCCACTTGATGAAATCGAAGATGATGGCTTGGCCACAAATGAAGCCGTATCAGACTTAGATTGGTTAAAGCTGAGAAGAAAGCGTATAAGAGAAAATGTACAAGAAGAAGAAACACTGTCCCAATCGGCGCACTCTGATATTTCCGATAAGATTCAACCGGCCGAGATGGAGAATGATACTCAAACACTCCAAATAAGCGATAAAATCGGCGAAGAGAGTTTCTCTGATCAAATTATGAGAACGGGTCGTCTTTTTATAAGAAATATCTTGTATTCTTCTACGGAGAATGACTTTCGTCAACTCTTTGAGAAGTATGGCTCTTTGGACGAAGTTCATATTGCAATTGATACGAGAACTGGAAAATCAAAGGGCTTTGTCTATATTCAATACAAAAATAGCAAAGATGCCCTTGAGGCATACAAGTCACTCGATAAACAGATATTTCAGGGAAGGCTTTTACACATTCTTCCAGCAAAAGAGAAGAAAACACACAGATTAAATGAATTTGATTTACAGAACTTACCATTAAAAAAGCAGCGGGAACTAAAAAAGAAAGATCAAGCGGCGAAGTCCCAATTCAGTTGGAACTCCTTATATATGAATGCTGATGCTGTACTTGAATCTGTTGCTGCAAAGATGGGCATTTCAAAAGCTGCATTGAGAAATCCGGAAGATTCGAGCTCTGCGGTTAAACAAGCATTAGCGGAAGCACATGTGATAAGTGATGTGCGATCTTTCTTTGAGCAGAAAGGAATTGATTTGACATCATTTAAGAGAAAAGAGAAAGATGATAGAATACTACTTGTCAAAAACTTTCTGTATGGAACCACATTTGAAGAGCTTCAGGAACTATTTTCGCAGTTTGGAGTGCTTAAAAGAATCATAATACCGCCTGCCGGAACCATTGCCATAGTTGAATTCAGAGATGCACCCCAGGCAAGGGCTGCCTTTGCAAAACTTTCATATAAGAATTTTAAGAAAAGCATTCTATACCTTGAAAAGGGCCCTAAAGATTTGTTTACCGCGGACGCTCCACAACTCGATGCAACAGAGGAAGAAAGTAAAGGCGAAATAGAAAAACCTGTTGAGGCGAAAGTGACAGCACAAGAGCTCTTAGGAGAAGAAAACAGCGTAGAAGAGGCAGTAGAGGGTCCAACTGTTTCAGTTTTTGTGAAGAATTTAAATTTTTCGACGACCGCCGAACGGTTAAAGGAAGTTTTCAGTCTGTTGCAAGGATTTGTTACTGCAGTAATCAAGACAAAACCCGACACGAAAAAACCTGGCTCCAGCTTAAGTATGGGTTTCGGATTTCTTGAGTTTAGAAGTTTGGAGAATGCTAATGTGGCAATGTCAGTTATGGATGGGTATGTGCTAGATGGACACAAGCTTCAACTAAAAATCTCCAATCGAAAACTGGTGTCTTCCTCATCCAGTTCAGATAGACGAAATAAGAGCAATAAGCTTATTATCAAAAATTTACCATTCGAAGCGTCTAGAAAAGACGTACTAGAACTATTTGGATCTTTTGGACAAATTAAATCGGTTAGAGTTCCGAAGAAGTTCGACAGAAGCACCAGAGGTTTCGCTTTCGTAGAATTCGTGACATTAAAGGAGGCAGAAAATGCAATGAATCAATTAGAAGGGGTACATCTCCTTGGAAGAAGACTCGTAATGCAGTATGCTGAGAATATGTCTGAAGATTCGGAAGCTCAAATTGAAAAAATGACGAAGAAAGTACAACAACAAGTAGCTACACGTGAAATGGCAGCAGCAAGGCTTGCTGGAAAAGGTAAGAGAATCAACTTGGAGCAAGATAATGATGATGAGTTGACCTTTTAATAGTTTATTTCGAAGTTTAAATAGTTCATTTAGAATCAATTTTTAGTGCGAATAATTCTTCCGACTATCTTTGACTTAGGAAGAGCAAGTTGTACAATGTTAAGTGGATCAGGTTTATGTCTAATTAAGAATGGTAGACTTGGAAGTGTAGTTTCTGGTAGAAATTTTACCTTTGCTAGTGGTCTGAAATTTTTTGTTAATTCTAGAAACTATATAGGAAGATCAAATTTTATCCCAAAATCTAGAAGTGACCGGTTCGAATCTGGTTTGCTAAGAAACCTAAATTCAAGTAAGATATCACGAAAACAATACCATAGATGGTATGTGGAATTTCTGAAATACTACAAATCAGGAGGGAATGATACTTGGAAAAACTATAACAGATATTATGGGAGAAATAGATGGAACAAGTTAATTGGTCCAGGAATATTTACTGGTATATTTTGTGTTGCCACATCTTTCCTTATACCTCATTTATTTGAGTATGCTCCATTCAAGTATTTGAAGAGAAATCCCCAGGTTCTCATCTACTCATTAATTGGTTTGAATGGATTCGTTTTCTTGATGTGGAAATCTCCATATTGCACAAGATTTTTGAATAGCTATGGCTTATTATTAAAAGAGAAAGCCCAATCTAATTGGGCCATGTTAACCTCTGCTTTCTCACATCAAGAGTTTTTCCATTTGCTCGTTAACATGTTCGTTTTGCAATCCTTTGGTATTCCGCTATGTGCGTCAGTAGGTGCAGCAAATTTTGCTGTCATGTATTTAAACTCGGCGGTTTTGTCATCATTTGCATCATTGTTGATTCCAATTTTAGCTCGAACGGCTACCGGTTATGCATCTTTAGGGGCATCTGGTGCTGTGTTTAGTATTTTTGGTGCTTTTTCATACCTCTTTCCTAAGGCTGCTGTTGCATTTTTTTTCATTCCCGTCCCTGGAGGAGCATGGGTTCTTTTCTTAGGGTCTTTGATATGGAATGTTGCTGGCGTTGCCTTAAGATGGGGGAGGTATGACTATGCCGCTCACATAGGGGGTTGTCTCGCTGGAATTTATTACGGCTGGCAGTTCGATAAGAAGAGACAAGAGCGCATCAGAAGTCTAAGAAGTCGTTATGCATACTAATCATAAAGTGTATTACGTGAATTCAATAATAGGTTTATGCAGCTTTAAGTATTTAGATAGATTATATGCTGATCCCATTGGATCATATTTTATGTAACTACTCAGTAAACATGTACAATGCGAATGACTTCAAACTTAATTTGACTTAAGCGAAAGACACACTTTTCTTTTTTGTTTTGGGACCTTGTTCAATATCTTGTTCTTTCTTTCTTGATTTTGCATTTTTTCTCCTATTTGCCCTTGCTAAAGATGCCTTACTTTTGACTTCATCTTTCTTTTCCTCCAACTTCTCAGCCTTTCGTTGTTCTTTTCTTTCTATCTCTTTTCTTTTAAGTTCTCTAATCTCCTCCAACCTTCTGGCCTTTTCCAACTTACTTTCAGTGCTTTGCTCAAACTTATCGTTTATACTTTTAGAGATACGGGTTAAGGTTAATATATCGTCATCAGCGATAAATTTCTTTCCTTTCTTCCCTCTTTTGAATTTTACTCCTGGAGTTACAGCTTTATTCAACAAAGGAACCTCTAGTTGGTCCTCCCTATACTCTTTACCATTCTTGGCTCCATACAATCTTTTTCTCAACTGCTCCTTTTTTACTGCAAGTTTTGATTTCTTCTTCGTAATAGACTTAGGAGTTAGCTTTGGAGCAGATACAAGTAAATTCTTAGCAGCGGAGTCTGAAAAGACTTCTGGCTCTATGCTTCTAGTCTTGTTCTGAGACTTAGATCTCTTAGCCGTCTTCGTCTGCTTCGAAGGCATTGTGTGGTTGTTTTATAAGCGAGATCACGCAGATGAATATGGTTGATACTCAAACAGATTACTTTAAAAAAAAAAAAAAAAAAAAAAAGAGAACGTCGATGGGATGAGGCAGAATTCAAAAAAATTCCGATACCGGGAGTCGAACCCGGGTCTGCTCGGTGAAAGCGAACCGTGCTAGCCGTTACACTATATCGGAGGTAATTTCTAGTTCTTTCCCTGCACAATCTAAGATATGAACGTCAACACACTAACTTGAAGCCAGAATAAACGAGAATGTACCGGCCTCTTTAGCTTATAAGGATAAACAGTATCAGAGCATTTTATCTGACAGTCCTATTCATTAATTCTACAGGATGATGTGCTTATCTCCTGATATCTGATAATTGTGCTATACGTCAGAAGAACATTAAAAGAAAAAAAAAAAAAAGAAATTAGATAATGATATTGCGGAACGTTGATTTTAATCGATGAGATGTCTCGGTAAATTCCGAGTTGATAGGAACATGAATGAATCACAATAGAGTGAAATATATAAGAGGAACTGATTAGAAGCTTGAACTGATTTGGCTACGTTTTTTTATTATACTAGCAGAAAATGGAAAATTGTGAACGAATAAAGGATGGAATTGTTTTTAATTGGGAAGTTTTTCCTCTGACGAGGTACGAAGCATCTCAGATGCTGACTCCAGTTGGCTGCTTATATCAACCATTATACAGGAGATCAGATAGATGTCCTGAGGTACCTCTCTGTGGTGGCGAGCATATGTTAAGCTGTAAGACGTGCGATTCTATTATAAATCCTTACGTTAAGCTTGATAGGATTAACAATATGTGGTGGTGTCCGTTCTGCGGAAGCAAAACATTCTTTCCAAGTAACTACCAGTTGCCAGCGCCCAATGCCTCTCTGTCAAGCTGGCCGACACCTATGCGCAATCAAGCAAACGAAGAAACCTACAATACGATTATTTATGATTTGCCGGAAGACATTTCAGATCCGATTGATGCATCCATTCCAAAGAGTTACATGTTTATAATAGATTTGTATCAGCATGTTGATGAATTTGATTCCAATGGAAAATCATATCTGGCTTTGATAGATTCAATAATAGACTGTCTAGACAAAATTGAGGATTACAGCCTTGTTGGGTTCATCACTTTTGATGATGCCGTGAATATTCATTTTTTGAACACATCTGATAATGATGTAAGAATCACACTTGAGAGGATATTCGGACAAGAAGATTTCTCTTCCCAGGATATGGCTACATGTCTCTCAGAGCACACGTATCTGACCTTTCTAAGCTTGCTTGACATAAAAAGAACATCGCTCACCTATGAGTGGTATGACAGTCCACTTTTGGAAAAAAGACTTTTGACGCCATACTCTGAAGAAAAGAAGAAAGAATTTGTGGATTTTCTAAGAGGAAGAAAACCTACCTTAACGCAAAGCTATAAACCTAGAAGATGCACTGGTTTTGCTTTATTTCTTGCCAGTATATTATTGGCAGAAGCATCTTTTAAGAATTTTTCGGGTAAGGTTCTCTTGTTTAGCTCTGGCCCATGTAACTATGGGCCAGGTGCTATTATGGGAGATTCTAAATCCCCAAAGCTCAGGTCTCATCATGACATAGCTCATTTTCAAGCTCCTTATTTCACTCCAGCACTGAAGTTCTATGGGATGTTATCACACGTTGCCAATGGGTTTTCGTTCGATGACTCATATAATGTTTCCAATGGCGTCTCCTTCAATGTGAACGACTGCAAAATAGTTCCGCATTCCCCAAAATGGTCTGTAGATATTTTCGCAGGTTCCCCTGACCAAATAGGAATTTATGAGATGAAGAATCTCTGCGCGCATACGACTGGTAATATCCAGATTGCAGAATCGTTTGGGTCAAGAAAAATACATGATTCTCTTTCAAAACTTTTAGAATTGCTGACCGGAGCAGATTCGAAGGAAAGGGTTCGTCTAACAGTTCTAACATCTAAAGGGTTGATGACCTCAAAAGTAATTGCCCATGGAATTCCTATTGCATCGTCCTTTCAGAATTCGAAGCAGTCATCTTTGCATCACCAAATGATATCCGATAGCTTGGGAACATTTGATTCTGCATTCAAAAAAAGATGCTTCACCAATCAATGGTACTTTAATGCTTTAGATAAGTATGATACTATGGCTGTTTTTTTTGACCTCAATACTGCTTCCTCTACAAGTAAGGATATGAATGTTCCAGGAGAATTATTCATACAGTTCAAATTGCAATACTTTGATCCTTTGAGCAAGAGTAAGAAACTTCGAGTTACTACTATGAAAAAAAATACAAGCAGATTTCATTTGTTGCATAAGCACGGCTACGGGATCAGTAAGTCTTCCAGTAATAGCCTTTTGAAAGAAAAGGCTCTCTTGGATGGATTCAATCAAAGGGTATGGATGGTTTTGCTTTGTCGCTTGTTGGTTGATAGAATTGACACAATTTTAGGGTTCGAAGAATTTCAGGATGTTCTGCAAAAATTAGATAACACTTTAATAAAGCTTCTTTATTTTTTTGATGGAGTACTGGACAAGAACAGATCAATTTCATATAATCCATACAACGATGATAACTCACAGAGTAGCAGTGATCAATTCACTAGCAAATTCAACATTCTTCCCTCTATGGTTTATCATTTGAAACGAAATCCACAGATGATACGAATCTTCAACTCCTCACCTGATGAAACAGCATATTATCATCACTGGTTTCTAAAGTCAGACTGCCAGAGCGGTTCTGCAATGATAATGCCGGACTTATATTCTCTAGGGGAGACTACAGTAAAGATAGGACTCCATGCATCAAGTTTACTGACTTTAAATTCACGAAGCTTTTTGATAATGGATTCTATTTTCAATGTCATAATATTTTATCATTTAAAGGAAGGAGATGAGACTCATAGACTTCGGCTACACCATAGTGATAATGAAAAGTTTATGATTGAGAAAAATGATGCTTTACAACAACCTGTTAGCTTCATCAGCAACACTTTGCAACAAAAAGACAGTATTAGGGAAAAACTAGTTCTGCGATATATTATTACCCAGACTGGCCATTCTCAAGCGAGATTTATGATGTCAAGACTCAGTCCTGAAAATGAAAATTATACAGAAGATATAGCACTTATATCGCTGTCTCTTGAAGAGACGAGTGTGACCTCAGTCTTCACTTCTTTTAAAAAGTTGTTTAGTGGCCCAAGTAGTTCTAGCCTGAGCAGGCAGTATGATATAACTATGACTGATGACATAAGTCTAGAAAATCATAACGAGCAATTGATCAGGGCGGTGAAAAATTATAGATACTTGAATATAGATTAGAGGATCGTTTATTGAATGCTTCATCCTTCTATGGTACTGTACTTTCTATAAATTGGACTACGCTAGAATACAAATCTTGCCTAGCGCCCTCATCAGACAGCTCATCCACTTTGTGTGTTGCTCCAATCAACACCTTACTCAAGGGACTCCAGTACTTATCTGGAGTTGCATTTCTCCATTTATCAACCAATTCCTTCCTATCAACATGCTTTGGAACAAATTCATCCTTGGAACCATAAAGAACAAGAAGCGGAATTTTAACTTGGCCAAAAGTTTTCTTGAGATCTTCAGGAGTCAAGTAGGAGGAAAAATAGTCATCATCGCCCCTTTCGCTAGCTAAGGAATCAAACCTGTATGCTGTTATAGGAGTTCCAAAGAAGACCCTTCTGAACTCTTCTGGAAGAATATGGTTCTTTTTATTAGCATCTAGATAGTCTCTCTTGCATACGTCTATATACTTCTGAAGACCATCTCTCTTGAATTCCTCCAACATGGCTTCTCTGTCGGAGACAGGGGCCTGTAGAATTGCGCCATCTAACTTGATTGAATCAGATACATTCTCTCCAACGAGCATTTTAGTCGCATACTCCATGGTATCTTGACATCCAGTCAGATGACCCATGAGAACGATTCTACTACGTTCACCTCCTTCCTTAGAACGAAGATATCTCACCAATTGACTTAACTCCTTTGCATCCCTCTTTAGACTACCTGTACCCCATCCTTTATAGGAAGAAGAGATAAGCCCTTGGATCAAAACCCATCTCCCACCTTTTTCGATTTTGGCAACTTCTTTCGCAAGTTCCGAAAGGTAAGGCACCGAAGAGAGACCATCATCTAAACCAGCAACAAAAAGCAAAACATTTGGAATTGGCTGATCAAAGTCTCTACCGCAGTATTCAAACGCAGATAATGTTGGTAAGTAGGTATGTAATTTTCCAATTTGTGTGCTAAAGTCACTCATAATTTATCCAGACATTCTAGAATTGGCCTCTTGTGATATCATAGTAATGAAATAATTTCCTGCACATACATTTGTATGATATGGCAATGGAATGATGCAACCAGATCTTGGTCCACATTAGATCGTGTTTACGCTACTTTGGCTAGGATAATCCTTCGGCAATATCAAATAAAAGTATAATTTGTTCGAACATAGATCGAAGATAAAATGTCTGCAGTCAATGCAAATGAAAGTTTTATGCGATGGGATCCAGTGCAAGTGTCACGATTCATTGATTCACTACCAACGGACGAAGATAAATACGGAGGCTCATTCCTCGATAATAATATTGATGGTAAGGTGCTACCATATCTTAATACGGAACATTTGAAGGAGATTGGCATAAAGAAGTTGGCATCCAGACTCATAGTGAAGAGAGCTATTCAACAACTTATAGAGGAAGAGTACAAACTGCGCACAATCGAAGCTTCTGGAGGATCGCAACATGAGATGCCCCTTTCTATTTATGACCGCGACTACGTTAGTTATGAGGCTTTACAGGTCACTGCAATTCTCTTGCAGGATATCATAAAGAAGCTAGAGGAGGCCATGAGAGTAAAGTCGCAAGCCACATCAATAGGCATAACTGATGCCCACCAATTGGACATGAAAAAGTTGAATGAGAATTTTAATAAGCTTAAAACAGACCTCATACCCATAGTACGACTCATAAAAGAGTCGAAACCACTTCCTACTCCTACGTTAGACCCTGGCCATCATACTAGTCAGGTTTCAGAGAATACCGGCATATCAAACATCAATGGAGCTGTGGGGCAAGCAAAGCAAGCGAATCATGGAATCATTTCGAGGAGCAATAGTGTAGCTTCGCTGCGATCCAACACTCAACATAATGAGGTGCCTACTGTGAAGACAAATAGATTCTCATCAGGCTCAATTCTATCAATGGGAACAGGAAAAGTAGCGCATCACTCTTCAGGTGCTGCTGTGATTTCTTCGCACAAAGCTCATCCTGACATGAACAAGTTTAAACCCAAATTGGTACAGAGTGCCTCTTCAAATTCAGTTCGATCGACAAGCGCCTCGAGAAATCGTGGCGATCTGCATGTTTCCAACAATCAACCTATGCTGAATGTCTCGGCAAGCCACTCAACCATGGAGCCGTTGAAGCAGCTTCGAGCGTCTTCAGAAGATTCGTGCCTAAAAATTCTACAGCAAGCCATGAAAAGACATCACATCTCTCGGTCAGAATGGCTGAAATATGTACTTGTCATCTGTTATGGAGATAGAGAACGCATTTTGAAGCTTTCAGAGAAACCCGTTTTGATCTTCAAGGAATTACAGGAGTCAGGAAAGCATCCTGCTATAATGCTTAGACAACTCGCACTTACAAATACCAATGACGAAGAAGATACAATCTATGAAGATTCTCGAATAGGCGATGACATACCTGGAGGTTCCCTATAGAGACCGCCGTTCTGCTACATACACTTCTTCGTTCTAGGATAGTATATCATTGTATAGCTAATTATGGCTAGGGCTAGTGCCCTATTAATTTGGTTGGTAGCACGTGAATATTTGAAAGCATTTTTCGTTTCTCAGTTTTGTAACTCTTTTCTACTGATGCTCATTCGCACACAGTAGGAAAAAAAATTTCACGATTAACGCTCTTTCATAATACAAGCTTCAAAAAACCTCTCAGGCTTTGATAAAATTAATATAGAAGATGCCTCCAAAATTTGATCCAAGTGAAGTTAAGTTTATCTACTTAAGAGCTGTTGGTGGTGAAATAGGTGCTTCCGCTGCCTTAGCTCCAAAGATTGGTCCATTGGGTTTATCACCAAAGAAGGTTGGTGAAGATATTGCCAAGGCTACAAAGGAGTTCAAGGGTATCAAAGTCACTGTCCAATTAAGAATCCAAAACAGACAGGCTCAAGCATCCGTGGTACCATCAGCTTCGTCTTTGGTCATCACAGCTTTGAAGGAGCCACCAAGAGATAGAAAGAAGGAAAAGAATGTCAAGCACTCTGGTAACATTCCTTTAGATCAAATTTACGAAATTGCCAGACAAATGAAAGAGAAGTCTTTCGGTAAGAACTTGGCTTCTGTCACAAAGGAAATCTTGGGTACTGCTCAATCTGTTGGCTGCCGTGTTGAAGGCAAGAACCCACACGACATTATCGAAGCCATTAACAATGGTGAAATTGATGGTATGTTTTCTTTTTAGTCTACTTTAACAAGTATTCACAAGCATTTTACTAACTTTTTCCAGTTCCAGAAAACTAAATTATGTATAAATGTGATTTAATAGGGTTTTTAATTGAAAATTGAACTATCATTCGATTTACGAGTCCTACTGTTATATATATATGCTGAACCTTTAAGTGGAAAATGATGTTCTGATCTTTGATGTTTTATAATACACTCATGTTTGCCAACACTCTGGTGCTAGATCTTCGTTAGCCATTGAGCTTTTGGAGTTATATTTGGTTCCTATTTTGGTGCAAACTAGAATAATCATGCTAACTACTCACCTTTGTACCCTATTAAGATGGGTATGACAGGTCCATTTCATTAGCTAACACCTAATTTCATACCACAAATTGAAGATCATGAATATCATTACCGCTTAAACTGTAGTCTCGTAGAACTGCTCTCATTTATTGGATCACGTGATAGATCTCCACTTCCAATGAGACATATGTCCCCATTCATGCTTAAATCTAAACACTGTTGATTACCTAATTCAAAGCTAAACAGATCTTTGTGACTACAGACAAAGGTATTACAGGGTCTAAACATGTCAGACTCAATAGGTATGTTTGAAAGGTTAAGGTTACTCCATACGTATACTAATTCAGGATAGATAGAGTATTTGTGAAGGCTATTGCCACGATCAGGGCATTGTCCTCTCGATCTAATTACGGATCACTTCCACGCCCGCCTGCGGAGAATCGTATTAAATTGTATGGCTTATACAAGCAGGCTACTGAAGGTAACGTGGAGGGGGTGATGTCGAGGCCAGTAGGATACACAATTGAAGATGAAGGAGCAAAAAAGAAATGGGATGCTTGGAAGAAGGAAGAAGGATTGTCCAAAACGGAGGCCAAAAGATGTTATATATTGTATCTAATTGAAACGATGAAGGTATACGCCAGTGGCACGCAGGAAGCAAGGGAACTCTTGAATGAATTAGAGTACTTGTGGGACCAAATCAAAGATATACAGTACACGCATGAAGATGAATTCATGGAGCAGGCTGCTGGCCCCTACCCTCCTATCTCGCCGCTGTTGACCCATTCAGACAGATATTCAACTACAACTCCACTTCCGTTGGCAAGCAACGTCTCTATCGCTGCTTCAAATCAACAGTATAGGAATAACTTGCAAAAAATTTACTCGCATTCAAGAAGGGGTACCATGCTTTCTCTTCACGACTACATAAACCAGTCTGCTCCATCACAAAGTGCTGCACTACAGAGTGAAAGAGGTGCCCCAAGAAATGTTGCGGATTCCTTTAAAGAGGGCCCATCCCCGAAACACCATCCCAAGGTAGAGAATGCAGATATCGACAGTACGACGCTAAGAGATCTCAAAACATGGCAGGGTGAGATCAATCTTATAATTAATAAGCTCTCTAGAGAGTACCTTAACAACAGGTCGAATCCAGTAGCAAATCGTAATCTTACTCACAAAAATGATTCAGAAAGCGAATGCGACTCAGACATAGATACGAATTTTTCGACCCAGCTAAGAAAACGAATTTTGGCATTACTAAAAATTTTTGGTCTAAACCTCTTGAAAGCATTAAGGAACTTCTCCGCTAGTACGTTTACCATCCTCTTCATTGTTTGGTGTGTCAAAAGAAATGTCAAAGTTCAACAGACGTTAGTTACAGAGCCAATTGCAGGTACCACTAAACGAAAAAAGGAATTGCTTATAAACATATCGTTAAATACTGATGAAAACAAGTGGTTTATTAGGTTACTACGGTTCATCAATAGTTTTGTACGTTTTATATAGTTAGTTTTTCACGTGATATACCAATGCAAAAAAATTTAGTGATGAGATGTGAAGCATCGTTCGAGCACTTGATATCTTTGATTCTAGAGGATAACGAGCTATTCATATCTTTTGTAAAGACTTTGAGTACGATTTGTAAATCCTTGAAGTGAGATGTATATTCACAGGTGCAGGTTCGTTGATCATTCGCCGCATACGATCACTTCATCAGCTTTTTCTCATGCATCATCAACTTCGCAAATTCCACCAGCCGAATTAAGGCTAGCAGTTGGTAGGAGTAATGGTGACATAGAAATATGGAATCCCAGGAATAATTGGAATCATGAGTTGACATTACCTGGTGCAAGGGGATGTTCTATTGATGGTTTATGTTGGTCTTCTACTAGAGAATACCCTACTCTTCGTCTCTTTTCAATTGGTGGTTCTACATATATTACTGAATGGGACCTTACTACAGGTTATCCGCTCAAGAACTACGACTGCAATGCAGGAATAATTTGGTCTATTGATGTCAACAGTGAAGGCACAAGTTTGGCAGTAGGTTGTGATGATGGCTCTGTTGTTGTCATCGATATTTCAGGTGGACCAGGATCCTTAGAACATAAGTTCATTTGCCAAAGACAAGACCTGAAGGTCCTTTGCATAAAATGGTTTAATGATGACCGGTTGATTGGAGGGTGCGCAGATGCTAGAATCCGTTGCTGGTCAGCTGCGGGAGAGGCTAAAGGACGAATTCTTGGTGTAATGAGGGTCGACAAATCGAAGACAGAAAGTACTTTGGTCTGGAGTATAGCAATATTACCAAATAAAGGCCAAATAGTGAGTGGTGACTCAACTGGTGGAGTGAAGTTTTGGGATGCGAAATACTTTACCCTACTCCAGTCCTTCAAAGTGCACGATGCGGATGTTCTTTGTTTGGCCCTCGATTCAAACCAACAAAAGCTCTTTTCTGCAGGTGTAGATCGAAAAATACATGAACTCAGTCATTTCAAAAATAACGGAAAATCTTCACGCTGGATCCATGATAGCAGCCGACTTTTGCATTCAAACGATGTCAGGACCTTATCTATCTATGAAAGTAAAATATGTAATTTTCTAGTAAGTGGAGGGGTAGAGAGTTCAATCGTCATTCAATCTGTTGCTCAATTTCAAGAAGGTAAATACCGAAAACTTGACTTATCTCAATGCAATCCTAATATCGTCGTGAATGCAAAAAAACAAATGATAGTAAAATGGCAAGATCAAACAATTAAGATCTGGAAAACATTTCTTACTGAAGATCTACAAAACAAACACAAATTAGTAGCCAAACTTCTTTTGAAAGATGAAGAAAATATCAACGGAGTTTCAATTAATGAAGATGGGACATTACTTGCAGTATCGAGGTTATCTTCGGTTAAATTTTTTAGATTGGCATCGAAAGAGAAATCTATGGCATTAAAAGTCTCAAGGATTCATGATGAGAGTTTTCTGAACTTAATTGAAGGCGCTAAGAGAACAATCTTTTACTCTCAGAATGAGATCTTGATACTCACTACAAATGAAGAATTATATAGATTTGAGATCGATGCTGATCAAAATAGAATTAGCTTAAAGGGAGAACTTACCTTTCCTTCAATTACTGTTAAGCTGCAGCCCAAATTACCTTACAAGAATTGCATCAAGAACTTAGTTATTTCGCCGGATTCAAGGAAGATTGCAATTTCAAGATTTAATCGTTCTATAGAGGTATTACCTATCCATAAGGATGACTTCGAGCCTTTCATTTTAATCAGGTTGTCTACTTTGCCCCATCTAATATGCTTTTCCAATAATAATGATAGTTTGGTTGTACTTGCAGACGATAATAAGATTTATGAGTTCAACTGTGAGAATAGAGGTCACGAAGGAGGTGGAAGTCTTTTGACCCTGTGGTCGAAACGTAATTCTGAGTTCATTCCCAAACAGTTCCTTAATTTAGAAGAAAAGCCTCAGGGCATCTTTGCAGAGCCAAACTCCAGAAGGATATGGGTCTATAGTACAAGTTGGTTATGTTATTTCGACCTTTCTTTGAACATTCCTATCAGTACTAAGTATCGAAACAGTCATAATAGTGCTCTCAGGAAAAGAAGTAAAGATGGCTTGACCATAAACAGATTCAACGATGAGAGTATATTGAGCGATAATGAGGATAATATTGATATTGTCGAAGATAATGACGTCATTGAGGAGTCGTTAAAGCAAGGTCAATCAGAGAAGCTCAGGCAAAAGATTGAGCATGAAGAGGAATCTTTAGACTCGAGTGGAGATTCAAAGCCATTTTGGTTGACGATGAAATATAGACAATTGATGCTGGCCAACATATTTGGAGATGGAATTATCATAATAGAAAAACCTCCATTTACTTCAACTGGCGCCTCATTCGAATTACCTAAATTAAAAGTTTAGATGTTTAAATCGCATAAATATTATAAGAGCTATTTCATAAATAAAAAGAGTAAGAGCTATACAATTTAAATACTTAACTCACTCAATCTTTGGCACCAATCGAGCACCTTGAAAGAAAACTCGGGCAGCTGAAGCACATCCCATGAGACATTTCATAGGATTATCACCGGATTTGTCTTCTTTTTTCAACCCCCATTTTTTCTTCCCTCCAAATTCCCTCTTGTATTTAGTTTCATAAATTTCTTTATACGTCCTATGAGGTTCAAAGCTTTGGATATAAAGCCCATCTTTCGGATCTTTCATATACTCATAAAACATTATCATATGCCTTTTAACCTCAGCATCAATTCTTTCTAACAAATCACCAGGAGCGTCTGAGGCTACATACAACGCATAATCCGCAAGACCCTCGACAAGCAATTGAACAAAATAGGAGGGATCCCTCCAGTAGCGTAAATTATTCGGATAGTCTCTATCGTAAAAGAAAACGTTCCTATTGATGCAAGCGTTAGCCAAATCATCTGCAATCTGTTTCCATTTGGAATCCTTTGTTATAAAATACAAGTGAGAAGCAGCGCTTAGAGTTGTTCCAGCATTATAGGTCCATTTTGTATTGTTCACGCTCTCTGCAGTGTCCTGAATACCGTCCATAATCAATTTGTCTCCATCTTGAAGAGTTTTAATTTGCCAATCGATGCATTTTGAAGCAAAATCAACGTACACCTTCTCTTCATCAGGAATAAACTTTGACAACTGTAAACAGGCTTTCGCTGTTTCAGCAGTTGTACACGCGTTTAAGTATGCATTGTTTATGTGCCATTTCATACCTCCTTTGTTTCTGGCTTTGGGGTTATCATTCCAACCTCCCATCAAAAACCGAACCAATTCTCTTCCTTGATCTAAAAACTTCTTATCACCCGTAACTTCATATGCTGTAATCATTGCACTGGCAACTTGGGCGTCATCATCATAATAAATGTCCTTATCATTTCCTCCATTCTCGGCGGCTGAATACCCTTTCAAATGATTATTCTTATATTTCTGAAATATATTGACCGCTGGCTCAACCAAAGGCTTAAGCTCGTCATAAATCCTTGCTCCATCAATTATCGCCTGAGCTGCAACTGAGACTGCCCAGATTACGAATTTTTCATTATTATAACAACCCGAACATTTCTGGGGTGCAATGAAAGTCTTCTTCGAAGGATTGTAATACAATTTCCACATCCCTCGAACAATCGTATAACCTTCAAGATTAGGGTTCGTCAATGTCATTTTAAGCTTGCGTTATTTCAAATTGATACTAAATCTTACAGAATTATTTTGTTCTTCTCGTCGGTTTCCCTTAAAGTTGCTACGATTTTCCAAATTTAGTTGCATTGTTGCAGCACGTTCAGCCCCATATTCCAGCGCATTATTCAAATATATATTAATCTCAGTTACATTTTCTAGCAATAAATATTAATCCTTTGCATCTAAAGGCTTTCTACAGACATATAACATCATTGGGGTAAACAATTTCTTACGTCCTCCTTCAACTAGGTTGATAGCAGCGTCTTCCAAAGCATTAGTAACTTTCTTGGATCCCTTTGGAGCTAAGCCTACCAACTCCATCAAACCTACGGACTCTGTGGTTAACAATCTTCCTATTCTAGAGGTTCTGAAGATAGTCAAGTAATCAGAAAGATGCTGGACATATTTCCACTCACCGGACAATGGATAGTACCATGGAATGTCGTCATCGTTATCGGCTAAATCCCTTTGAAACTCAACCTCGAATCCAACGGCTTTTAATGCTTTCTCAGCAACAGCCCTGCTGTACATTTTAGGAATACCGTCACCAATCTCTATGCCATAAGCAATCTCACGATGTTCAGGATCGGATTCGTCATAAGCATCGGTCATCACCCATTCGTAGACACCAAAGACACCACCTGGCTTCAATACTCTATATATCTCTGAATAAACGCCCTCTAAAACAGGGGCATGCACAGTTGCCTCTATGGCGTACACAGCATCAAAAGACTCGTCCGCGAAATCCATTTGCATAAAATCTCCCTTCACAAATGACAATTTATCATCCATGTGATATTTTTTCGCATAATGATTAGCCCTTGAGATCTGATAATCGTTGTTGTTAAGACCTACGATGTTACAGTTGGCAAATCTAGAGATTTCTCTTGCTGGACCACCAACACCGCACCCTACATCCAAGACCTTCATGCCATCCTTGAGATTCATCGCATGAGCTAAGTAATGTTCATGTCTAGCAATGGCTTGGCGAAATGGTTCCCCTGGATAAAATCTGCAAAAGTGGAAAGACGACCCCCATCCATACTCATAAAAATCTGTTACCAAGTTGTAGTAATGGGCAGTCAAAGTCGAATAGTTCTGTAACCTATCACGTTCATCAGCATCTGTTGTTTTACCGTTCCAATGTTTGAAATATCCTTCGCTAGCAACCTGAGAGGCCTCTTTGGCTTTGGAGAATAAGGCCGTTAAACCTGTTTTTTGGTAAGAGTCACCGTGCAACGCATTCGAAAAGCTGGAGTCTCTTTGGTAATCCTTGTCTGCTAAAGGTACTTCTTCTGACATTTTAAATAATTAATCTTCCAACAAAATGGGTGAAGTACGCCTAATAAATCTCTTTCTAAGTTGAAGTTCGTCGTATAGCCTTTGTTTACGTAGCGCGCCTCGTCTCGTTTACATCAAATTCTTCGCATTCGTACCGCTCGTATAAATTAAGAATATTTTCTCTGCTCTAGATACTAAAAAGGAAAAGCCGATAGTATTCCCTAAACCCGCATTAATATCACCGAAATATTCTTGTTAAATAGAATAAAACCTATGGGGTAGAAGTTGAATTGGGATGGCTCATCGTGGTTGGCGTCCTTAAACCGTCAGCTTTTTCAAGCGTTTCCACGTTTGGAGTTGACTCGCGAGGGATGGTTCGTATGCTTTGAGACGAAGTGAGCGGGGAATCGTCTTCATCTGACTTATAAGAATCTGCTTCCAAAGCTTCAGCCTTCATAACTAAATCAAGCACATTTTGAAAAAAGCGCTCAAAATTCTTCGAAGTTGATGCATCTAAGACAAAATTCGGATCATCAGTATTAGTGTCAATTACGTTTTTAGTGTCTTGAATGCCGTTCACGAGGCCACGTAAAAGCTCCAATCCTAAGTATTCTGACAATTGCATCTTTGCTAAATTGTTAATGATTGTTCTTTTTATATTCTTGGGGGTATCTTGTTCGATAGCTTGTAGAAAGGTTATAGTTTGCCAGAAATGGGAAGGTGACTTTTTCACTTCTTCCTCTGAAATGTTCACTAGGTTATTGGGGTCACACCAATAGATTAGATGCTGAATAACCGTGTTAGGAGAAGTAAATTTCTCGTACTTAGAGGCCTCTCCATTCTCGCTAAACATCCTGAAGAAGCAGTCTCCACTCACGCTGGCGATTTTCTCTTGATGTCTTGGGTGACTGAATGCATAAACAGGTATGCAAAATGCTAAAATCTGCCTAAGATCATGATTCTTTACATTAAGAGGATGAAAATATGTTAACAATAATGTCTCTAAAAGTTGTTTTTCCTGATCTCCGTCATTTCTCGTCTCACGTTGTTTTTCTGTGCCTTCATTATCATGTAGATCATCTTCCTGGTCTTCACTTTTTCCAAAATCTGTTAGAATATCTGCGAGAAATAATTTACATAACCCCTCAGCGACAACACATTGTAAGCGAGGCATCTCGGGGATTCGAAGTATCTTGTAAAAGAGCCTAGCCAATGAAAGGGAATCCACCCCACCCTCAATATCAAGCACGCTTATTCCAAATGTTGATAAGATATCAAAGATTATTTTAATGCATTCTATTCTTAGATCCTCGTCTGCTTTGGCTGCAGCCATCCCAAAAAAGAAGAGGTTTTCGATTGCAAGATTTCTATCAAGCAAACAGAATAAGCCTAAGCATTTCATCCCTAAGAGTCTTATGTTAGGTTTCTCATTCCTTAGAACCGCAGGTCGAACCAAACTTTCAATTAATGATCCTAATGAGTAATTATTAGCTAATGGTTCCTCAGTTAACTCCAATAAATGTTGAGTAATCAAAAGACATCTTATGACTATGTTATCTGGAGCTTGCTTGGGTTCTTTTTTTTGTTTTTTCCGGGAAGGAGTCTCGGAGCCTTCACTTGATTCATATTCGTCCAAAGAATTTTCATCTCGCCTCTTATCCCATCCGTGACTTTTCGGTGCTTCTGAACTTGAAAGATACTCATCCTCGCTTGGGTTATCTTGAAAGCCCGATATTGCAGAATGAAACGAATCTTCATCATTCTCATCCATATAGGAGTCACGAATATCGGTAACAATTTCAGTACACATTGCAATAAAATCTCTTTCATTAATTGAGATTTTGCTTAAAACTTTCAATGAAGTTTTAATAAGCTCATCGGGGAGATTATCGTCAGTTACTGACGACCGTATTATCTGAAGCATCTGCCGACGCCCTATCTCGTCACTGAAATCATAGTCTTTCGATATCAAGAGTAATTGGTGTATTATAAACTCCAAATCTCGCATCTGATCATGCAAATAGAGATAATTTTCACTAAGTTCCTTATTATTCTCGATTTCCTGATTCCTTTCCTTAAGTGTATCCTCAAACGCTTCTCGAAGTTTCTCCATCTCTTGTGACAACTTCTCGTTTCTTCTCAGATTATCTCTTCCAGTCCACCGACTCATCAAAACCTGTTCATCTTCTTTCAATTTGCTCAACTGGGAGTCGTAAGTTTCTAGTGTAGATTTATATAAGGAATATTCTTCCAATCTCTTATGATTCTCGTCAATGATCGATTTTCTCAATCGCAAGTACTTAGATAATATAGTGGCTAGCTCGATAGATTCAGGAAAATTCTTTTCAATTAGTTCGTACATATTGTTCTCATTACAGTATTCACAGAACGTTCGAATGACGAAAGCCCTCTCTGTAGTCAATTCTTTCCACATCTGCTCCGACACTTCTAGACTAGAAACTACATCAGGTCTTGCTTTATAGAATAAATGCATAGCTGTTTCCGCAATCTCGCTTTCCACAACGGACAAAGAATCCACCAAGTCAAAAATATTTCCGCCGACCAACTCAAGCCAATTGTTGGAAAACATCTTAATTACACAAGACAAAACTTTCTCGTCTCTATCATGCAACCCCCACTTTAGCAACCTTTCTTTTAATGCGAAACTAAGATGCCTAAAATCATGGATCTCTTTGAGTATTCTAGAAAAAACGAGCCTTCTATTAATTGAATTCACATCTCTTGCTCTTTCCAATAGAAAGGGAATAGTCTCTTCATTTTTAATTAAGTTTAATAGAGCAGCTCTTCTCACTTCAGCGCTTTCATCATTTTGAAGTACATGCAATAGGCTCTTGGTTGCGCTACTAAAAGCATGTTTTTCTGAATCGGGATTATCATCCATGTTAATATATTGAAAACTGGAAAGGGCTACCACCGCTTGTATGCGTACATTAGGTTCTTTATCATTTAGACGCCTGTTGAGGGACCAGTGAAGAGCCTTGAATAGATCCTCATCTATCTCACCAATATAATTCACAATATACGCCAACAACTGGACCACCCTATATCTAACATTCTTATCTTTGGCCTGTATCCCTCTTAGTAAGTGGCGAACAAGATAATCAAGAAATTCTGATAAATACGACGCGTCTTCAACTGAATCACTAAGTTCACTTTGTCCTTCACTTCTTCGTATTGTTTCATCCTTGAACAACGAAGATACGAAGTTTGAACAAAATTTCGCTATTCTGTCTGCCACTTGTTCACCTTTTTTAAGAGGAAGGATTTTATTAATGAGCTTTACGAACTTCAAAAGAAAGCTGTTCTCTAAATTCAATTCGATTGCCCTCAGATAGATGCTCTTCAAAATAACCACCAATTTTCTATGACCAGATAAACTTAATTGTGCATCTTGGAAAACATAGGCCATCGCCCGTGTAATTCCATCGAGACTGTCTATTGACTTGACAGACTTTAGGGTTTGCTTTTCCAGTGCCATAAAATTAATTCACCAGAGTAAACTCATGTGCCGCTGCATCAGTTAATTGTAAACAAAAGAGGAGAAAAATAAAAGAAGAAAAAAATGAGCGGTACGGGAATCGAACCCATGTTCTCCGCTTGGAAGGCGAAAGTGCTAGCCACTACACCAACCGCCCAGTAGTTATAATGTTAGAGATTATAGGATTTATACCCTAATAATCTTGATTCTGAAAGATATATATAGACTTACTGAGGATACACTCTCTCTAATGAACTAGCTTCATTAGAGACGATCTTATATAGTTCTTATTCTTACTCATTATGTGTTTCAACTTAGCATAGTGATACATCTTATCACAGATTATGAAACTCACACGTTAGCAGACTCGGTATTGTATATACGCTTACGTTTGCTAACATATAAACATTATTTTCTGCATGCATAGATGGGACATCTCTAACTTTTTACTATAATTCATCTTCAGTCGAGATTTATCATTGTGAGTAGCCAGAGTAAAATGCTTGTAAATCGAAATGGTATGTTTCATTATTAACCAGAGCCACTCTATTGAGTTCTTACTAATCGACAGAATTTGATCAAGGATCCGATTACGTAGATATTACCAATGAATTTTTCACATCGTTGAGAGATGTGAAATCAGGTAAAGTGATAAAGTCACCTCTTTTCAATTTGATAGAAGGTACGAGAGCAGTTGAGGTGAGGAATCCTAGCTTGGATACCACGATGATCAAGCTTTCAAAAGCAGACATCGAGTTTGACACTCTGAAGCCATGTCGTAGTGATCAAATAATAGGTATCATGACTGGCCTCTTACGTCTGTACATAAGCTGGCTCGATAGTTCCACGCTCTCAGCTACAGTGCTCTCTTGCCGTTACATGTACATTTTATTGGCTAATTATCTTAATCATGATAAAGCCATCAGTTTTAAAGATCAACGATTGAAGAATCCACAATTATATGATGAGGAATCGGTAGAATATCTTCTCGTACATAAAGTATTGAAGGCTTTCATTGTGGGAGTTAGTAAATTGATTGATATTTCAATAAGTATAAGTATGAAAAGTCTAAATGAAGAGGAAGACATAAGCACAAGAAATTATGGCTTCAACTTTTTAAGCGATGTATTGTTAAGTGATGTCATCGACTCAATCGAAAGCAGCGTCTCTTGGACGGAACAACAGGAACAAATTCCTTGTGGCCATAGACAAATTATAATAAATTTATTGTATTTAGTCAGATCTTTGGCATCCATAGAAAGCATCTTCAGCATCAAAGTTAGAACTTTAGAGAATCTTCCAAATTATCCTACAAGTGAATGTCCTGGAATTCTGTCAATTGATGATGCAATTTTAAGGATGAAAGCTCTCATGGAGGTAAATCTCAGCTCTTTTAATCCTCCTGAGGCTTCTTTTTCTCAATTTGTTCAGGTTGATTATTCAACGGAAAGCATTCCTGAGCAGATATACATGCTTCCAGTGGCCGAATGCTGTGAGTCTATGTTGCAGATGCTTGTCCAAATCAAAAAATTTATCAACGAAACTAAGGAAATAGCCAATGTGTACCAATTAGAAAGGTACCTAATTTATAATATTTCTAAACAATTATCTACCAGATTTACAAGCCTTTGTCGTGGTATCTTCCAACTATTCCTCATAAGAGACGATAAGTCCATTTTAGGCTCCAATCAAGACCTCACCTCCATATCGATGGAATACATGAAAGCATTTACATGCCTTCAATCAGCTATTTTACAACCGGATTCTTGGAACAGCATTCAAGGTAAAGAGAGTCAAATCTCAGAAATAAAGACGGAAACTTTAAATCGACTTGGACAGATTCTTCAGGAGATTGAAAGTGGTATATATCATAACATGATTGCATTGACAAGCAATAGATGCAAGCGTAGACAACTTTTTAATAGAGGTATCGTAATATGGGATACCTTGCAAGCCAACGCAGAAGTCTTAGAAATGGATTTGTGGGCTAATTACAGAATAGGTGACAGTTTTGAGGGTACAAACATCCCCGAGCGCTTAATGGATCAGCCATGTTTGGCACTATCATCTTTCATATATGCCACGAAATTGAGGGTCATGATTGATGTTGCATTGTCGGGAATAGAACTTGAAATCTACCGACCTTTCGAAATGAGTTTCATATTCTGGTATGCGTCCTATTTGTGTAAATCTTTCCTCGATATTTTCAATTCACGGATTATGCTCATCATTGCACTGAGAAAGAATCACATCCTCCATACCTTGCCAAAAAGAATCAAAAAATTGAAAGCGGGAGTTAAGAAGCAGGCTTTGAAGGAAAGGTATGAGTATGAGTCGAAATATACAATCCCCCAATTAGATTATAATGCTCGTGTTCTTCAGTCATACTACATGGAATCCTATGACGCTCTATATAAACTAACAGATGCGATGAGATTGATTTTCTTGGTCTTCTACTCCTTGGGGCTAATTGAATTATTCCCATCTTTTTCAATGGCGACTTTTGAAAAGATTTTTTCACTTCGAATGAAACCATGGAGCTCTATTGGTGTACCAGAGACCCCAACAGTCACTCATTATAAAAGCACCTTCGATTCCGTAAATCTCAAAGATGTTTCCAAAAGTGTACGGAACACGAGAACAAAAGGCATAGTCGAGGTTATCTTAGAAAAGTTAGCATCCACTAAGCAAATATATCACAACCTCATTCAATGGTTGAAATCCGAAGAAACAGGTGCAATAAACGAGGGCGCAATCGAATGGTACGAAAGTCTAATGAAGACAAGCGTACAATACTCACTCCTAATGAAAAATTTGCTGAAACAACTCAATGAGAACCTCGATGAGAACGCATTGAAGTTGCTGTTCGAGCAAGGCTATAATCCTTACTTTCCCAAACCTGTGCTCACACCCTCAAACTGACTCACAATGAGTCATAATTATTTGCAGTAACCCACAATCAACGTCAATCACCCTCAATCGCTTCTAGTGTGCCTAGATTTCAGTAGATTTTGCCTCTTCATCAATCCCTTTCAATATATCTTCTGTCTCCTTTAGCTCATCGTTAAGTGTATTATAATTTGTTGCAGCATTCCTTATCTCTTCAAATATTCGAGAAGTAGCCTGACGCATGCTCTCAAGTGACGCCCTCGTCTTGCGCAAGTTTTCTATTTCCCGCACCTATGGGTCAGTACTGCCATTTCCTTACCACATTAAGAATCTTGGTTTCAACTTACATATGCCTGCTGCTCTCCACAAGGCTCTTCGTCTAGTCTAGCCATTGAAGACCCTCTCCGTACTAGATGTCATTTGCTCGCATCTGCTACTGTCAATCGTTGGTCGTGTGAACCTCAATTGGTTCTCTAAAGCCTTCCCCCAAGAAAGTTGCAGATACTGCCTTCGATGCGGCCGAGGGCGTTTTTCTTTTACCCCCATCCCCGAATTATGCGATGGGCCTAACCTAGACTATCGAATGCTTGACATATACTATGCACGCATATTGTTACTATTACGATGTGACGCATATCTGCCGCAAAATCTTTAATATGACGAGTAAAACCTACATTTGTCAGCAATTGCTAGCAGTTCCGAGGGAAGATAGGCAGGCGCATCTTGAGGCTGCTCGAAATTCAAGATATAATTAGTAGTGAAACCGTTCGCGAATATATGCAAACGATTATTCCGAACAGCTCTTTAGCTAAATATGACCGAAAGTACTAGCAGAATGACCGAAATTGGAAGAAAACGATAGAAGGAAAGCTGAGTGTCGCGGAGTCTTTGCTCGATTATAAATCTAACATTTGCCGCTAAATTGTATGAAAGTATTCATTTATTTCTTTGCCCTGGACAACATATTGCTAGCGGATTACAGTGTATGTTAATGCTTAAGAACGAGGTTTAATACGCAGTAGATAAGATAGAAGTATTCTGGAAGAGCGGTAAAGGCTAAATTATAGGCATAGTATTGATAGATAATAATACATCGAATTGTATAAAAGGGGCTAAACGCTGAATAGTAGTCAGAATATTAATAATAAGGTTATGAGTGAAATCAAAAGACCAATCTCGCAGGTGACGAGTTCGAGTTCGGGTTCTGACCATTATGATAAGAAACATCACACAAAGCCCGGCAGAAAGCCGATAGATACGGAGCCTAAATCTAAAAGGACTGCTCAGAATCGAGCAGCCCAAAGGGCTTACAGAGAAAGAAAGGAAAAGAAGATGCGTGACCTAGAAGACCGAGTGAGGCTTTTAGAAAGCGAGAATGTGAAAGTTAATACGGAACTGGATTTTTTGAGGGCGCAAGTGGATCTATTGAAGAAGGAATTGGCAAGATATAGGGGGAGCACGGACTCTGTGGACATAAGTTCTCAGTATAGTGGTTCACATCTTAACAGAATACCTTCAGCATTAAGCGGCAAGCATAAAGAAGCGAAATCTTCCTTTTCTGAATGTTCTAGTAATAAGTCTTTCGCAAGTGATTTGAAATCGGGTTTATCGCTGCTGAACACATCCCCAGAGAGCAATGGTCAATCTTCTGCATATTTTCCTTGGTCAAAGGACTCTAATCAGGAGGCGCGAAATAACAAACAGGTGCCCGATTTGGTGAGTGGCTCTTCTTCCAGTACATCTCCTCTTGATGGTAATATACTGATAACTCCGGGGTCTTTGAATGATTTTATAGGGAGCTATCCGCAAAAGGATCGTGAAATTCAGGATTCTACTGGGAGTGAAAAGGTGCCTACTTTTGAAGAGCAGCTTAATCCTATATGCCTAAAATTAAGTGATGCGTGCGGTACAAAAGATAGTCCCATACCGAAAGATAAAATGGGAGACTACACCTACGAATCCCCTCTTGCTACGTTGAATCATTATATTCTGTCAAATAAGAATAATAATGCTCAAGAAGGCTTCGACTTTCAATACAACAAGGATATAAATTTTAATTTCGATGAACATGAGAACTCCTACTATGATCCTTTATCTCTTTTGAATGATAACACTTTTGACGTGAACTTGGTCTTCGAAGAGGGTATTAATGATTATGAAAAGAAGAACGAAAATCCCCAGAACTCAGTGGCTGGTTTGACAACCGAGGAGAGTGCCTATGATCCGCTTACCGATGGCAAGCTTTTTGAGGAGTTTTTAAGTGCGACCGCCGTGTCGCCTCTTGTAAAAGACTCTAATCGTCCTGAAACCAGCACTAAGGATTTTACTCTGACTTACGGTAATGAAGATCGTGACGATGAGAACGAAGATCGTAACGATGAGAATGAAGATTTGGACGAAATTGTTCCGGCCCCTGAGGCCACCCTCAAGTGTTCTGAAATATGGGATAGAATAATATCACACCCTAAGTACACAGAAATTGATATTGATAGTTTATGCACAGAGCTTAAAAGCAAGGCTAAATGCTCCGAACGTGGCGCGGTATTAAACTCAAGCGATGTAAACAAGTTACTTGAGCTGTCCGTGTCTCATGCTGAACATTTAGGATAGATATGTCGTTATGAATAGCTTATACATGAGTAAAACTTTTCTCTGGAATGTAATAACATGTCCTGTAGAGGGCCTTTTCAATAATGTGCGAGTCACGTGTATGCTTATCCAATAGAAACTTTTGAGTTCTTGCTCAGTCCTTACAGCTTCATATTGTGCGCTTAATAACTAGTATAAGAGAGTTTATTAAAGATGTCAACCTCTATAGTTCGTACGATAAAGAATATATACTATTCAGGTATTAAGAGGGCTGCATGGCAGATTCAAGTCCACAATGATACAAAGAGAGGTTGGTTTGTGGGTCAAGATGATTGGGGTAACAAGTACTATGAAACCGACATTCCGGAAGAAATTCATTTGAGAACAAGATGGGTTGAATACGCCGACTGGGGAGTTGACATGTCTAAAGTAGAGCCAGGCTGGCACTATTGGCTAGGCTACGGTACAAATACACCACCAAACAAGCTTCCTGAAGATCAAAAGGCTGTTAGAGCATATCCTTTAGGTAAGCATAAAATGAATATGACGGGTACACCAGGAGCATTCGTAACGTATAACACTGCTAGGCCCAAATGTGAATCTTGGGCTCCTGAAGTGAAGGAGCGTGTCTAAGCAAGCGATGTAGACTAAGAACCAAGAGTTTTTCGGCCTGTATTTTAACCTCATTTTAGATATACTTTACTACCTCACTACATTTGAATATATATTATGTTTATTTGTTTCTTTATAATCATAACAGAGGCTTCAAATGCCACTATTGCTGCAAGTGTATAGATCACCTTCTCATATAATTTCTTATCTTTGGTAGTACTTCATTTTTCTCTGCGCAGAAGTGAGAAAAATTCCTGATGAAAAGTTTTTCTCCTTTGGATTATTAAATAAGATGAGTGAGACAGGGAAGCTTCCACCCTTGGCATCCGATGCCGTGTTGAAGCAGAGTATTCCAGTCCCTGCGGACTTTGTAGAAGTTAAAGGAATTGACTACACGAAGGACTCTGCCTACAACATGAGTGCTGTAGATTTAGTTGGCTCGATGAAAAATATGGGGTTTCAGGCTAGCTCTGTGGGACAGGCATGTGAGATCATCAATAAGATGAGAAGTTGGAGGGGAAAGCATATTGATTCTTTGGAAGAACATGAAAGAGGAGGCGAGTTTGATGAAAATGGGTATCAAAAGACTACCATATTCTTGGGATATACCTCGAATTTAATCTCCTCTGGTTTAAGAGATACCATCAGATACTTGGTTCAGCATAAGATGGTGAGTGCTATTGTAGCTTCAGCTGGAGGAATCGAAGAAGATTTGATTAAGGTGCTTGCACCGACCTATATGGGTGACTTTGCCTTACCGGGTAAGAGCTTAAGAGATCAGGGAATGAATAGGATCGGAAATTTACTAGTTCCAAATGACAACTATTGCAAGTTCGAAGAATGGATCGTTCCTATCCTTGATAAGTGCCTTGAGGAGCAGGAAGAAGCTGCCAAAAAGCTAGGCTCCGACTGCCTCGATGCTGATTCTCCTGCGTGCTGGACGCCTTCAAAATTAATAGATAGATTGGGAAAAGAAATCAATGATGAATCTTCAGTTCTTTACTGGGCCCATAAGAATAAAATTCCAATCTTTTGTCCCTCCTTAACGGATGGTTCGATCGGTGATATGCTTTTCTTTCACACTTTCAAGTCTTCTCCAAGACAACTTAGGTTAGATATCGTCGCTGATATAAGGAAAATTAATTCAAAATCGATGGAAGCTTCCCATGCAGGTATGTTAATCTTAGGAGGAGGTTTAGTTAAGCACCATATTTGCAATGCTTGCTTAATGAGAAATGGTTCAGATTTTGCCGTTTATATCAATACGGGTCAAGAGTTTGATGGGTCTGATGCTGGTGCGAGACCTGACGAAGCCATCTCATGGGGTAAAATAAAATCAGATGCTAAAATGGTTAAAGTATATGCAGATGCAAGTGTTGTATTCCCACTAATTGTGGCGGCGACGTTTGCATCCGAGAGGCCTCTTTAAATGCGCTATAGACTCGTATAGATAACAATAATTATGCGATTTTCTCGAATTCTTGCAATTTCCAAATATGGTAATGGGCCCCTGCGGCATCAGATAGATAAAGCCAGACTTCTCCCAACTAATTTAAAGAAAGTTAGTACTTTCTGATGACAGATTCCATCCTCAATAGTAAAGTAGAGAGCTTAAAGCTCACAACAGAAGGTGACAGTCCATTGATTGAAGCTGGTAAATATTCCGATGATTTCTTCGACAAGTACGTTGAAGAGTACATTAATTTTACGTATGAAAATCCTACTATATATCATGCTGTGAACTATTTTTCTAAGCTTCTAGAGGAAAAGGGTTTCACTTACATATCAGAGAAAACGTCCTGGGAATTGGTTAAACCGGGAAAATACTACACTACAAGAAACGAATCAAGTCTTGTTACATTCGTTGTTGGGAAAGACTGGTCGCCAGATAGAGGATTTGGCATTATAGGCTCTCATATTGACTCTTTGACGACTGTACTCAAACCTATTTCTAAGAAAGAAAAAATTGATGGCTACGAGTTGTTGGGTGTGGCACCTTATGCGCACAATTTCAAGGAAGTGTGGTGGGACAGAGACCTTGGAATCGGAGGAAGAATTCTTGCGAAGGATCAAAAAAAAGGGACTATCAGTAGTAAACTTGTTAACTCAACGCCACAGCCAATAGCTAAGATTCCCAGTTTAGCTCCTCATTTCGGAGCACCTTCAGTTGGTCCATTCGATCCTGAGACACGGGCTGTTCCTGTAATCGGTTATTCTGGCGACAGCAAAGAAGATGATGCGACAGATGAAGAAAAGAAAGCACCTTTATATGGTAAGCATCCCTTAAAGTTACTTAGGTACATCTCATCGCTTGCAAATGTCGGTGTTCCAGACATCATCCAGTGGGACTTGCAATTATTCGACGTCCAGAAAGGTGTTAGAGGTGGACTCGAAAAAGAGCTTTTGTTTGCTCCCCGTTTAGATGACAAATTGTGTTCATTTGCTGCTATTTATGCTCTTTTAGAGAGCGATGTCGATGGCGGCTTAGAAAGTGATACTTTTTCAGTTGTAGCTTTATTCGATAATGAAGAAGTCGGCTCCGGCACCAGAACGGGAGTCAAAGGCGGACTTCTCGAATTGGTCCTCGGACGTGTATTGTCATCGAAGTACTTCTCCTCTGAACCAGGTTTGTCGCAGGAGCAATTACTGTTAGCCCTCTCAAATTCTATCATTTTGTCTGCGGACGTTAACCACTTGGTTAATCCGAACTTCACTGACTTATACCTTGAAAATCATAAACCTGTTCCAAACAAGGGAATAACTATCGCCACGGATCCCAGCGCATACTTCGCTACTGACTCCGTGGGAATTGCCCTTCTCACAGAAATCGCCAAAAAGAATGGCGACCAGTTACAATTCTTTCAGAGAAGAAATGGTACTGCCTCTGGTACGTCTATCGGACCCTTGATATCTTTTCAGACAGGCTCTAGAACAATTGATGTTGGTATCCCTCAGTTATCGATGCATTCTATAAGAGCGACAACTGGTGCCAAAGACGTAGGGTTAGGCATAAAGTTCTTTGAAGGGTTTTTTAAGGAATGGAGGAATATATACGATAGCTATACTGATCTTTAGTGTATATGTACTTCTGTCAATCGTTTGATTAGTCTTTATAAAAGCTGTTGTTGATGATTTCTCATAACGTGACCTTGAATGCAGAGACGTAGGTCACTTGTTTTACTTGCCAACGTCTGCCTACTTCTTAACTATCATTAATTGAATTTAGTCAAACTCTAATCTTCTCAATTGACATAGGCTTATATAATGGGTGAGTACAGTATATTGCTCAAGGTTTTTTCTTGAAGAAGTTGATACTAACAATGATCTTAGCTCCTCAAAAAAAAATGACATTACAAGAATTCTTCAAGGATAAGTGTAAGTATCCATTTTATACGAGACAGGTTTTCAGGTACTAACAAAGTATTAGCTCTTGGAGATTCTTGGGCAGATGATGACATAGATATTGCTTCAATTTCGGTTCCCATTGAGCGAAACAAACATTATCCATATACAAGCGGTAGCTATGGGCATGGAAGGTCAGATTATGGAGGTGGACTGGGATACCTGAGAGGAAGCATTCCGGACAATGGGCCGCCATATATCATTAAATTACTCAATTTGCCAATAACGTGTGATAATGCATTTATCGAGGACTTATTCAAGAGTCGCTACACTCCATTCGTCAAATTTAAAATTGTCGTGGATCCAGTCTCTAATATTCTAGAGACCCATATAATCAGAAAGGTCGCCTTTGTTGAGCTCACAAACTTCCAGGACTTGGGTAAGGCGTTAAAATGGCAAGATTTATACTATAGAGCTAGCAGACGCGTCATAATAGAGCAGGCAGATTATCGAGACTTTCAACATTGCATTGACTTCAACAAGGAACATGAAGCCGAAATAAAGGAAATCGAAAACAATTTCTTTATGGAAAAGTCAAATTCTAACGTTCATGACCATCTGCATTTGGGGGATACGAGAAAAAGAGTTTCCAATCCTCATAATCAAGAAATCGTGTCTCATGAGAACAGGCGGCGTGAAGAAACATCTCCGACATCATTCATGAAACTGAAGTCAAATCCATTTGGTAACGCAAGACCAGTTGATGTGGCCTCTAGACTGCAAGAGATAGATAAGAAATTAATAACAATTAACCATACTACAGTACGAACTCTTGGCTCTCAGACCGGTGATACGAACGAGAATGATCACTCAAAGCTTTCTAGTGTAACTCCAAGCAAGCACCCGAAATCAAAACTGCAAAAATCTCATTCATCAGATGTCAGCTACAAGAAGCCTGAGCATTCCTCATCGATTGAAATCTCCCAGGAACACGGAAGAATACGAAAATCATCTCATGATAACCCGATGAGCAATGGTGAGGGGAAACAGCAAGAGCTAAACTTAACCGCTGTCCCCCATACTGTGTCTACTAGTTCAGAAGTTGATAAGAACAATGATATGAGCTTAGCGGAACTTTTAGGTTCTTCAGGAAAGAATGGTTTGGAGAGGAAAACACCTTCCTCGTGGAATTCGCCTCGACCAGAGGTTGCCAAGCCTACTATTTTGAAGAAAAAGGTAGCAAATGACTCGAAACATCAGAAGAATACTGATAATCTTGAACAGGATGATGAACTGGCGGTTTATGCAGCACAAGAGAATGTGAATGGCGAGTCTAGTTCTCTGCTCAAGGAAGCAGAAATGTTGAATGAGGGCGCTAATGAAGTGGGTAGTACTGAAGATACAGAGATGCATGAAACTACCAAGAAGCAGGTTCCGAGATCCGCTAAAATTGGATCGAAGGAAGAAATACTCGCATCTGATAGAAATGAAATCAGTAATAACTCATCTAAGCCTGATTTTAAAAAGGACTTGGCTGAATTTAGCAAAAGGAATGTTAATCAAAGAGATCGAACCAAACCAAGGAACAGAAGAAACGACGGCAAGCAACATTTTGGGGGAAGAAGGGACTCCTTTAACCAGCAACCCTCTTCGAACAACCGTTCTACGGACTCTTTCAGACGGAGGTCTTCCAACCACGACTCTCATAAAATCGTAACTGGCATTAAAGAATTGGACCTCAAAGATCAAACACATCCAAACAAGGATAAAAGTAAGGCGCAGCATGTAGGACTCCACGCTAAACAAAAAAGATTGAACGGAACCAAGAGTAGGAGAAATGACACCAGGTCTAGCGATGGTATGGAGCGTGAGAGAGGCGAAGGTAAAGCGATTAACCGGTCGTACCCCAAAAAGCATGAGAGTCACAAAGCTGCAAAACCGGATTCTGTAACATCTGATGAATTGCCGCAAATCAAGAATGAAAAGATTTCCCGTGATATTGATGAAAAGAGCAATGATGTCACCGTTGCTCCAGCGGTACCTAATGAGAACAAGGTAGAGACTCAACTGAAGAATACTGATGAAACTTCCTCATCAGAACCACCTGGAATGACGCCTGCACCTCTGCTTTTGACTCCTTCTCGCAGAGGAAGAGGCAGATCTATGAGGGGAAGAGGGCGAGGTCATTATCGTGACTCAACGAGGGGCCAGAGAAGAAGAAACTCTCATCTGCGCGCCACCGCAGAAGAGAAGCCAAAGCAATCAGTTGCGTGAGCTATGTATATTATAATTTAATAATTCTATACCAATCATAGTAAAATAATGCCTTGTTTATGATAAATACTCTCCTACAAAAGTCCACTATCCTTCAATGTATTCTCCAAAATGGTCTCCTTCACAGCGGCAAAGACTAGCTCGATATTAGACGTGTCTGTTGCCTGTGTAACATGACGGTAGATATTCAAGCCCGACCGATTCTCTCGGGTAAACCGCCATAAAATATACTTCGCAGCTTTATTAATATCGTTCCCTCCAGTGTAATCAGGGAAATGATTCTCCAATGGCGAATATGGTAACTTTTCAGCGAAAATATCTATTTTATTCAAAAATAAAATAATCGATGTTCTTGAAAACCATCTCAGATTCACGACGGAGTCGAATAATGTCAAAGATTCCTCTAGCCTATTTTGACCATTCTCTTCAAGTAATACTTGGTCATACTCAGATAACGCAACGCAGAAAATAATGCATGTCACATTATCAAAGCAATGTATCCATTTTTTCCGTTCGGATCGCTGACCGCCAACATCAAACATATGAATGGTGAGACCGCCAGACTGGAACTTAAAATCAAAAATACCGGAGGTTTTCTTACGAGTGCGCAAAATATCATCAACGTTAGGTACGTAGTTGTCTCCTGAAATACGATCGAGGTTGTTCATGAAATACTGTGTTGAATCAATCAAGTAGAAATTACCTTGCTCGTATTTGATGAATTTCTGAACCTGCGGAGTGAAGAAAATCAGCTGAATTTTCTTCGCAATAGCTGGATCAAAGGCTTCATCTGCTGAGGTCCTGACGTCGTAATCCAAAATATCCTTCAAAACAGCATAATCGAGAACCGGCTCCTGTGAATCAGGACTGCTTTTCTCGACAAACGTTTCATCGGTCGAGTCTTCTCCTTCCTGGGAGGGTCTTTTAACTAGATTCGGCTGGAGGTCCAAAATGGCGTTTATCACATTCTTAATGCAAGCCATTACATTCTTGTACACAAAAGGCTTGTACTCGTAGAGCTCCTCCGTGGTAAACCCCTTGTTGTGCAATATTTTCATCTGTTTAACTATCGTCGACTTGCCGCTCTCCCCCGAACCCAACAACAATACCTTGACCTCTTTCGCCCCACTATCATCCTGTTTTTTTGCCACCTCATCTTTGGTGTTTCTCTTGCTCACCTGCCCATTCATCGTACCGGGTTCCTCATGCTTTTCATCGCTATCTTTCTCATGTTGCCTTGTTGTATCTGGCTTAGTTCCAGCATGAGAAAGTGCTGTCTGCTGTTCCTGACGTTTCAGACTATCTACTGTGTTCTCATTCGGTCTTTCTGTCGCTTCCTTGGAAACACATGAACCCATCTCAATTAATACTTTTAGACCTTCTTTTTTCCGTGTCTTTTCTTGTTTTCCTTTCTTTTAATTCTCTTTAATCCTCTATTCCGTCTTATATTTGACTGCCTTTGCCTGACGCCTTGATGACTCTGATACCAAATCCAATGCTCTGATTCCAAATACAATCCGAATATAGTTCGTGGGGATGACTATACCCTTATGTAGCCGCACTACTCTTTCGCATAAATTTTCACCTCCTGTATGATTGAATGATCACGCCCGTCAGTCGCACCAATATGCAATGACTGAAAGTAAGCAAACTCAAGCGACCAAAAGCTAAATATTGGTTAATCGAAACCACCAATTGTTTATTGCGTAAGCGAGTGAAGGTAAAGATCATGTACGAAGGAAAATTGGGTAGTCTATAAATAGCATTCTTTAATAAAACTAATATCTGAATTGCGATTGAATGGATTCCAGTTGTAGATGTTATTGAGCACCCAGAACCTAGATGGATGGCGTAAAGTACGTGATTGTAGAAAATGAGTTATCCGGACACAAGGATCAACTCATAGGTGGAGGTGAAGGTGGTCAGGCACGCAGACACCAACAGGGAGGTTGTGTGACGATATAGAGACTTGTGGGCTGTAATCTGAGATTTGCGGAGAGCCTTCACAAGTGAGCAGTTGACGGTCATGGCGGCGGGGCGGTCGTGGTATAGTTTTTTTTTGTAGTTTACCAAACAACCAGATGGATCTGCCAATGTGAGGCCGAGCCTGGAGAAGGCTCCTGATGCACCGGGAGGGGGTTGAGGACCGGTCATGTCCCACGATAATGTTTCGCGTCGTCCCGAATCTGGGGTCGCAGTAGTTGGCAATGCGCATGGTTCGATAGTTAGGCTTAATAAATCAGACCGGGCGGTTGTTGATGAAACAGCAGGAAAGGCGGTGCCAAGCGGTATCAATGAGGAACTCAAAAATAGAAGCACAAGATATAACATGTATGTAAATGGTTTCTGCGGACTCATGGTTGCTAAAAAATATGTAATACTTCTGCGTCGCAAAAGAGTATCCGATTGTAGGCAGATGCACAAAGACTATAAATTATACATACTCATATTTTTACAGCTAGCGCAGTGACGAAATACGCCGAGAAAATCAGTTTTTCAAGTCACTTGTTTGAACGGAATTAGGTGCCGATTCAAGGTTCTCGTTAAGAGTACGCACAGTACTTTGAGGCTGCACTTGGCCTGAAGAATTAGTAGCATTTCCCTCCTGTAATCGCTTCCGCTCCATTCTCCATTTCTTAGATTCGAACTCGTGCCACTCACCCTTAAGACCCTTCAAAAAGGTCAACGGCTCAGGCGCTGGGTCCTTTGTGAAATAATCGTCCTGCAATGCTTCATCCGCTGTCAACCTTGTTTTCGGGTTTAGAGCTAGTAGCTTCAATGCGAGGTTGAACAGTTGTTCGGACATAATGTCCCTATACAAATTTGCAAAGTTGCTAGCCTTGTTGATTCTGGGCTTAAGCATTTCGAACCATGGTAAATTCTCCATGTCGGGCCAGTCGCCTATGCTAGGAGTTCCCATGACATTAAATATCTTGTGCAATTGGCCCACCTCATCAAATCCCTGAAAAGCGGCCACCTTAGAATAGAGCTCGATTAAAAGACAGCCCACACCCCATACATCAACTTCTCTACCATATTCTGTTGACCCAAGTAACAATTCAGGTGGTCTGTACCATATAGTGATCACCCTATTAGTATAGTCTGGTGTTTCCCCTTCATTAAATGGATTCATGGTGCGCGCTAAACCAAAATCTGTAATCTTCAACACCCCATCATTATTAAGTAATATATTGGAACCTTTAATATCTCTGTGAATGACTCTTTTCCGGTGCAAATAGCTTAAACCCTGCATCAATTGTTTGAATATACATTTACGATGACCCTCATTTAGTTTTAAGTCTGGATGGCTTAATAATCCTTTGAGATCGTGGTCCATATAGTCTAATATCATGTATATGTTATTATGCTCTATCATCATTTCCAATAATCCAACAACATTTTCGTGATCAAACGACTGTAATAACTTGATTTCTCTCATAGCGGTAATAGGAAATCCTTCTCTTTCTTTTTCAAGCCTAAGCTTTTTCATGGCAACGTATTCTTCTGAAATGGTATTCTTCGCTTTGTAGACTTTGCCATAGGTACCTTTTCCTACTTGCTGCACTCTTTTATAAATATCTGAGGATCTCCATGTCAAAACCAGATACAACTGAGATTTTCTTAATTTTCTCTGAACTGGTTTCTTAGGAACCATCTCATTAACCTTTTTATCTTTCGTAGGTTCTTTGAGGCGTGGACCCTTCGGCAAATTCTTCAAGTCCAATTTTTCCTTTTTATTATCTGAAAACTTAGATCCCCTATATGTGCCATTTTTTTCTTTGTATCCAAAAGAATTGTAGGAATTATAATCTCTCCTATCCTGACGCTTTCTCAGATCCTCACTGTTTCTATATCCCTTGGGCTCTGAAGGAAATGGCCGCTTGGTACCTGCCTGATAATTGTAATCATGCTCATTTTTCCTATAACCTGAAGGCCCTGTAGGCCTATACCTTGGGTATTGCTCAGATTCTGCCTTCTTACCACCGCTCAGTGGATATCGCTTAATATTATTCTTTTCCCGCTCTTGATACCTTCGGGGCCCCAGAGGCGTATATGAGTCCCCATTCTTGTACCCTTTGTAATTTCTATCTCCTCTTTGGGAACTTTGATTAGAAGTATATTGCTTCTTCTGATCATTATTACCCCCACGAGTAGACCTTGGCCCAGTTGGAGGTCTGTAATCCTCTGACATACTATATAGATTAGGTCTTATTGCAGGATATTCTCTTTTACACTTATTTCAATTCGCATGCTCTTCAGAAATAAAGCGAACCAAAACACAATTACCCGGATAAATATAATCACTGCACCAGAACTATTGCAAATAACTTGAACACACTTCCGATGCTGTTTTCCAGTCCTCCTGAGGTAACCAACGACAAGTACTCATACTGACTCCGTTTACATAGCGTATCTATCAAAAAAGAAAGAACAAAACTTAAAAAAGGTTCAAAAAGAAGAATTGAAAATAGGGTGAAATGAAGAAGACTGCTCAAAATAAAAAAACAACTTGAAATCTATGGCGGTCAATAAAACGGAGATACAGATGCCATTCAAATCTTTGTCCTCAGCTTATTTTAAATCAATCGTTGACGTTCAGTACAAGAACTTCTTTCATTCATACCCCTCGCATATTCTAGCTGCTGGATTTGGACTTATGAAGCGTTGGGTACTCTGTTGATGCAGAAACTTCCTCAATGTATAAGCTCAAAATGTCCAGTTGGTTTCTTGCGTCTCAGAATACAAGATGTCCTAGGCGTAAATATCTACATACAATATCAGAACATTTCCCTCCTCGGCAACCAACCATACTTAGTTCATACCAGATTCCGCATATTAATATAACCCAACTAGTAATGGGTTTTACTTCGTAAAAACAAAGCAAGAATAGTCTATCGACAAAAATGTTGATAAGCTAACTCTAGATTAATTAATTAATTAATTTTAATTTTAATTGTACTCACAAAGTGATGCTCGATTATCTAAGTGCGGGTAACACCAACTTAGTATACCACTGATATGGATCTGGAACGCCATAAGTATTCAAAACTATAATATGGTACGTAATATAACTTGAAGGGGATTAGATGGCATTAATTTCACTCTATCTAGTTCTTCAATTGAATCCAAAAGTGTTTCCAGCTAACTCACATAGATTGGTAAAGTAGTTCACGTTGGTATTGATCTTGCACTTTTTTCTGCCTTCTTGGCTGGCGTTAAACGTGGAACTGGTCTCAGGTAAGTATAGTTTTGCTCAAATTTCTAGAATGTACTAACATTTCAAGCGTTAATTTGGAAACAATTGGTAATAATGATGTGAAGTACTACGGAGGAAAATACTTAGATATTGGCGAAAGTCTCTTTGATTATAGTGTTGCGTACTTTAGCTCCTCAGATTACTTCAAAAGAAGATAAGCCTGAGAGAATACTTTCGAAGTTTTATGAATGTGCCTATATCTGTTATGTCATGGAATCGATGAAACTTGAGATATATATTTGTGTCAGTTCTTTGTGTGTTATCGTATGTTATAATGAATCGTGAATTACGTCTACGTTTTTACCGAGTATATCTTTTATATAATAGTGAACTATAAACTAATGTAAACGTTCCTTTAAACTTTGATTATTCCACAGTTACTGCTTTAGCCAAATTACGAGGGAAGTCCACATCAATTCCTCTGTTAACTGCCAACCAATAGCTCATTAACTGCAAAGGAACTACATTCAACAATCCTTGAAGACAGTCAACAGTTTGTGGTACTTTCAATGTAGCAAGTGCTTCTTCGCCACCAAGCTTCTCATCACCCTCATTGCAAATGATAATTGGTCTTCCTTTTCTTGCGATGACCTGTTCTACAGCAGATACAACTTTTGGAAATAAAGAATCCCTCGTGACAAGAGCGATTATGGGTAAGCTTTCGTCAACCAAGGCTAAGACACCATGCTTTAACTCACCCGCAAGGACACCTTCGGAGTGCATATACGAAATTTCTTTTATCTTCAAAGCGCCTTCAAGTGCTGTCGCATGCTGATAACCTCTTCCTAATAACAACAACGATTTTTGATTATTCAAATGAGCTTCACATAAACCTTTAATCTTATCCTCTAACTTGAGCACTTCTTTAATCTGCTCAGGTATCCGTTTGAGACCTCCAATGATTTCCTTATGACGGTCAAGCTTTCCAATGGAGTCATTTGACAATGACAAGGCAAACATCACTAAGGCAATGTATTGAGATGTATAAGCCTTCGTTGAAGCTACACCAATCTCTGGACCTGCATTTATGTGTACACCACAATGGGTTTGTCTAGACATGCTTGATCCTACCGAGTTCACGATACCAACAGTTAAGGCTCCTCTCTCTAAGCAATACTGCAATGCTAACATGGAGTCAGCAGTTTCCCCAGATTGCGAGACAAAAACACATGTGTCATCTCTGAATACTGGTGATCTTCTATCTAAGAAATCGGAAGCCAATTCAACGGAAACTGGAATATCAGTGAGTTCTTCGAAAATTGATCTTGTAGCTAAGCATGAATGATAAGATGTTCCACAAGCAATCATTATTATTCTCCTACATCTTCTTATTGTTGGCAACCATGATCTCAATCCTCCTAAGTTGACTTGAGCCTTATCGAAATCAAGCCTTCCTCTCATCGTATTCAAGGTAGATTCAGGTTGCTCAAAAATCTCTTTCTGCATAAAATGCTTGTAAGGCCCTTTTATAATTTGATTGAGTTCCATTTCTAAAGTCTTAATCTCCCTAGTAGTTGATTTACCAGCCTCTTTTTTCGCCCGGTGAATGTGCAATTCCCCATCATATATGTGAGCAATGTCATCATCCTCTAAAAACAAAACTTTCTTAGTGTGCTGAATAACAGAAGCAGGGTCAGAAGAAAGGAAGAACTCGACAGGCATGGGCAATCCATCGTCGGATAAGAAAGCCCTAGACTGGGAAGTTCTCAAATTAGGTTCATTTGCGACAGGTAAGAGTCCCAAGTTACCGTTTTGCGTTCCATTAATATCACAATGTCTCCTTTCACTATCGGGAAATTCTACATCCACAAAGTCAACTTTAAGCTTTCGATCAGTCTTCACTCCTACCAACAAAGGTGATCCCTTTCTAGTGCCACATATCTCACCAGGGAAATGTCTTGATTTGATCAATAGACCATAGGAGCCATCCAACTCTCTCAATACTTCCTTTGTCAATTCATTGAAGTCTAATTCTATTCCCGCCTTCAAGTTTGTATCATATAAATGCTTGAATAATACAGCAATTACTTCAGTATCGGTATCAGACTCGAAAGAGTATCCTTTGGACATCAACAAAGTCTTTAAAGCCTTGAAATTTGTAATGATACCATTGTGTACCACGACAAAATCCCCTTTAGGGTCAGACCTATGTGGATGACAGTTAACCGTCTTGGGCTGTCCATGAGTGGCCCATCTTGTATGTGCAATCCCTGCGTGATTCTCAAAAACAATATCACGATCAAAATCTTGCTGATCGATTTTCTTCTTCAAATCCTTTACCTTGCCAACGGATCTGAAGATGAGTTCTGGATCAGATTTCTTATCTCCATCGACAGCGATACCAGCTGAATCATATCCCCTATACTCTAATCTTTGGAGACCATCTAATAAATAGTCGATAATCTCTCCTCGCTTCTTGTCCACCAAAAAATTGACATAACCAAAAATACCGCTGTGCTATGTTAGTGTTGCTTCTTTTTTTAATTTGCCTCTGAAGACGTGTTCCTCGCTCATTTAGAAGGAGAAATAGCTTATACATACCACATAGTTGCCTCAAGCCACTACTACGTCCTATACGCTTTCTCTATCAAAATCCAATTCCTCTAAGATATATGCTTATTGAAAGCAACTTATTTATAGGATTACCTTTGTGAAAACATTGACAGTCAGTCTATTTGTGATCTTATGTATGGAGTCTTGTTTTGGCAAAATTTTTTGTAAACACAAAAACCCTTCTTAGCTGATCATCAAGGCGCTCTACTTTTTCTTTTTTTACACCTTTTGCTCGTGCTTGTTGGTGAAAAGAGAGAACCTATTGATTTATGCTGTTTCAGACATATCCAGTGCTATCCTTTACGTGTAATTTTCGTATAACAACAGTTGATATTAAAGCATATTCCTTCCTTACATATTCATTCTTCGCTCAGTTGACACGTTAACATTCCTCTTATTGGGAATATTAATTTCAAGTCCTTTCTAGACTATAATTGATAATTTACTTATTTGGGAATGTTTATAAATAGAACAGGGCTATATAGTTTGCATACCTTACATATCTGAAAAAAGACTTTCTAACTAGGATATGCCTTCCTTCCATGGCATTCTAGCGAGTGGGAGGTAAAGGTTTCTCATGAGGTCCTGAAACTCCTGTTTCTAATTTTTCCGTTCATTCTTTCGGTTCTTTATTTGAGATTCGTTAAAGAACCGAATCTCAAATAAAATACAAGGAAGTGGAAAAATATTGAATCACACTACATACAGTACTTTAGAAAATTTCCTAGAGCCTATAATGTTTCGTGCGTATTATCAGAAAGAATGATTAAGTACCATGCTTTCCTTAAGACAATTGTCTTTGCAATCACTTCGGATCGGAAGGCCTAGCAGGATTGTATATGGTTTATATCTGAACATTAGAAGATTCAGTGATGTTTCTCAGAATCGTAAGGTGAACACGAAGAATCTGAGGCTATCGGACCACTCTTTAAGAAGAACAAGTCCAAGTAAGCAGCATGAAACTGCAAATGAGATACTTGCGCTTTTAAACAAAAAACAGGAAAATAAAGGCACAGAGAGTGTAGAGGCAACAGAGAAGTACTTATCGCCCGTCACATCGATAACTGTAGGAGAGTCGATAGATTTGAGTAGGATTAATACAAATTTGCAGGGCAAATACGCTCAGCGGATCATAATACCGAATGAGGTCCTCAACGTGAACTTTGGTACTACCGACTTGATGATCCTCTCAAACGGAACTGTAGTGGGATGGGGTTTAACAGAGCAAAAAATATGTGAAGATTTTTTCCCACTTATTCAAGACGCTGTTATAAATAGGTATGAACCAGAATCCGAAGAAATGGATTGGATTGATTTGGGTGACGAGCAGACCGGCCTGAAACAGCTGCATTCTTATATGAAAGGCGAAGTAATGATAATACAAGAGCGTGATGAGTACAAAAAGTTAATAGACAAGGCCGCTTTCGCTGTCGGCTTCTCGAGATCCACAAGGCTTTCGATATTAGAGAATGCTTTGGAAAAACATATACAGCTCACAAGAAGCACTTCAGAAGCCTTAGCTATAGGAAAAGACATTGCTCTCACGGAGAAAGATGTTCTCAGGCTAACAGGAAGACTTTTTTTGTTACGAGGCAAGCTTAACTTATACTCGGAACTTATTGAAACACCAGACTTATATTGGTCTGAGCCGAATTTAGAAAAAATCTATGACTCAATATCCAAGAATCTTGATATATCGTCACGAATATCAATTTTAAATAGAAAATTGGACTATGCGACAGAAGAACAAAGAGCATTACTCTCCGTTCTTAACGAAAAGAAAAGTACCAGGTTAGAATGGATAATTATTATCCTCATTATGGTGGAAGTGTGTTTCGAAACTATTCACTTCTATGAAAAATATTCCGAAAACTACCATGAAAAAACCAAATAGGTAAATGAGCTGGTATCGCCCTATACATTCTTGATCTGCAAATTGTGTGAGGGTTCTTCGAATATGCCTTTTACATTCCAATGAAGTAATTTTAGTGGAAGGCTATTACTTTCGCTTTTTTTCCTTTTTCGTTAATTAGCAACCTCTGCATACGATTGTATATGAAATTATAAACAGGTTCCATGAATTTTTTCGTAATTCAATGAGTAGCCAGCTTCGCCTAATAAATGTAGATAAATGTGTAATTTTGTTGATTTCAGAATTTTCGCGCCTTTTGCGTAGATGAAATGTTAACATATTGCAGCCATTAAATCCTTCATCGGGTAATTATAATTGAATTCATGTCTTAAAGTAAATGATTTAATACAAAAAGAAGCTTTAGCTAGAAGTTTCATAACATAGCTCTCAAACATTTGCCACAAGTCAATTGCATATATATATAATGAAATAAAATAGGAAAAGAATGTTACGAGTAAAGCCTTAGCAAAATTTACTGAAGATGAGATCTTTAAATTCATTCGTTATATTTTTTATTTTTGCGAAGGTATCATTTGGTGCTATTCTCAACAATATCTGGCAATCATTGGAGATCACAAACCCATCAGATTTGCAAAGACCTCAGGATATAAGAACTGCAACTGTTGGGTGGAAGTTTCAACTTAAGGACGTTTTACCCAAAGATCAGTTTTACTTAAACTTACCATATGTTTTCCGCACTAAGTTTGATGGATCCGTAGATCTAGGTTGTGATGATATAGTGTATGCTACTTGTGAAAGTAAAGATGGCTCATACTTGAATACGGACTCCTCACTAGTGTGCACCATGACTTCTGAGGTAGATTCTGACAAGAACCTTATCGTGAGTGGAGATCTTTCTTTCGATTTTGTATTCAATGCAGGTGGATCAACTTATGATGCTGATTTAGATGCTGCTAACCATTTTCACGCTGGTGATAACCTGGTATCTTTTAACGGCATGAATGAAAGCGTGAATTTTAAGGGAGGACCTTTTTTTTCTGATTCGAAGGAAGATGGCCTAGTATACTATTCAAGGTCCACACCTCAAGAAGACGAGCAGATTTATGTATTATCCGGCAAATGCTCTAAAGGGATTTCTTCTGGAAGTCTTGTTATAACTACAAATAACTCATTTGATTGTAGTCAATTCAAACTTAAGATGACAAATGAATTCAATGACTTTTATTTTCCCACAAAGGACAATTCAAAGACAGGCAATATCACCTGTTCGAGTGATAATAAAAAATTGACCGCAACGTTCCTGAATATCCCAGAAGGGTACAGAGTATTTTTGGAAGGGTTCGAGAAGTATTCTGAAAACACGTACACTGTTAAGCATCTTTATGCTCAAAATCTTGAATGTGGAGACGGTAAAAAGCAAGTTGACGGAATTACTAAAATAATATCACTTGTAAATGGAAAGGCATCCTCAACTGGAGAGTCTTATGAGGTTGTGACACTCACACTGACTTGGACAGATCTCCATACTGCCACTACTACGGTTCCTTGCAGTTCAGGTGAAAGCACACAGACAGTGATTATAAACATCCCCACTGACGAAATCACCTCAACAGAAACAGTTCATGAATATCCTACCACTATTGTTACTCTCCCCTGTGAAGAATGCACGAAGTCTTCAGAAACAGAGACTTCAACAATAGAGACTGAGTCAATTCCAGAGCAAAGTACTCCAGGAAAATCATCCTCCATCTATTCCACAAGTATAACCAGCCTGATAATATCATCCAGCGAAACGGAAAGCAGCTCTATTCCAAGTTCTTCCACAGAGGTTTCTTCCACAGAGGTTTCTTCCACAGAGGTTTCTTCTACAGAGATTTCATCCACAGAGGTTTCATCCACCGAGGTTTCATCCACCGAGGTTTCATCCACAGAGGTTTCATCCACAGAGGTTTCATCCACAGAGGTTTCATCCACAGAGGTTTCTTCCACTGAGGTATCTTCTACAGAAGTTTCATCCACAGAGATTTCATCCACAGAGGTTTCATCCACAGAGGTTTCATCCACAGAGGTTCCTTCTACAGAGGTTTCATCCACAGAGGTTCCTTCTACAGAGGTTTCATCCACAGAGGTTCCTTCTACGGAGGTATCTTCTACAGAAGTTTCTTCCACCGAGACATTTCATACGACCCCATATGAATCAACTGAAACAACTACGGACCATACAACAGTGATTTCGACTATTCCATGCTCCTCTGTTGAGTGTGAGTTTTCAAAGGAAACACCTTCCACTACGCATCATTCTGAAACTTCTGAAACACCTATTTTTTCTGCTTCATCAGAATCAAGTTTCGAGACTTCTCAAACTACTACGTCTAGTTTTTCCGAGCCAACGTCAGATTCAACAGTCTCAACTGATACCATTCCTCCCAAGTCCTCGTCAGTTTTTTCGACGCTGATAACCAGCACCGAGGTCTGTCACACTTGTTCAAAGGAAACAGAGTCTTCATACTTCACAACTACGACGGAGCAAACATTTACCACAGGATCTATCACCACGGTAATTACCTCAACTATCACCACTTGTGTCGAGAAATCTTCTAGTGAGCTTTCTTCTCATGTAACCTCTACATCAGAGTCACTGGCAGCCTCGAGCTCCCTCGAATCCACCCGTGTAACGTCAAGCGACTCAACATTAGAATCATCTGCTACAGCGTCAACTGTTACAGAAAGCTGTCACACGTGCACAACAGAACCTATTGAAAAGAGTTCTGTTCTTTCTACAACATTCCACTCGACTACACCAACAGTAAGTTCCTCCACTTACCAGAGCTTGGAAACTTCTTCAGTGCAATCGAGACAATGGACTCAATATGTATCCTCTTATGAAGGTGGTGCGGTGACTAATGTTCCTACTGCCCTCTTCTTTGTATTGATCTCACTCTTTATATAAGCTTCGTACAGGAATAAAGTATGTCAAGAAATTTGCAACTGCGCTCGTGCAACAATCTGATCACGTTAAACATGCACGTGATCAAATTTTGGCTTGTTTAAGCCTAGCCAATCAAATTCTTATCTGCTCTTTATCGTTACGGCTATTTTTTCTGGACTCTATAAGCCATCATTACCTATATCCAATTAACTCTATTTTCAAATCCTCACTTTTCGATGAAAGTCAAGCTTCAGTATATAGAATTGGAGATACAAGAACCCTTCGTAGACTGTTTATAAGCGATGCGGCGGTACTTTTCTATTGCATAAAGAATCAAGCTGCCCCATAAGTTAGATACTGATAACGCTGATAGGAACTGTTCTTCAGACCAGGGCTCAAGTACACCGCTTGATGGCCGGTGAAAAAAAAAAAGTATGGTGCTGCGCGAAATATATCCTATATTATAAAATCTCGGTAGATGCAAACTCATGGAGAGCAGCAAGACTTTTTTTTCTTTTTGGGAGGGCAGAGTATTGAGCTATATACTTTAACAGGAGGAATCGGAAATTTTGAAAGGTAATAGAAAAAAGAGCACTAGAAGCATTGATTGTTGCTAATACACATGATTGAAACAGTAATAGAAGGTGCATTTAAGAGCAAAAGAACATTATTCAAGGAAAATGCAGAATATAACCAACTGGAGTTACTTATGTTCACCGTTGCATCATCCATGATATGGATCATGGTGCCCGGCTTGGCATTTTTATATTCGGGGTTGGCAAGAAGAAAGAGTGCATTATCTATGATATGGATAGTTATTATGAGCTCTTTCGTCGGAGTATTCCAATGGTACTTCTGGGGATACTCTTTAGCTTTCTCAGACACTGCTGGGAATAATTTCATAGGAGACTTACATTTCTTTGGATTTAAGAATTTATTGGGAGAAAGCGACAGTGACTATCCCGATCTTGCATTTGCATTGTTCCAGCTTCAGTTCTTGTTAGTAACCCTAGCAATTTTGGCAGGAAGTTGTGTAGCCGAAAGAGGGCGGTTTTTGCCTTCTGTTATTTTTCTCTTTTGCTGGGCTACTATAGTTTATTGTCCAGTAGTCTACTGGATATGGGGCGGTGGATGGGCTTCCACTTGGAATGGAGGAGTATTGGACTATGCTGGCGGTGGTCCCGTAGAGATACTTTCTGGTGTTTCTGCATTCGTCTACAGTGCCTTCTTGGGAAGAAGAAATGAAACTTTGATGATTAATTATCGTCCACATAATATCTCCACGATTTTCTTAGGAACGTGCTTATTGTACGTGGGTTGGCTTTTTTTCAATGGGTTTTCTTGTGCGAATGTTTCACTTAAAGTTCCATATTCCATGCTTAATACTCACTTATGTGCAGCTTTTGGCGCTGTGACCTGGTGCTTGCTCGATTTTAGGTTAGAGAATAAATGGTCTATGGTAGCGGTCTGTTCAGGCTGTATCTCGGGATTAGTTGCTGCGACTCCTTCGTCTGGGATGATACCTTTGTGGGCATCCGTGATTCTTGGAATTGTAGCTGGAGTTATATGTAACTTGTCCACTAAGATCAAATACCTTTGCAGGGTAGATGACTCACTAGATGTTCTTGCAGAGCACGGTATGGCCGGCATTGTTGGGTTGATTTTCAATGCATTGTTCGGCAGTTCTACTATTATAGGTTATGATAATGCTACGGAGCATGGTGGCGGTTGGCTTACCCACAACTATAAGCAAATCTACATCCAAATTGTCTACATTTTGGCAACAATAGCATGGTCAGGTGGTGTGACAGCATTCTTGTGCTTCGTGATTAATATTATACCCGGTTTGCAGTTGAGAATTGATTATAACGGCGAAGAAATGGGAGTTGACGAGGACCAAATAGGTGAGTTTGCATATGATTATGTTGAGGTAAGAAGAGATTTTCTAGATTGGGGTAATCCTCATCAAACCGTGACGGAGGATGTACCTAGTCACCATCAAAAAGTTCTTGAATCTGCTACACTGCCATTGGAGAGCTCGAATGTATCTACTGCTGATCACACAGATCAGAGCAAACTAGAAAAAAATGAGGAGCCTCCCACAGCTAATGAACAAGAGAAAGTTTAGACATGTATTATATAGAGTGCTTAGGAATATCACTGACTTGCCGGATCAGTTTGTAGACTGTATACAAAGAAACCCGAAAGGCATTTTTGAATCTTCCGTTCGAGCGTTAGAAAAAAAATTTTCTATGAAAAAAAAAAAAAAAAAAAAAAAAGAAAAAAGTCAATGACTGAAATATTGTTTGACTCAGAGTATAATAAGCTTTCAAGTACTCTTGTATTTATTTTTTTTTTTTCCTTATTTTAAAGATTGATAAAACTTACTTACTATACGTTTTAGGTGATTTAGAGAACACTTAGAATGATATCTCGTAGTTTGAGGATAAAGAATTATCATAGATGCCTCAAAGCGGCACTGAGTCAGGTTCGATATGTGGCTAAGAGTAATTCTCGAAAAGCAACTATGACGGTGAATCAGGCTGCAAGGCCACAGCCTTCACCTTCATTCAATCAAGAGGATGAAGCATCTACCATAAAGAATTTGAAGAAGAATGAGAAGAATCAGATTATGGATGATTCATTCATTGGCCTCACAGGTGGGGAAATTTTCCATGAAATGATGTTAAGACACAATGTTGACACAGTGTTTGGATACGCTGGTGGCGCTATTCTTCCTGTGTTTGATGCCATTTATAACTCTGATAAGTTCAAGTTTGTTTTACCAAGACATGAACAAGGTGCAGGCCACATGGCTGAAGGTTATGCAAGAGCATCTGGAAAACCAGGTGTCGTTTTAGTCACCTCCGGGCCCGGTGCAACTAATGTTATTACTCCGCTCGCTGATGCTTTGATGGACGGTATTCCTTTGGTCGTATTCACTGGACAGGTCCCAACTACAGCAATTGGTACTGACTCTTTTCAAGAGGCTGATGTTGTTGGTATATCAAGATCTTGCACCAAATGGAACGTTATGGTGAAAAACATTGCTGAACTTCCAAGGCGTATTAATGAAGCATTTGAAATCGCTACCACTGGCAGACCAGGTCCCGTTTTAGTGGACCTTCCAAAGGACGTCACGGCAGGTATTTTAAGGGAGGCTATTCCTATCAACACAACTTTGCCATCAAATGCCTTGAGCCAAATAACAAAGAAATATGCTACAGAATTCACAATGGAAGCCATAAAGAGGTCAGCAAATCTTTTAAATAAAGCGAAAAAGCCAATTCTTTATGTTGGTAATGGTATTCTCAATAGTCCACAAGGACCCGCTTTACTCAAGGAATTGGCTGACAAGGCTACGATTCCTGTTACCACCACTATTCAGGGTTTGGGTGCATTTGATCAAAGAGATCCAAAATCATTGGATATGTTGGGTATGCATGGTAATGCGGCTGCGAATACTACAATGCAAAGAGCAGACTTGATAATAGCTTTAGGTGCTAGGTTTGATGACAGAGTTACTGGTAATTTAAGCAAATTCGCTCCAGCCGCAAAGTTAGCTGCTGCAGAAGGGAGAGGTGGTATTATCCACTTCGAGATTAGTCCCAAGAATATTAACAAGGTGGTGGAGGCTACCGAGGCTGTTGAAGGTGATGTCACCAGCAATTTGGCTAAGTTCATCCCCTTAGTAGATGCGGTTCCAGAAAGGCCTGAATGGATGAAGCAAATTAAGGAATGGAAAGCGAAGTATCCTTATGCTTACCAAGAGGAAACCCCGGGCTCTTTGATCAAGCCACAGACTCTTATACGTGAGATATCCAAGCAATCTTCAACCTATGGAAAAGATGTTTATATAACTACTGGTGTTGGTCAGCATCAAATGTGGGCCGCTCAGCATTTCACATGGACCAAGCCAAGAACAATGATAACCTCAGGTGGTTTAGGCACAATGGGATTCGGTTTACCTGCGGCTATTGGGGTCCAAGTTGCAAAGCCTGATGCTATCGTCATCGATATTGATGGTGATGCTTCATTCAACATGACATTAACAGAGCTTTCCTCTGCTGTTCAGGCAAATGCCCCAGTGAAGATTTGTGTCTTGAACAATGAGGAGCAAGGTATGGTGACCCAATGGCAATCATTATTCTATGAACATAGATACTCGCATACTCACCAGAGTAATCCCAATTTCATGAAATTGGCAGAGGCTATGGGAGTTAAAGGCATCAAGGTAGCTCGCCAAGAAGAGTTAGCATCAGGAGTGAAGGAGTTTTTAGATTGTCAAGGTCCAGTATTAATGGAAGTTATTGTGGAGAAAAAGGTTCCAGTTTTACCAATGGTTCCTGGAGGAAATGCTTTGGATGACTTTATTGTGTTTGACCCAGAGGTCGAAAAGAAGGATAGAGAGTTGAGAAAACAAAGAACAGGAGGAAAGCATTAAGCAAAAAATTAAATATTCTTAGATAAAAGATCAATAAATGGTACAAGTATTATAATCTAGATAGAATCCCTTGTGCTGTGCACAGCATGAGCACTTCATGTAGAAACATCAACGGGATAAATAAAAAAAAAAGCCCGACGCGGGGATCGAACCCGCAACCTTTTGATCGCTTCTCTTTAATAAGAGTCAAACGCTCTACCGATTGAGCTAGCCAGGCTTCAATCTGATGTGTTAGCAAACGTAAGCGTATATACAATACCGAGTCTGCTAACGTGTGAGTTTCATAATCTGTGATAAGATGTATCACTATGCTAAGTTGAAACACATAATGAGTAAGAATAAGAACTATATAAGATCGTCTCTAATGAAGCTAGTTCATTAGAGAGAATGTTATCCTCAGTAAGTCTATATATCTTTCAGAATCAATATTATTAGGGTATAAATCCTATAATCTCTAACATGATGCTTTTTGTTGTTGAATGTTCTTGTATCACAATGTGATTACACCCACACACACTCAGTAGAATACATCAACGGGTCCTATAAGACATGGCTACCTTCTTTGAGCCATTTAAAGACGCTCTTGATACTCTAATCGAGTTTCTATTCTAGTTTCTATTCTAGCTCACCGCAAACATAAAGGAAGTATACGGTCGAATTACTTAATGAACTGGCTGAATTTAATTTCATGGCACTTCAGCTATTGTTTTCTATTCCCTTTTCTGACTTCTTCCGTAGATGAACTATAGGTTCGTGAAGTTTGAGATTCAGCCTATTTCGGTATACAATATTATGAGTATAAAATCTTCTATGAAGGTCCCGCTCAACCGAGGTTCCATAATTCTGGGGTATAGAATAATTTAAATTCCTCATGACCGAACGAATGCGCATCGATAACATTTAATGAGTACACAACATACCAGCATTCAAATTTAATGTATTATGAGTGAGAATCAGAAGGTCCCTCCAAAAGGTGGAGGACCAGTGAAGGATGAGTCAGCAGAGGCTAATTTCAAATTAATTACTACCACATCAGGTATAAGAGTTTCCCAAGCCTGTGATCGTTGTAGAATAAAGAAAATAAAATGCGATGGCAAGCGTCCTTGCCATAACTGTGCAAAAATTAACTTTGAATGTAAGACTAGTGATAAACTAACGAGAAGAGCTTTTCCAAAGGGGTATACGGAGAATTTGGAGAGAAAGTTGAAGGAATTGGAGGAGGAAAATAAAAGTTTAAAAAACAAGCTTGGGCATTCACTTGAAGAGCCAGAGCAAACAAATCATTCAAAGGAAGTATCTCAAGACGTTCATTCGGCCGACGCAATAAAGCAAGACTTTGCATATGTCGCTAATGCAACTCAAGGTTCCAAACTACACACTCCGGTAAATGTTGTTCATTCGAATCTTGCGATAGATCAAATTTTTAATTTAAACAACCAAGGTGTCATTATAGGCAACGATAATTTGAATTTCGAGTCACAGTTTAATCATTTGCTCATAAATTTAAATATGCCTTTCTTGAAGATATCGAACTCTCATAATTATTTGTTGAATGATCCAAACTTCTACTTATATCACCCATCTTGTTCCACATACAATGTGATTCAAAACAGAGATCACGAAATAGTTTATAATCCTTTGACTGCGAATGATGCTCTGCACGATGATGAATTGGGGGCCTTATCGAATATAAGCAACAGAGCCTTTCCTAGTGACATTTACGACTTATTTATAAAACTTGTGAACAATTTCAAGAAAGTATTCAAAAGCAAAAAAGATTTGGATAACCAGGTGTCCCAATTTTTCTTGAATTATAATACGTTCATTCCTATTTTTGACTACAAACTGTTTATTGCCTCCTATGATGCATTTCATACGATGTATCCGTTCCTCTTCACCTACGATGATGCGACGATAAATGGTTTTAATATGCTGAATAATGATTACCATATTGTTAACCAGTATTTGCCAGTCGTGGTCCAAGTTTATGCTATGGCTATGATGAATGATCCAACGATGAATTTAAATCTTTTGCTTAATCATCATAATCCTCATTATATTTTAGAGGAAGGCATGAAGGAAATAAGCAGTGCTGATTTCTTAGTCAGATCGTTGTATGACTTTCTACCCTATTTTAACGTGTTTCATGTTTCAATTTCACAATTACGAACTTACATGCTCTTTCTATATTATTCCTTGATCACAAATAATAAAGAGAAGTCGCTCATTCTTTCGTCGTTGGTTAATTCTTTTATTGGCATCTTGGGCATAAACTTGAATTCTAAGAATTTATTCTTCAATGATCTAGCTTTGGATATTCACCAGAAGCGTGACAGGGTAAAGTTATTTTGGTCGTTCAAGGCATTACTCAAATGTTTTAATTTAAAGTTTGGATTTAAGCCAAGTATTAATACTACAGTAATTAATCCCGTTACGATAGACAGGTATTTTGAGTTAACTCCAGAGAAACTTAGCCATCTTTTAGATTCGCAAAACGGTCAGATCGATGAACTTTTCACAACTTTACTTCGGCCTAGCGTCGAGTTCCTAAATCTTATGAATATAATCATTCCTTCATCATTCTCGCCAAATTATTATCGATACTTGAAGAATGGAAGGGGCCTGGGTCACCAGAATCACCACAGAAAGCACCATCCCCATCATTTAGACTGGATTTTAAATGATGATGATGGTGATGGAAATGACGGTAACTTGAATTATAATTTTACGCAGTTTCTAGCAATTGACAAGAACTTATCTAATTGGCGGTACTCTTTAAAAGACAAATATCTTAATTTACTTACCTTAAAATCTGAAATGAACCTACCGGTTATTTCTAATATAACTACGAATAATCTATACTTGAAATTGTCTGCTAAAGAAATTAGTGGAACATCGGGTATCACTGCGGAGGGCATATTAAATTACATGAATACGGGACTACCTGACGTTTATACTGCATCACAATTGATAAAAATTCAATTGAACTTTCATTGTTTATTAATTAGGTCCATGAATTATTTAAATTTTGTTATTGACAGAGAGTTAACTGGTGCATACTATACTAAGATCGCTAATATATCTAGCGAGTTCTTGGCTTATTTTATTCTCATATTTGAGCATGTTGGACAATCAGTTGAAACTTGGGAAACAGCAGGTCCGGCTTCTAAAAGTAACGTCAATTCTGTTGTATTGAATAGCTTGGGATTGGACGTAGATGACGAAGGTTTTATAATCAATGATTTTTCAGTCAAGAGGAGAAAAGTGGGATCTCGACCCCATAACAATATGAGAAGAAAGATACGCCGAGTCCCTCGATCCTTATTTAATTTCATGCTAAATGGTCTATCCTTGACAATAATAAGTATAAAGAAATCAATTCTATTGCAGATGCTATACTTACTCATCTGCAATTTAAGAAATTTTAAGAAGGGGTTTACGATTCCTTCCGACATTGTCCAGCTTTTGAATAAAAGCATCAACTTGTTCGCAGTAATTTTTATCAATTACGAGGACACATCAATAGAGGATAATAAGCAGAGGAAAACGAAGGAAGATGAAATTTTCAGAAAGCTAATGAATGATGAGTTCAAAGAAGAAATGATGAATGAGCCAGCTAACGATAGTGATTATGAGGATGATGGTGAAACGGGATTCGACCCTAACTACAGTTCCATCGACTGGGATGATGAGAACTTGGATGAGGATTTGAAGTATTTGAAAATCCTCAAATTCATAAGATACAAGGTTGATATGATTCTGGCACTGACACAAAGTCAAGGAATTATAACTAATGGAGATCACACCCTCAGCATTAGACCAAATGAGAATGTGCAAGAAAGTGGCTTTCAGCCGAGAAATATTCCCGTAGTCAATGATTACAAGACACCTCAGGTTGAACGAGAGAGCATACCCTCCCAAGTATCCGGAACTTCTCAGATCCCAAAATTCGACTTTTTGTTAGATGATCATTATGCGAGCACAGCCGCATCGCTGGCGCCTGAATTGTACAACATAGAAAAGTATAAACAAACCAACGCAAATAACAACTTGCTGAACAAAGAAAAACTCGCAATCAATGACCTAGTTAATCTCAAAAGGAGAGATAACAAACATGACGGCATGATGAGTCCTCCCTGGAATTTCAATCAAGTAAGCCCCTCAGCTCAGAATGAAAAGTCTACTCTGTAAATAGCATTATTGATTCCTTTAATCGTAATTTTCATTCCTACATACTTTCTAGCTTAGTCAAATTAATTGGTAAAAGCTACGAATTCGTAATCACGAAGTTTTACGGTATGTGAACAGCCATCTCTGTATTTTCTTATCTGAACTTAAGTCCGCATTTCAAATAACCCCGCAAAAAAAAAAGCTTAAATAGTCTGGAGAATTCTTGCGCAATCTCACTATCTCACAATCAGAGACTGAAGTCAGATGCCCTACAATAACTTTACAGATACGTTTCAGAATGGACCAATGACACCATTTGATGAATCCAATCAGAAAAACTCATACTTTTGTGATAAAGCAAGCCAAGAACATGAGGCTGGCGCCGATGGCGTAAAGAATGAGAACAATTCCGTAGCTGATGAACATATCACACAATTAGATAATGAAATTCTTCATAGTTCATCAGATAATTTGATGGTAGTACTTTGAAACTACTGAATTGAAGGTTGAATATCTTTCCGTCCTTCAGAATTGCTTACGGTATCAAGGCAAATGCATTTATCAAACTTGAATAGTATACTTTCAAATTCTGGGGCAGGTCTTCCCAATCAACAGTTTGGATCAAGTTGATTATGTTTGATTGAGGTTCATTTTCATTTGCTATCTCGAATAATATCTCGCTGCCCATTACTCTTACGCGTGCGAGTGTATGTGTGCATGATATCTCGCACACTCGTTCTCTTGCCTGTTTTCTGAGGCTGCTGTCCACGTTGTCGCATAAAGTTAAATACTGAAATAGCCTTAGTACTAAACCGATACGTAGTGTGTTTGACGTATTGATATGCAAATTGTAAGATCTAACATATAATGCTTTATAACTGAAATTTTTTGGAAAAATACAGTTTGCTTCAAACAACCGTACAAACGTAGACAATGTCATAGTGTTTTCCTTCAACTTCCTTGAAAGATTATACTTTAAGGGAGTCTCTTCTTCCTTCTTCAATAATGCAAGCATTTCATTGAAGACAAAATCTAGCTCAGATGCATCAAGATCTCTCAAAAAAAGGAAAAATTCTGTGAGATTGGTGCTTATAGTCGAAATATTGGCCGTGATTGCTCCAAGACTGAACATAGCTCCCTTCCAAAAATTCCTTGATAGCTCAGAAATATGCTGTCCTTTACCATGCATGGCATATTTCATAATATTATGGCGATAAAATTGGAGATAAGTGATGAAAGGGAATTCCAGATTCTCAGCATTGTTGTTATCAAGTATCAATTCTTTTACAAAGCCAAATGACTCAATTTTGATTTTCTCTATCAATTCTCCAGAGAGACGGATTAAGCGGACTTCAACGGCTTTCCTCAAGTCTTGAAACTGTAACCAATTTTGATGTAACAAACGAAGCACGGATAATCTTACCTTGGAGCCCACATCGCCCTGCATCGTAGTCGTATAATCATCCAATAGTTCAATGATGCAATGCTTTTGATCCTCTGATACGGACACACTACTATACATTTCACTGAGGTTATCAAGTAAGGCTGCACGTACCTCACAACTCGTACCTTCATCGCAACAAAGCATGACAAGTTCATCCGTGAGCACTTCAGAAATAGCAGCATAGTCGAAAATGCTCCCTGAAATAGTAATGTTACCATTTTTCAATTCATGTACAAGTTCATGAAAATCTGACATGTTGATTTGTCTATTGTTCTTGCGCAAAAGCTTAAAGAAAGTTTTGAATAATTGAAGCAAAGAATGACTCGTATTAACTTTAGAGACAGAAATGATAGTACGCCACATACAGTTCCATTGAAAGTTTGTAGAACGTTCAAGAATGAGGATTATCCAACTTAGATAACATTCACCCTTTTCTTGGGGATCAATGTGTATGTTCATGGTAAAGTTCTGCTCCACCTTTCTATGCACTTGTTCCAACATATCACGATCAGTTAACACTGAACATAAACTTGCTAAAGGGTATAGTGTGTAGTCCGAAGAGCTAATCATACCAACCAATGAATTAATAGCAGTTTCCAAGCTCAGGTGTGTGCTCCTAGCTCTACGTTCAAAAAAAATATCAATTTTGCATGGTTGCGAATCTTCTAAAAGACATTTTAGCAAATTTGCGCTCAACTTTACAACTTCGAAAGAGCTTTCTCCCATAACGTTAGCTAAAAGCCGCTCAAAAAAGTAATCCTTTCTAATACCGATGGAATGAAGCCTTGGGATAATTTGGTATGTCGATTCAAGGTTTCCTAATGAATGGTTGTCAAATATCCCAATTAAACTGATTATGAGCTTTCCAATTGACTCATTTACATCTCTTGCGATGACTCTCGATTTAAAAAATAAGTTTCCAAATCTTCCGAGAAACTCTTGCATAACTGCCACAGCACAGCGTCTTATAACCAAATCCTCGTCAAATATGATGGCATCGAGTAAATCAAAAAAAACAGTCTCTATCATTAAGGAATCTTCGAGAAATTTAACTCTAAAACCTGAGTCTTTTATCCGACAAAACGCCCACAAAATAAAACATGTGGAATCTCGTAGCTGGGACCCTAGGTTGGACATGAACCGCTTTTGCTGCAAGAATAATGTTTGGTGAGTTACGCTCAAAACAACCGGTAAGAGATGCACGGGAAACGTTCCCTGAAGGATCAAGTAACCTAAAAATAGAAGAACTGTATGATATCTTGGAATAATTATCTCGTCAGTCTCAAGAACTAAACTATCCTGGAAGCAATTATAGGATAATTCTGATTTCTCGAAAGGGGAATACAGAATCTTCAAGTTCTTTAAATTAAGTCGCTCAATAAGGTGTAGAATCAACTGTTCTTTGTAATTAATGGCCAGATGAGAGAGCTGCGCACAAATGAAGGCTAACGTTTTAGCCATAGGATACCTTAAGCTTGTGTCAAATCTATGCTTCAATGGCAACATAATGTCGTAAAGTAAAATATTTATATAATTAGCAATTTTCTGAAATCGCATGTCATCTTCAAGGCTCATTTCGTAATTAGACATCTTTCCGACCAACTTGATAACATAAACAATGACTAAATTATCAATTTCAAGATGCAGATGCCTTGAATTTCTAATATGATTAACCTCGGGCAAAATAACCCTATCAAAGACAAAATCACAAAACCTATCAAGTTCTTTGTCATTGCAACGCTTCATGAATCTATTAATGGTCATCAAGTGTCCAAGCTTGGATAACGAAATGTCTTCAATATTCTCAAATGCATCATGCACATACTTCCTGAAATAAGTATTCGACATATCCCTAGAAACAGCATCTTTTCGTGTGAGCAATCTGGAGAGAAGTATCAGGGACATAATCTGATTTCTTGAGCCATTTGGGGAATGCTCTATAAATTTTATGCTGATAAGAAATATATCATTCAAAGATCCCTTCTCTACTGATTCAAGTGGGAATGGTATGAGAACAAGATTGCAGAGCCAAAGTAAAACTAAAAAATGTTCTTCGACCAGTAGTGAATTGTCTTTTCCTTGGGAAACAAGTTGGCTCAAAAGATAGATATCACTGGGGAAGAACGTTGTAATCTTTTTAAACCCTCTCACTTTAGCAAAACAGTAAATCACATCTGCAATTTCTTTACAGAGACCTGGAACTGAAGAGTATGTATGCGCATTAGATTTAATCTTCAAATACATATCAGTGAACCGACTCATGTATTTATCCAATCTACTGTCCAATGAGGAAGGACAGTCTTCGAACGCATTTATTCTAAGCTTTAGGGTATTAATTGTCCGCGTAGGCAACTCGTCAAATTTACAATCCACTAGCAGATCCACGAAGTCAGCTAATTGATCGATGAGAACTTCTAAATTCTTATGGTACTCTACACCATTCTCAAATACATTTCTGTAGCCACTTTCTACCATAACACATGCCCATTATTTCAACCACAATGATAATCTTGGATTGAAATATCAAGTCTTATCTGATGATTTGGATTAGCCTGCGAAATCCACCGCGAACGTCGTGTGTGGCGTAATGTGAGTTGAAAATTTTCGAAACTCAGAACCGTAGAATACTCAAGATTCCGTCTGTCAAGGATCCAAAATGTCACAAGCCGGAAACATGTTCTACAAAATAACGCAAATCAGATCCATAATTGGCTGTCCACCACGGGTGAGGAAAAACGTGGAGGCTTTGGGTCTAAAGAAAAGATACCAAATAGTGTATCAGAAAGTCTCACCTTCCACGGCTCACCGGTTGAATTACGTGAAGGAATTAGTCAAAATAGAACTCGTTGATCAACCCAAGTCTGCTGAAGAGTTGGCAAGAGAAAGAAAGTTCAGACCAGGGTTCCAAATTATAGAGAGAGAAGGTAAGGAGGTCAACTGTTGAAATTTACTTCTTCGAACTTCCCGTAGAAGTAAATTTAATAAGATAATAGCATACGAAGGTTCTGATTATGAGACATAGAGAACCATCATCAAATTAGTGTCCAGTTTTTCACTCCCTAGAATACAGTGAGTTTATGTTGATAGTATCATCAGCTTGGCTATTTTTTTTCATTTTATCACATGTATATAAGCAAGTCACATATAGCTCTAGAATTAGTATCTAGGTATCATGAGAATAAAGGTGCATTTAGTCTTCTGCTGACTTGATAACTATGGCTTACGTTCGAATCCTCTTCAGCAGGATTGGATGAGGATTGTCTAAACGAAAAAAAAAAACAAAATGGACGAGACCGGAGTCGAACCGGTGACCTTCTGCTTGCAAGGCAGACGCGCTACCAACTACGCCACACGCCCTTTGATATGTTGTTGAAAGACGGAAGCATATATACGATACGGCAACTCCAACACGTTTCTAATATGTGATGAGGTGGGTTACTATGCTTACTGAACCCCTGTAATGTTTATGAAATAGCGAATCCTCGAGAAAGAAGGCGAATTCCAGCAAGATATCATCATCTCTGCTTCGTCTCTGCTTCTTTTCATGATGAAATGAACAGTTTGAAGAAACTTCAAGTACATAATGATTAGTTTTAATGTAGTAGTTATGCTCTGGTTCCTAAATACTAAGCAAACGCTTGTTGCTAAACTCGTCCTAGTTCCAATCAGCTCTCGTTTTATGTCTACTTGTTTGAGTACCTTGTTCTTTCATATTGAAAAAGTTTCATTACATATGCATCGTACTCAGGGCTAGTATCAAGAATTCTACGGATGCAGTTGATAAACTACGGATGAAGCTTGAGTAATAAGAGTCATATAGCTCGCACCGATTGCCTTCTGCTCAGAAGGCAGGCGCGCTACCAACTACGCCGAAATATATTGCGTACTTGTGAAAATTGATCCAAAACTAGACATTTTGCAGAAACAGTTTCAAAGTCATGCCGTGCGAGAATCATGTTTCAACTACTGATGCTCTCACACAAGGTTCAACTTTCAAACATCTATAGGCTGGGGTAATTATATCCAAGCTCAGTGTATCACCAGTGCATTGTTATGAATTTAGCCGCGGATTCCAGAATTGTATCTAAAAGTCATGGCATTTTCAGAATTCAGCGACGGATGTGTAGGAATTATCGGAGTCGGTCATCTCGACTTTATTTTGTTCGCACTATATTTGAAATCCAATTTGCTCCCTCCTCGCACAATTTATAATCCCTGAATTTTAAAAGGAAAGCTTTCCTAAAAAAAAAAAAAATAATTAAGTTCTTATACGAAAAAGTTAACCAATATTTTCATTAAGGATGGATGCTGATAAAATTATTCTTATCATACTTGGTATGTGTTTACAATGGAAATGACCATCAATTGCAATGCCTTCGACATGAAGAGTTATCATTTTTCGTCAGTTGAAACTAACAATTCTAGCGCTCTTTTTGCCACCCGTTGCTGTTTTCATGAAGGAAGGTGCAACAATGCCTCTCTGGATTAACATAGTTTTATGTTTGATAGTATACTTCCCAGGAATGTTGCATGCCTTGTACATTGTTTTTAAAGATGAATAATTTACATAGGTGGCTTACGTTCTGTATATTATAATTAATGTTTGCTCAATATTTTGTGTTTATTTATCTTTCTTACACCTTACCATCCTATAGTAAGGACATTGAATATGGGGTCTATTCTAACTGAAATTTCGCAGCCCTTCATAATACCTGAATACCAGTAGGAACGCCATGCCCTTTGACGACATCGATCGTTGATCAATCCTTTGTTATTATGTAATCTTACGCTGGCCTCACTATCTCTATTTTGTTCCAAAAACGTAGCGGACCTAAAGATACGTGATAAAAGCCGAGCCAATCATTTTTAAGTAATCAATTGCAAACTAATCTAGGGGTTTACATGCAGTTGGTAAGGATACGACCATTACAAGAAGATAATAGATTAGGTACCAAATTAAATTGTCTTATGAGCTTTCTGATCTCGAGGTTTAGATGGTGGATCAAGTAGATAACAGAAACCAGGGGCTGGATACCCTACCCCCTTTTTCATTTTCGAAAAAGCCAATTCATGCAAGTTCTCTACAATGCAATAAGTCAGTTATCTCGGACATTATCCCAAGCTCAAGCTCGAGATCTGATGGCAGTCCAAGACAGAGTAAAAGCAAAGAAAAAGATGACAGGCTTAGCGATGGAGATAGTATTTTCAGTGATATCAACTATGATGACCAGATACGAGCACCTCGAATGAGTAATATCAGCCATTATACGTACAAAGAGGAAGGGTTCAAAAGAAAAGATAATTTCGTCGGATCAACGAAGCTGAAGGAAAGCTTAAACTCAGACAAGGACAAAAAGATTATAGAGGAAGACAAGGAGCAGGATCTCTACTCACCAGCAACCTTTGACTTAACGCAGACTACTAGGCGGTTTTCTGCACCATCCGAGGGCGATGTTCACACATCGTATGATTTACCCAATTACCCGTACACGAGCTTGATGTACTCAAAACCTCGTAATGAACTGAGCAATACTATCGAAAGTCAAAATTTCACTCAGTCCGAAAAGGAGAGCTTGCTCAGGGCGCTTAAGAACCTTAGTAGCAACAGCATAACGGAAGAGCGAGAGGCATCCAAGGCTGGACGGTTTAGACTAAAACATAGGCCTCAGGTAGGCATATGTACCCCTTTGTCTGAGATGAGGGGAACAAACCTTCAACAAGTATACCAACTCAAGAAACCTCTCTGTGTTCCGGCGGTGTTGAGGCCCCATAGTGAAGTATCTAATTCTCCAGAGTCCCAAAGCAATTTACCGTCGCTGGACGCGAGCCCCCAGAAGTTCAACTATACGGTTTCAGACAAAGTTGAAAGTCTGCCAAGTGACCTGGCAAATTCAAGTGAAGTTTCGTTGGCGCAAACTTGCGAGCCAACCCATAGGCACTGGAAGCCTAACAATTATACAACACATTGTATGAAATGCTTCTCACCACTTGGAAACTTTTTCATTCCGCTGCGAAAGAGAAGGCACCATTGCAGATTTTGTGGTTTAATTTTCTGTCCAGATTGTATGTGGCATAATGGAGAAGAGGAAGTTTTGTCTTCTAGTGGAGAAAGTAGTCATATTTTAGCCTCCAATGCGGTACTTCTTGATACTGGAGCCCGTTTTGTGGTGCCGATATTGACGAATCTTGTTAATGGCCAAACATCTTGCCTCAGTGGCTTCAAGAATAGCAAGGTGTGTCGAGATTGTGCAATGAACTATCAAGGTTTGGTTGTAGATATAAATGCAAATTTGCACAAATTCTTCAAAGCGCAAAATATAGCAGACTCAACCCTTCCCTTTGTTTTCATAGAAAATCCTCATCTTGTCGCTGACTTCAAGGCTGATGCCAAGGGCGAATCTTCTTCAGGGGATATTAATCCTCAGTTTGCTCGAAAGCCATCCAACTCAAATGTCCCCGCTGACTGGACCTGGAGCTCCTTTTAATGCTCCCAGAAACGTTTGAATTGGATACCCTGACTAACTATTTCAAAGTTTCTACAATGTATTTTTACTTAATACATGTATTTTATATTCTCTTCAGCTTTCTTTTCAAGCTTACATATTTGAGCTTCGATAAAATCTGGATATGTTATGGAAAGAATGGAAAAAAGAATTTTAATGGATCTAATAATTTAGATAATTGGAATCTGATATATACATTTTATAGACAAATATCCCACTGTGTTACAAACTTACTCATGATCTTGTAGCTCCAGGCTTCCTGTATGTATTATAGGAGTAAACGCGTCCGACACAATAAGTCAGGTGCCACGCTCGGGCGTTGGTGTTATGTGCTATTCACTCTGAAACAAATCCCCATTCCTTCGTAGCTGACCTTTAGAAACGATATCAGAGATTCTGCGGATATTCTAAGTAACACACCGTTAAGCTAGAGCTTAGAGACTTTTTTGATCGTATCAAGAGTTCCCACGCCACTTTCATAGTCTAAGTTGAAAGCGTGATCTATAATTTGAAATAACTGTCACTGTGGAATTTAGGTTAAAAAGACAAGACAAGAACAATCATTAATTTTACTAGGGAGATTTGTACAATAGCATCGACATGTATCGACAATCCAGCCAAGGAAATAAATCATCAGATTCGGTAAGACGATTATCAACTAATAACCCATTTAGGCAGGTGTCATATGAACAACCGAAACACTACAACGGCTCTGGAACATCAGTAAGGTCCAATGGATCGAATAAGGCTTTTGAGGATTGGGTTGAGAAGAACAAGCTTTTAATGGCGGAGTCCGATGACGACTTTGACGACTTGTACGGAAGTTATCAGGACACTCCGTCCTCGTATGTCAAGTCACCATCCCTGGCTAAGTACCATGGTGCCGGTTCCAAGTCCGCCAGTAATGGCTCGACTAGAAGACCAGTATCTACCTATGGAAATGGTAATATTCATGTTAACCAGAGAATGACGCAAGAGGAGTTCAGCAGACCTTCATTTCCACCCTCAGTAAGGGCAGGAAGTGATAGTAGCGTAAACTACGCACCTTCGTAAGTATATCATTTATTCTATTCGGCTATGGCAAGTCTTACTGTTAAGTATTGCTAGCTTTTCGGCCTGCGCGCGCAGTCTGAGCGGCTGTAGTCCGTCTAGTTTTGCTCTGGTGAGTGTAGCACGCTTATTGTGATCAGGGGGAAAAAAGGCAAACCACAATATTATTGCCTGGCCTACATTTGAATGTTTAAGACACAAGTATACTAACATATATTAGGAAAATGTCTTCAAATAACCCATTCAGTGTCGAACTTCAGGAGCCGGACTCCACAACCCGGCTTCTTGATCCTCATACATCACATACTAGGGTTCGAAATGCAGGAACTCCCCCGGCACGCCCTCCCAAGGAAGAAGCGTTGCCCCCATCATACGAAGAAGCAGCTGGCTTTGATGCGAGCAGGAGAGATTATCCTAGAGAAAAACTGGATAGAAGTGAGTCTAGCTCTAGACATCGTCACGGATACCATTCATCGCGTCCTCGTCGGTCACATAGCGAGTCGGATGGCCATGGAAGAAGCGGTCGCGCACATAGAAGTGAAAGAGAGAGGCGTCGTAAGTCCAAAAAACCCGAACCTGTCAAGTCTAAGAACCTTGATACAATTGATAAGCTTGATGTGACGGCATTTTTTGGCGGTGGCTTTCACCATGATGGACCATTCGACGCTTGCACCCCACATAGAAATAAAAACGTGAAAGCTCCACCGGTTATGGCATTTCCTGCTGACGGGCCTAATAACTCTATAAAGGGTCAAAAAGGAGGCAACGTGAAGGACGAGCAGATGAATTTGGCTTTCGGTTACGATGATAGAAATGAAGACTACTATTCTCCTTCTAAGGGACATCCCAAAGTGGAAGTTGCTCCTGTTATCAAAACGAATCATATCAGCGGTGACATGCCGACTACGCTTCATACTCCTAAACAGAATCCATCCGTGATAAATTTTGATTCTAATATGAAGGCAGAGCCTATACATGGCAATATTACTGCTGGTTTGGGCTCATCGACATTTGTCGATGGTGCTCCTGCCCCCAGAAATGCCGACGATTTCCTTTCTCCTGGTATGAATCTTGGAAGAAAGAAGTCCTTGGTACAAAGATTGAGAAAATCATCCAGTGAGAATAATTCCAGAAGAAATTCTAATGATGAAGTTCTCGAGAGAAGAGACTCGGATGGCGGTGATGATTCTGATTTCAAAAGATCACAGAATTCTCTTTTACGAAGAGTCAAGAGTCTTAAAGTAGGAAAGAGAAAGTAATGAGTATGTTATAATTGACTTCAACGCAACACAGCAAACGAGATACCTTTTTTCGAACATATATTTAAGCTCCTTATGTCAAGCTGACTATGATTTGTTAACTGACGCAAGGTTCTTCATGGATACTGGAATATGTACTTGAGTACTTTTTAAATTTAGCTAAATAAATGCCCTCCTGCAGTTTATAGAATTTGCACGTGAATAGAAATTATTTTTTGGTTCGAATATTTTTCAGTTGACACCAGAGAAGATAGCATATCAGTCGAACAAGATGTATAGAGTAATCTCTGGGTGTCGTATGAGGCCCTTTTCGAGATATGGAAACTTCGTTTCAAGTAGAAGTGTATCATATGTCTTGCCAACTATTCCCTTACTAGAGAACTTGAGGGTGAGCCAAAAGGACTTTGACGGGTTATACTCCAGCAATACTGTAAATGAATTATGGTTCAAAAGGTGCTCCGCTTTAGTTGATAGATTGAACCAGTTATTGGAAGAAAATCAAGTAACTTCTCCCGCAGATTTAGAGGAGTTGATTACTATTACTTTCAACAAACATGAACTTAGCGAAATCTACACACATGCTTCTTTGATACACAACCTTCAGTTTCATTTTGAATCATTAAGGCCCTCAAATATCCCTGGACATCCTATGAAGCATTATGGTGCAAATGATCTCTTGAGAACGCCTTCTATAGAGGAGTCTTTTCCTAATGAACCAAGAGACGAAAGTTTGAGAGAATGGATTGTACATTCATTCGGCTCAATTCCCGAATTTCGTACCTTGCTTTTGAATTCAGCAAAAGGTATCAAAGGAGATGGAACAGTATGGCTTATTGCTCAATCAACTTACTCTGAAAGTGCAGTAAGAAACAATCTAGGTTATCTGATCAATAATGCAAGTGATCTCAAATACAGCAACCTATCTATCATTAATACTTACAATGCTGGAATCGTAGATGACTCTATAAGGTCGAGACAATTAAGTAAATTGAAGCAGCAGGAGCAGGCACGTATTTCGCTCTTGAAAAAAAGAGCGGAAGAAAGAAGGGAAATTGAAAGTAACACAGATCACGAGGAAGCAATAGAACAAAGCAATGATTCAGAGGAAGCTAGTACGAAAAATAACCTTTCTTTGGGTACTCTTGAGGAAGCTGAAGAGGCTGTCTTGTTTTCTGAAAGAAAATTATTACCCTTATTATCGATTGATGTTTCTCCAAGGACTTATTTATTAGATTATGGAGTATTTGGCAAGCAAAGATACTTAGAAAACATTTGGAACTGCATTGACTGGGATGTTGTTTCAAAAAGAGCTCCTCCAAGATTCAAACAGTCTTTTGAAATGGATTAAACTACTTAAATATTTGTACATAGGTTTCGCTATTAAAATGAAATAACTAAATATTTCACTAATCATTCTAACTTTTAATTACTTTTTTTACTATTTTCTCAACTTCATCCCAATCATCCGTAGGAACTCTAGTCATTTCAACATTGCCAAAATATTTTCTAATAGCCATTAACGTGTCATAAGACTTTTTATCATGAACGAAAGAAATTGAGACACCCACTCTGCCAAATCTACCAGTCCTACCAATTCTATGCAAGTATGTTGAAGGATCGGGTCTTCCATTCTTGTCTACTGGCAAGTCATAGTTAACAACCATTGAAACTGAAGCTATATCGATACCCCTAGCCAAAACATTTGTCGTGATTAATACTTTGGATCTTCCTTCCCTGAAGTCATCAATCAATCTGTCTCTCTCGTTATGTTCTAAATCACCATGCAATATGGAGCAAGTATGGCCTTCCTGTCTCATCTTGTGATACAACTTATTTGCAGTTTCTTTAGTTTGGACAAAAATAATAGAAGACCCGATTGTCAAAAGACCATAAAGTTCGGCTAAAACTTCAAATTTGTGCTGCTCTGAGTCGCAATCCATATAAAGTTGTTTTATGCCTTCTACGTTCAACTCCTCATGTTTCAACTCTAGCGAATTAGCATTGGGCACAAATTTCTCTGCGTATTCACGAACCTCGTCTGGGAAAGTGGCAGAGAATAAAACAAGTTGTGTATTTTTTGGGAGCATTTTTTTAACCCTTAAGCACTGAGCACCCAAGCCTTGAGCCTCTAGCATATTATCTGCCTCATCCAAAACAAAAACTTTTATTTTTGACACATTGATGAGCTTTCTTCTTATCATGTCTAAAACTGTACCTGGCGTACCTACTAAGATGTGGGCATTAGTAGCTTGGCCCTTCGGAATAGAATTAGGCACAACAAGCTCTGTGGTGATTTTTGTGAATTTCTTCATGGTATTAATCACCTCTAAGGTCTGTCTTGCAAGCTCTCTAGCGGGTGCTAAGCACAAGCATTGTGTAGAAGGATCATTTTCATCAACTCTAGATAACATAGTCAAAGAAAAAGCGGCTGTCTTACCTGTACCTGATTGAGACTGGCCAATCATATTCTTGGGAGGATTGGATATCAAAAGTGGTAATGCCTTCTCCTGAATCTTCGAAGGCTTATTGAACTTCATAGCATAAAGCCCTTTCAATAGTTCAGGACGAAGACCAAGCTCTTCAAAGGATTTTACGGAGTATAATGGGGAGTTGGGATCCGCTTGTAGATCTGCAAGCTTTACCTTCACCTCGTAAGTAGACTTTATTAAGTTAGATTCATCAGAAGTTTCTTTTGGTGCATCTTTACTTGATGAATCTTCTTCTTCATTTTTCTCTTCTTTGAGGCTATTAGTCAGTTCCGATTGCTTCGAAGCCTCAGTTCCTATTTGCTCACCCTCCTGGGATCTTTCATCATTTTTGTCAATCGATAATGAAGAAAGGAGCTCAGCAGCATCCTTATCAACCTTCTTTTCTTGTGACATTTTATGTTAGTATATTTAGATGTGTTAACTAAGTTCGAGCTCAAATGATTTGGTTGGCATCACGTGCTCGAAGAAATGTCAAATTTAAGCTACAGTAACTAATGTAATCTTCATAGTCATAATTTCAAACAAAGGATGTTTATGTGTAACGGCATAATCCAGTATTGTTTTCGTGATACAGTAATGTATGATAGTTTGCGCTGAGAGGTTTCTCATTAAATGTAACACATGGAAGTGTAGTATAGAAGCTTACTTCATAGAACCATTGACTTCCGTTTTCTATACTGTATTAGCGTTAATTGATCTCCTACGGGTATACTTTAGGGCGATTCACTTTAGCCAGTCAATGAATTCGTCACAAGCTCTAAGCTTTTAAAGAATGATCACTGTAAACTGTACCCTTCTTTTTTTTTTTTTTTCTTTTTTTTTTTCTCAAATTCCGTTACTCTGATTATTTTCTGGCTATCTCCATTCGTGAAGTTGAAGGAGCCAAGGTGATATATATTTAAGAGGTCCTAGAGAGTGTTTACAAGGAATGACTGAAACTGTAGTGGCTGAGAAGAATCATCAGAGGAGACATTACTCTCTATTTAATATATGGGTAGTTTCAGTGGTTTTGAAGTTACTACTCTCTGTAGGTTATCATTCGACAGATTTCGAAGTTCATAGAAATTGGTTGGCCATTACTTCTTCCTTGCCTGTTTCCCAATGGTATATTGATACAACTTCTCAATGGACCCTAGATTATCCCCCTTTCTTTGCATATTTTGAATGGTTCATATCTAGGTTCGTATCGGGGTGGGTTCTTGACGATGGGTGCTTGAAACTTGTGGAAGAAGGCTTGTATGGGCTTCCAACTATTCTTTTCCAAAGACTTTCAGTTATTGTAAGTGAGCTAGTTCTATTTGCGTCTTTGCAATGGTACATTAACACATCGAAAACGAAAGAAGAGGAAAGAAGGGCATTTGTCATTGCATCCTCTCTAGTGTTATCACCTGGAATATTGATCATTGATCATATTCATTTTCAATATAATGGAATGTTATATGGTATCCTTGTTTTAGTGATCAATTGTGCACGCTTAGAGCGTTACCTATTGTGTGGTTTTTGGTTTGCAACACTTTTGTGTTTTAAGCATATTTATTTATACCTTGCTCCAGCCGTTTTCGTATTCTTATTGAGAAAATATTGCTTGAATTTTCAAATCAACAGAAATAAGCCGTTTTTTGTTAGCATGTTCAAGATTATACTTTGGAAGAATCTTTTCAAATTGAGCTTGGTGGTCCTTTCCGTTTTTACAGTAGCATTTGGTCCATTTTTGTACTACAATGTTCTACCTCAGTTACTAGAAAGAATGTTTCCTTTCAGCAGAGGGTTAACTCATGCGTATTGGGCACCAAATTTTTGGGCCATATATTCTGCGCTTGATAGATTGCTCATATTGATTTATACTAAAATTCCTTTTTCGCAGCGGCCTTTGATTAAACTATTCAAGTTTGATCTCCAATTACTTTCTGATCAAACGCTTTTGAACAAAACAACAAGAGGAATCATTGGTGAAAGTGAGTTCCTTGTACTTCCAAGGATCACTCCCCAAATCACTTTCTTCTTAACTTCATTTTATCAAATTATGGCTCTCATTCCACTTTTTCTTCAACCAACCTTTAGATGCTTCTTGGGATCCTTAACCTTATGTGGGTATGCCTCCTTTTTATTAGGATGGCATGTCCATGAAAAAGCAGTCTTGCTAATAATATTTCCGATCAGCTTTCTAGCAGGAAGAGATAAGGATATATTGACATCTTTTGGTCTATTGGTAAGCTGTGGTTATGTGTCTTTATTTCCGCTCATATTTACCTGCGAGGAATGGCTCATTAAAGTGACGTACACCCTTTTATGGTATATCATCTACTATTTTAACTTCCGTAAAGTTGTGAGGGCACCCAAGAGATATGATGGTCATGGTAAAATTATTTTGGATAGAGTTGGTAACTGCTATATTCTTGCGATTCTTCCTTTAGTAGTTCTTTTAGGCTTGGCCGAAATGTTTGAGGGACAAATCACCTTTCTACGAAGGTTTTCATTTTTAAAGCTAATGTTGATGAGCACCTATTGTGCATTCGGGATCATGAGTAGTTGGATCGGCTTCAGCTGGCTGTATTTTGTTGATGAGACTATCAAGTTTGACGATTAGGTATTATGCGCAATTTTTTCCACATCTAATGACAGGCATCTAGTTTTACGTAGTTGGGATAGCTTTCAATATCCATAGAGATATTAATTAGACCATTCTCTGATTGCTATTGAATACTTCTACATTCATTCAAGTGATTGCATTCTACCTCTGATTTATTTTTTTTTTTTTGGAGGCTGCTTGTTTCTACGTATAGAAATCCTTATTGAAACTACAAAATAAGAAGCACCATACTATAGACAAAAGAATCCATAAGCGTGATAATTTCATCAACATGATTTTCAATCAGAGTGACCCGTATTGAAACTTGAAGAATGTGTATTCCTAACAGCGTACGCTTTTAATGTGATGCAGGAAGAATAAGCATTTGCCGGAGTTCTTCCGACCTTTCGCGAAATTCGTACCTGGAAGTTTGTAACCCATTTCCTGTATATATCAATACCATGAAGGGGATGTAGCAATCACTGCACAAGGGATATATAAGTAGTTATACAAGGATATCTGCTCACATCTGAAAAACTGACGTTAACTAAAATGGGAAGTGATACAATTACATTAGGAAGATATCTTTTTGAAAGGGTCCGTGAAGTTGGTGCAAGATCCATCTTCGGAGTACCCGGAGATTTTAATTTATCATTATTAGATAAGATCGAAGAAGTGGACGGCCTTTCATGGAAGGGTAACGCAAACGAATTGAATGGATCCTATGCAGCTGATGGATACAGTCGAGTTAAAAGTCTTCAAGGAAGAGGATTCTCGTGTCTTGTCACTACGTTCGGTGTCGGAGAATTATCAGCATTGAATGGAATCGCTGGTGCGTATGCAGAACATGTTGGCCTTTTGCATGTAGCGGGAACACCAGCTACCTCTTCGCAACAAAAACAATTGCTCCTCCATCATACATTAGGTAATGGTGACTTTAATGTATTCCACCGTATGTCCTCCTGTGTATCAGATACCACGGCTGTCTTGAAAGATGCCAATGGTGCGACGGACGAAATCGACCGTGTCATCAGAGACGCATACATCAATCAAAGACCAACCTATTTGGGTTTTCCTGCAAATTTAGTTGAGGTCGAAGTTCCTGCCCTGATTCTTGATACGCCATTGGATTTGAGCATTCCTAAAAATTCCAAAGAAGTTGAAGAAGAAGTTCTTGACAACGTTATTGAGTTGATCTCAAATGCCAAAGATCCGGTAATTTTGATTGACGCTTGCTGCTCCAGACATGATGCTACACCCGAAGCTAGGAAATTGATCGATTTAACTAATTTCAAGTTCGCCGTTACTCCTATGGCGAAAGGTTCCAAGGATATAGATGAGGAACATCCTCGCTTCGCTGGTGTTTATGTGGGCAGTCTTTCTTATCCTCAGGTTAAGCAATATGTGGAATCATCCGACTTAGTGTTATCTTTGGGTGCTATGCTTAGTGACTTCAACACTGGATCATTTTCATATTCATATCAAACTAAGAATGTTGTTGAGTTTCACTCTGATTACACCAAGATTAGGTCCGCTCAATATCCTGGGATAAGAATGAAGGAAGTGCTTGCTAGTCTTGTAAGCTCTCCTAAGCTTAAAAGTGCAATAAGTAATTATAAGCCATTCAAGCTTGCCATCGAAGAATTGAAGGTCGAAGTACCAAAGGATGACAAGTTAACGCAAAAGTGTTTGTGGTCCAGACTCTCCGGTTGGTTGAAAGAAGGAGATGTCGTTATCTCGGAGACGGGGACATCCTCTTTTGGTATAATTCAAACGAAATTCCCAAAAAACGCTCTTGGAATATCCCAAGTTCTCTGGGGGTCTATTGGTTACTCTGTAGGCGCCACATTTGGTGCGGTTATGGCTGCCGAAGAACTTGATCCAAACAAAAGAGTGATTTTGTTTGTTGGTGATGGCTCTTTACAATTGACTGTACAGGAAATTTCTAGTATGGTGAGAAATAAAAATAGACCTTACATTTTTGTCTTGAACAATAGTGGTTATACCATTGAGAAATTAATTCACGGCAAGTATGCGATTTATAATGAAATTCAACCATGGAAACACTTAAATATTTTGGAAACATTCGACGCTAAGGATTTCGAGACCTTGAGTATATCTACTTACTCTGAGTTGGAAAAACTCTTCTCGGATCCTAAGTTTGCAAAGAATGACAAAATTAGATTAATTGAGCTTAAGCTTGGAACTTTTGATGCGCCCTCGAATTTGGTCATGCAAGCTGAATTGTCTGCTGCCACAAACGCTAGGAACTAAGCTCGATCGAGCGCCATTATTTCAGTATTCTTGTTGGTGATGATCTATGAGAATATATAGTCTGGAAATAGCGACTCCCAATTCTCGTTAAATAAATCTGAAGTCATTAACACAGGTGGCCCCCCTAGAAAATCAGGGTGATTTTCGAGGGACTGGCTACTTTTTGAAAATTCCATGTAGTCTGCAAACTCACCTGCACTAATATTCTCTATACTCATCGGAAAACTATTTTTTGATGTAGATGAGTTCAGTGCACAACTAGCTTCTTTACTAGAATGATCCGTTTTCGTGAATTCCTTTTGATTCTCCTTGATTGAATAACCATCGGAGATTAGAATATCCTTTCTTTCTGCTATCTGAGCCTTAATTTGTGAACCAGGTTTTGGTTGAGATGAATGATTCATTCTCAGTCTTGGCTGTCTTGTGGCTTTCTTTCTATCGTTCAATTTGGATTGTAACTTAGCCCTAATGAAATTATATGATTTTTCTGCTAGTCTCCAGGTCTTTGAGCACTTCTTTAACACGTCCATAAAAAAATTCAACTTGTCTTTTTCTTCAATTACTAATTGTTCACTAGTGTTTGTCAATAGTATAATGGATATAGATAGAATAGAGCAATAGACAATGAAAATTGAGGCTCTTCTTAGACCATTATTTTCTTTGAATTTCTTAATCATGACAAGTAGATCGTCAATCGAGATCGAACATAAGGATGATGGTGATAGTGTTTCGTTCTTGAATTCTGCTTTCAGTATACCCAAGAAAGGTCTATTAAGACATAAGACCAAGATATAATAATAGTATTGAATGCACAGTAGGTTAGGATTTCCTCCTGTCCTTTCAAATGATGACCTATCCCACATAAACTCACTTGCTAAGGAATTTTTCCACCTAATAATCTGCGTATTGTATTCTTCTAACTTCTTCAAGCGCGAGGTCAAGTTCAAATCATCCTCATCTTGATCCTTCGTGGTTCTTGTGAAAACATCATTCAAAATGTTATCAGATATATTAATAAGCTTTATGACATTCTTTAACGGATCAGATATAGAAATATCAGTTATAGGCTTGTCCTTATCCTTAGGATCCACGTACATGAATTCGTCAATCCATTCTAGATCTGGTAATTCTTCAGTCTCCGGTATAGTTGCATCTGACATCTTCAATATTGATGGACGGCCAAGAAGCATACTTATGAAGTGGTCGGCCATATAGCATCCCCAATATATACGGCTTCTAATTGAAATATCCAAAGCACTCAACGTTTCGTTCTTCAAAAACCAGGCCTCGGGATGCAATTGAAATCCTATATCAAACCCCATTCTCATAGCATTACCGCTTAACATCCATCCAGAAGAATTAGAACCATTGCAAATATCATAAAATGCGAGCAAAAGAAAGCTTTGTAAGGATGTAATCGAAGGATGGTTTAAATTATCCAATAGATATGTTCTGGCCTTATTATAAAACTCCATTGACCTGGAATAGATCTGGTCTATCTCAGACATCCTGGAACCTAAAGCACATATGCTCCATATTAAGACCTTCGAACAATACAAGCTGTTAGGCTTGGGATCAAAAAAATCAGTCAAAAATGCCTCTCTAAAAATGTAGAAGTTATGACTCGGATACTGCCAGGTGAAAAAAAGCTTCAAACAATGCAATATATCAGGATCCCTATTCATAGCTAAGATACTAGATTCTTCAATTTTTGGCTTTACCGTCTGCTGTCTGGAAACAAGAACTTCATCAAATACACTAATAGGGCCATATACCAGCCTTATAGAACCACTTTCAAACCCTGAATCTAAGGTACATTGAGTATAATCTTCACTCCTGTTGCTTAAAATTTCTGCTAAGGTTGTCTTCTCTACCAATTCCTGCTTTGCGGGGATGGATTCCGTTCTTTTGAACTGTTCAAAGAAATCAATTATTGAATTAAGCTTACTCTCCAAGTCCCTAACATAATTCGCCGGAGGGCGTCTTTTTCTCAAGTCATTCTCAACTTTAATACATTTTAAACCAGATTTGACGCAGTTGCAACAAGGATATTCAAAATTGCATCTAATCTTTCTAGATCTGCACCTTTTGCAAGATAATAGTTTTGTCTTCGTTGATGCAGTTTTCAATGAATCTGTTACTTCATTCTTCTGTATATCAGAATTATCTTCCATATGAAAGTTTTCAAGAATTAAATTAGCCAAATTGCATATTCAATGCGCGCATTTTATATCATCAAAAATCAATCTATAAATACTATCTGATAAGTCGTATACACGACAACTACTGAACCCACACCAATAATCACATAATCAAACACCTTCAAGAATTTGTCTAATCTTGTCGCTTGATTGATAACTTTATAGGTCTTAAGATGGATTAAAGGTGGATATATATAAACTAGCGGTATGCACGCAAAACATCCATTGAAAGAAATGAACCTATCGATATTATCTGCATTTAGGTATGCAACCATGCAAATAATTGAGATAAGTAATGCACGAATGAAGTTTTTACTCCACTTGATCGACGAGTTATATTTACCCGAGTTATGATATAGCTTTCCATCATTCATCCTATTTCCGTTCGAATTGAAAATTCGAGAATTAAATATTAATGATTCCAAGATTTTAGTGACTGGGAATAGTTGAAGAGGGGCTGTTAAGAATACCGCCAAAGAGTAGAGTACGGAAATGGACTGTACTGCGAGGCTCGTTTCCGGCAAATTCAAGATAATGATTGATTTAACCTTGTTTCCAAAAGCTGAATATCCAATCACACCGATAGAAGCGAAGAGACCTGTAATTATTAATAAACTTGTAAACAATACCATAGGGAATTTCTCAGGTCTTTGCATTGAAGACTCAATTGGAAGAATTAGGCCAACTCCCTCGAATGATGTTACTGCGACCCCAATTAGCATAGGCCAGCTCTTTCTATTGAACATTATTATCCCTTTTCCAACACCTGAATAGGCAAGCTTAGAAATGGAAAAATAGAATATGATCACCAAACCAATTATAATGAAAAGCGATGAAACGAAAGATATTAAGGATAATTTTGCAATCTTTCTAATTAAAACTAGCGGTATCAAGAGCAAGCACTGAGCTATTACAATATTCTTCGTATTAACAGCTTCGTTCTCAATATCAAGATATCCGTTGAAAAATGAAAGAAGATTTTCAGCAGTAAATAATATGTATGTTGCAACAAATCCAATCTGCGAAATTATGATGGAAACAAGAATGAAAGATCTTAGAATTTTCCCGTGCGTTTCGTACCCCAATTCGCCAAAAGAAGGCTTTCCTAAAATTGCTTTTGACTTAATCAAAATCAAGTAACAGAAAAAAGTAAGTAGTCCAAAAAGTATCAAGACAACAGTGGAAAAAAAAAGACCACCATTCAAAAAGGCTCTAGGAAGGAAAAGAACTCCAGATCCCACTAATGCTTTGAATAACAAAAAGTATGTTTTTGGCAAACTGGCCGTACCTTTCTTTCTCTCTTCTGTCCTTCCATGAGTTAAGCGTCTACCGTTCTCAGCATGTAACAATCCTGTTTCTTCATCCGGCTCTTGATTTTCTTCCTCTCCTTCAGATTCCAAATCTTCTCCAGCAAAATGGCCATATATGCTTAAAAACTCTAAAAAATTTCGTGTAAGAAAATTTGGAGGCTCTTTGTTTTCTTTGAAAGACTTATTAATCAAAAATTCTCGTCTAAATCCTCCAGGAACATTTATGTCACTTGCCATCGATCCTCTTCGCGAAGGAAAGTAAGCAGATAAAGATGACAGTCTAGTTCGTCTCTTACTATTAGTGCCTCTCACATTATCAATTTGATGTTGCATATGTCTAGTGATATCACCTCCTTGTTGCTTCAAGACTTCGTCAGGATCTGCAAGCTGTATGTTGGACTTCTTTAAAGGTACGTTAGGGGGGTTTAAGCTTGATATGTAATCGTGGTATGAACTTGGCGAGCTGTTAAAATTATCCCCGTGGCTTATGGAATCGTTACTATCGGCCTTTGATGGGGTCGAGCTACTTAATACGTTTGATGCTGAGCTATTTCTCGTCATAGTTATTATATTTTCACTTTCTCTCTTTTTTTTTTTTCTTCACTTAGAGAGAAGTTCGAATTTTTTCAAATGCCAGATACGTAGAAGTCTGCGAATTTACTTAACTACATTTAGTAAGAAATCCCACGCATGAATCGATTGAGCCTACGTAGCAATTCTTTAATAAATTATCCATGATGTTTATTTACTATTGATTAGAATCTATATGTTCGAAAACAGTTTCGTATGAGCAAGTTTAAATTATTCCTTGTCATTAGGCGTCCTAAGCTTTTGTACGAAATATTCTAGTAGCTGTTTCAGTTGATCGATATTGAATGGTAGGCCTATGCAACAATATGCTATTCTTGCGTGAGAAAAAGCATAAAAAGCATTCTTTATGTTCATACGTTTTTTGGTTTAGGTAAATCCTCCTTTAGAACATTCTTGAATTTACTAACGGTTTTAGTATTTTCGATTATTTCACAGTTTTGATCCAAAAAATCTTCATAGGTATCAATAAGGGAGATCAAGGGTTCTTTGATTCTTTTGATTGAGTCCGTCAAAAGTGTATATGCATCGCCCTTGTTCATCTATTAATATAGTTCTTGTGAGTGTGGCCTTCAAAATCTTCGCGTTTGTGTTGCATCTGATAAGAAAAACGAAACCATAGACAGCGATATCCCACGGCCAAATGAGAAGCGATGAGGACTCAATTTTTGACGATGATTTATCAGACTTGGAAATGTCTCATTTACTAAAAGATGCTGCATTTCAGGATACAAATAAATTTGACTGTGTGTCTCAAAAGACAGCGAAAAGAAAATCTACTGAACCCACCCATCATACACTCGATTACGAGAGCTTGAAGACTTTCATATATCCTACGAACCTTGAATTAAGATCCTATCAACTATCAATAGTACAAAGGGCCTTCTATGATAATCTATTGGTAGCCTTGCCCACAGGCCTTGGTAAGACTTTTATCGCTAGTACGGTGATGCTTAATTTTTCCAGATGGTTTCCAGAGGCCAAAATGATATTCATGGCTCCAACTAAGCCATTGGTTGCGCAGCAAATCAGAGCATGTTGTGGGATAACTGGTATTTCTCAGCAGGATGTTGCAATATTGCTATACAAGTCGAAACGTAATAGAGCAGAAATCTGGGAGAATAAGAAAGTCTTCTTTACGACACCTCAGGTAGTTGAGAATGATTTATGCAGTGGAGTGTTGAATCCGAAATCGATATGTTTGCTTGTCATAGATGAAGCTCACAGATCTAGAGGTAATTACGCTTACAATAACGTGGTTAAGTTCTTAAATCGATTCAATCACTCTTTTCGGATCCTAGCATTGACAGCCACTCCGGCTTCTGACGTAGATGGTGTGCAAGAAATTGTTCACAACCTTTCTATCTCGAAGATTGAAGTAAGGACAGAGCAGAGCGTTGATATTATCCCATATTTGAAGCGCAGAAAAATAAAACGGGTTAGTCTCAGCCCAACGATGGAAATAGAAAATGTTGTCAATCTTTTATGTGAGGCTGTCAATCCAACCTTAAAAATGGCCAATGAAAGAAAGATATATGATATCACTGATCCTCGGAAGATAAATGCATTTCAAGTTATGGAGGCCAGCCAACGACTAATCAAGAATCCTACTATCCCCGAAGGTTTAAAATGGCAAAACTATTTCATCCTTCAGATTCTAAATACAGTGGGCCAGTGTTTACGCCGCTTATTTATATACGGGATTAGATCCTTTTTCAACTATTTTAGCGAGAAACACAAAGAATTTACCACCAAATTTAATAAGAAGAAGTCCACGAATAAGCTAGCAGCAGCATTCTATTTTCATGAGAATATTACTTCACTTCTCAGTAAATGTGAGAAGTACATGCTGGATGCTTCATTTTTAAGCCATCCGAAATTTGACACTCTTATAGCCGAGTTGACAAATTTCTTTAATACTTCTGCGGTTGCTGATTCAAAGGTCATTATATTTACGGAGTTCAGGGAATCCGCTTTAGAAATTGTGCAAGTTTTGGAGCAAAGTTCATCAAAGATTAGACCCCATATTTTTATCGGGCAGTCGAAAGAAAAAGAGAAGTTCTGTGAAGAAAGCTTATTGAGTAAGCGGAGAAAGAAAATAAGTAAAGTAATGGAAAATTCAAGAGATGTATCTCGCTCAAGTTCTGAAAATGCTCAAATACATGGCATGAATCAGAAATTACAAAAAAAGCTTATTGCCGATTTCAAAACAGGAAGTATTAATACCCTTGTAGCTACTTCCATAGGAGAAGAGGGCCTCGATATAGGTGAAGTTGATTTAATTGTCTGTTTCGATTCGACAAGTTCTCCCATTAAGAATGTTCAAAGAATGGGACGAACTGGCAGAAAACGTGATGGAACAATCCTTTTATTATTCTCAAGCAATGAAGAAGCCAAGTTTGATAAAGCTATGGGAGGGTACGAGTACGTCCAACAACATGTAATGAAGAACGATGTAATAGCGCTTTCTCCTAATAACAGAATTTTGCCTAAACATTATATCCCTGTAATTCAAAAAAAGTTTATCGAAGTACCTTCTGATAATATTCGACTAAAATCCGAGGAAGATGAGGATGAGATTATTCGAATTGCCAGTTCTTATATGAATAAATCTATTAAAAATATAGAAAAAGATAAGAATAGTAAGAATCAAAAACGCAAGAAGCAGTTTTTCATGCCCGATAATGTTGAGCATGGATTTCAAAAGGTTACTGATATGTTAAGTAAGAGGAATACAAGGAAAGATGATATAACTATGCGTGAGGGATCAAATTTAGAGGTGGAAAGTGAAAATCAAAATCACACGGCATCTTCTACTTCTCAGACTAGTATGACGAATTTTGACCTTGCTACTATTCGCCCAGTGTGCAAAAATGACTGCAAAGGAGCTACTTTATCAGGTACGGGGGATTCTAATGGCAAAAATGTATCTGAATGTGACTTAATTTCAACAGCTGATATTGCAAGAAGAGAGCCGTCATTTGGCAAAAAAAATATTGGTGTAAAAAGGCGTCACCTTGACAAAGATGAGGATTTTTGTCTGAAAGAGAAGACAGATTTACATTCTGATGAAAATGATGCCGACGTCCATTTAAAATCTAGCAGCTTCGATCTAAGCCAAAGTTCCATATATGATGGCGATGTTTTCGATGATGGCTTGGATGGAGAGTTAGCAAACCTAGCTAAAGATAAATCCCCCACAAAGAAAAGTTCTGGCAACGAGGGTACATTCTTAGATACCAAAGATCAGATTTACGATCACGAATTTAGAGAATCCTTCGGTCTTCTAGACTCAGATCAGGAATTAGAACTCTATACATCATATTATACCATGCTAAATCCTTCTCAGCAAGTTATGTTTTATGATCCTTCCCATGGTCTTGAACTGCTAGAATGTGAAAGATCATCAATGTCTAAAATTGGTCACAGTAGGAGAACTTTACGTTTGATGAAATCGCAAATTCATAAGGTCTAAGTCTTACTTCCTACTGATAGTAATCGCATAATATGGCAAATATATCCCTGAAAATCTTTCAAGAATATTGCCGCTATATCAAGTCACAAGAATGTGAGCGCACCATCTTATGTACTATAAACGTATTACAGAGAATCGCTTTCTCTAGAAAAGCAGAAGATATTCTATTAGTTAAAATATTTAAAGCATCGTGATACCATCAAAGGATTTTTACTCCTTCTATTCCTCATTTCCTTCAAGAAGGTGGAGTTTATATTCATCATCAGTAGATATAGCATGGACGTGTGCGATTTCAATAAGTAGATACATCCAAACATCAAAGCGGTAACCCGGAGGCTCTTGTTTTTGATATATAAGCCCTTTATTTTTCCCACCGTAGAGGTTTTGTTTCTTCATCTTTATGCAAGGGCATTACGTGTATCAGTGAGGATTCGTCCGAGATCATGTTTTTGCTGGTTGAAAACTAAACTTGACAGCTCCTTCTTGTATTGATGTTGCATTATTTACAAGAAGGGAATTTTTGGACACTTCTCACTATTCAATTAGTACTTTTTTTAACTTGGCACTTCTTCGAAGGTCAATATTAATTCTTTTATGGCTTTGTTTTACAGTGAGTTCATTGTATCTGAAGTAAAGGAATTAATGTAGACTACTCTATATGCCTTGTACCTCGCTCGATTCATCGAATTAGTCTTTGAATCTTGAGCTGGATGCATTCTTGTTTCCAGTAGATTCTGTGAAACAATTAAATGTAATAGGCTAGAAGATTATGGGAATATTGAGTACGATGTGTTCAGGAAGAAATGGAGACATTGTAATTATATGTCCCTACATGTTCGTAGTGTGCCCGAACATCAATAAAACGTTCTGTGCCGCGGTGCATCATCACTGAAAATTTAACGAACAGTGTAGTAAACTTTATCTTATTTTATTCAGCCATCATTTAGTATGTTTAAGAAGTTTACCAAAGAAGACCAGCATTCACGCTCCAATATCAAGTCTTCCGTTCAGAGAGGGCTTAAGTCGAAGCTTGTTGACCAGTTCGACCAACTCAGCCCTGCCATCGATAATGTAATACCTAAGAAATCTCAAGTCGTTCAAATAAAATGTGAAGATAAAATACTGTTATACTCTATCGAGAACGAAATCATTTTATTCCAAAGTTTTGACTACTTGAGTCCAACTTTAAGAACAGTGCATAAGTATCCTGAATGTTTTCCCAAAGTCCAGGTAGATAGAGGAGCGATCAAATTTGTTCTATCAGGAGCAAACATAATGTGCCCTGGTTTGACATCTGCTGGAGCTTGGCTCCCCGATGAGAACTTGCCTGAAGGAACATTCGTGACTGTTTACGCCGAAGGTAAGGAAAATGCGATGGCAATTGGAAAATTAATTATGAGTACAGATAAAATCAAGGCAGAAAACAAAGGTATTGGCATTGAGTTACTTCATTATCTAGGAGACGGTCTATGGAACTTGACTGAGTAGTATTACCATACAACCTTTTAGAGATGGTATTCATAATCACTAGATTTCTACATATATATTTTCGTTTTGTTTCAAATCATAGGAGCCTATTGTTGTAAGATATCGCTCTAAATATACCTTATTCTCAGGTCCCCGTCTGGAATTCACATTGTAATAAATTCTGAAATCAAGAACAGTGCAGTTCAAAATTTTTGATATAATACCTTTCAAACGTAAAATCGTGTTATCGATAAGAAATATTCGTTCAACTACCTCTTCAGGCAAATTTAGTCTCAAGCAAATTTTTTTATCAACTAAATTATTATTCTGTCTAATACTATCTTTATTCTGAATTGGGACCTCGTCAATTGAATACTTTTCAATCAACTTCTTCCATCTTGCACTATTACAATCAAAATCAATGATTTCTTGCCTAACTTTCGAAATGAATAAAAGCTCATTACTCTCTATTTCGTTTTCAGATAATTGAATACCTTCTAGGTAGTTAATGCCGTCTCCCAGGCGGTACTTCATTATACAATTAAGCCTTCCGATGAGATTACATATCGCCTCATCAAAACTTGAATTACAAAATATTGGATTAGACCAAACTCTTAGATATTTAAGCTTCGGAAACAGGAAAGAAATTCGATCTATGGTTTCCCACGCATCAATAGAATTATGACTGAGATCAAGTCTTTTTAATTCGTCCGATATCCCAAGAATATCATTGACATGATTGTGCGAGATATTAAGTTCTTCTAAAGAAAATAAATTGCAAAAAGCTTTAGGTATGCGGGTGAAATAGTTATATGACAAGTCGAGGCTTCTTAATTTCGACCCAGAAATATCATGATCTTGAAAATCTGAATCAGTGTATCTGTTTCCTGATATGCATAGAACCTCGAGTTTAGGAAAAGCAGGTAAATAAACTTGAAACAACGCTTTTATTGGCAAATTCGTATTAGCGAGCAGAAGATTTCTTACATTTAAGAATGTTTTAGGCGGTTTGCTAATGCTGTAAAATCTATTGCCATTGAGATTTAAAGAAGTCAAACGAGGACAGTGTTCAAGCACATTCCAGATTATATCAGTGTTATTAAAAAGGTTGAATCCTAAGTTCAATTCTTGCAAATTTTTCAAATCCTTCAAACAGGAGCTGTCTTCTCCAATTTTGGATAGCGTGAATATGTACTTTCTTTCAAGAGATATGGATTGCAAATTATTAAAGTCAGATTGAATCGCATTCAAGTCATTGAATCCAAATGATTCAACGTGTTTAGATCCGAATTGAATGTCAAGGTCATCTTCATCGACTTGAGAACGATAAGTCTCCTTTAAGACTTTAACCATACTATACCTCTTAGGAGATATTTTTTTACTATTATATTTGATAAAGGATGCTGATCTTTCAATCATGGGTTTGAAGTACCTTACACCGTTTATCTCTCCATCATTCTTTCCCCGCTCTGGTTCATCCCATTCTACACCTATAGCGAGCACTTCAGAGCCCCAAGCACTTTCTGCGAGCGTTCCGATATATTTGATTGTTGCCAAATGACCATCTACCGAGGAAATTCTATCTAAAACGTCATACATAAACTAATTCTGCTTGTATTTAATTCCATTGCATTCGCGATGTAACTAAAAAAAAAAAATCCCAAAGCACGGAGATTCAACTTTAACTCATTCTAAGCCAAAATTGTCACCAAGTAGCCCATCGAGATCAAACTCTTTCGCCCAGGTGTTTACGATTGTTGTGCTTTCGACTCTAGGTGGTTCATTCTTGCCTTTCAATTCGGCTTTCAGAGTGTCTTCCAACTCGATATTCAGGCTTTCAACTGTCTTTGAAGTTTTTGGCGAGGTCCAACCAAGTATTCTTCCATCTCTCCAATCGTTTAGTACAGCCATGGCAGCCGACTCCAAGTTTGGAACCCCACCTCTTCCTAATCTACCTTTAGATCTAGCTATATGGATCAAGAATAGTTTTAAGAACTCATTAATATCATGCGAAGGTATCGGAGGTAAGTTGTAGTACTGTTTCAAACCTTGAGCCATATCAACATTGGCAGAAAATTTCTTAAGAAGAATCTTTACAACGCTAATTGGGTCAGCAATTTGCTTAGGTGGTAATGCAGAAAGCAAGGCAAGTTTGTTTAACTGTTGCTTTTTGTTGGGCTTCTTCGATGAAATTAATTCATCTGGAAATACTATACCTGGTGAATCTAAAATCTTAAGTTTACCATCGATCTTAACTTCTCTTAAAGAAGTAGTTATTCCAGCCTCATTTCCCACGGGACACGCCTTTGTATGATTACCATGCCTATTAGTTAAAGCGTTGATAATAGATGATTTTCCCACATTTGGATAACCTATTACGCCCACCATTATTGATCGTTTTAAATTTGATTTAGCAGCATAGCTTTTTAAAGCTTGTAATAAGGAGTTTGCAGTCATCGAGGAGGTCAATTTTTTATTGAAGGAAGAAGTTCCGGTTGATTGTGACGCTTTTACTGGCACTGTTGGAAAGGAGCTCTTCAAAAAATTAAGCCAGCTCTTCAAATTATCAGGTGGAATCAAGTCGATCTTGTTCAATACTAAAATCAACCTTTTTCCTTGAGCTTGCAATACTTCTTCCTCAACCTTCCTCGATCTTGTTGATTCTGGATCCCTAGCATCAAGAACGTATAAAACCACATCTGATGCCTCAACAACGGCCTTAAAAATCTTGTCGTAGGCCTTGCGTGATTTCTCAGTCTCGTGGTCATCATATTCGGTTTGTTCCAATTCGTATTCGACAATGTCAGACTCGCTGTAGCTATTTTCCTCACTATCATCATATTCTTCAGCAGCTTGCTGAGCTGATTCAACCAATGCAGCCAAATCATTCTTATCATCAGCATCGATCTCCATTGACTCAGAAGGTGCATCATTACTATTAATCATATTCTTCTCTTTGAGCTTAATTATTTTCGCCTCTTCCTTCTTCTCTTTTTCCAACCTTTTCTGCTCTTCTAGCTCCATTATAATTTTATCTTTATATGGGAAACTTGCAGGTATACCAGGATCTTTTTTATTCTTTGATCGCCAGGTGACGTCCTTCTTTGCAAGCTTTCTGTTCTTTCTGTTTTGCGCCGCTGCCTTCTTTTTAATCCCTTCTCTCAACCTAGTTGTCATCCTCTTGGATGTTGGCTTCTTCACCCTCATATCTACAAATATCAAAGTAAACTATATGATCGATCGTAGCACTGAAAACCAAAGAGATGAAAGATGGATAGAAGAGATGGGAAAAAAAAAAAAAAAAATGATTGAAAATAAAAATCATCTCGCCTGCATATTACTAGATCTTATACATTGCCATTCATTACTATTCTAAACTTGAATTGCTATCACCTTGTGATCGAAGATACATAATAAGGCCCAATCCGGCTTGTAAATTCTGTCACTCTATTCTAGTATATAACGGAATATTTCTACATACTTACTTTCTGTCTTGAGCTGTCGCATTCTGTTAGCGGTAAGCTTTAATCGTGCATCTCTGATTCAGTGAACCTCTCCTCTCAGCTTCTCCTCATGACAGGGCGTCGAAAAAAAGCTTAATGAAATAGGGGGTTCCAATACTCTTAACCATCTTTATTCTGTGCTCCGCTCCAGGAAACGCTTCGATTAGGTACTGTGAAAGGTTTACTCATAAAGTTAGCGTAGCTCCTACTGTCAAGCTTCTGAGGAGTTATTGAGTCCTCCGTCAAATTGATATTCGATCTTGTCCTTAAAACTGTTGATTTGGAATTGTATTCTGCGTAGGGTAATATTATCCTATTTCCCTCCTCGAGCAAACTATCGCTCAATCTCCTCGAATCTGATCCACTATTTGAGTTTCCAAAAACCCATCTTATCAAGCCTTTAGGATCCGAGCTTCTAACTCTTGAGCTAGCTATCTTGAAGTAATGGTCTAACAAGCTATCAAATTTTCCGATTATGCCCAACCACTTGTTGAAATGCCTCTTAAGAATTCTCAACAAAATTAACAAAAAGAGCGATATCGTTAAGAACCATAGTATGGAATATTCTCTTTCATTATAGTCTTCTTTTGTATAGTAAACTTCCGGTTCAAGAATCAGCTTTGAAGAAATTTCACTAGGTTGAATCCCTACCTCTCCATCAGAGCCATCAAGAGGAGATATATTACTAGAAGCAAATAGAAGGATTTTACCTAGCGTCCAAGATAATTCTTCCCCATTTATTGAATTTGCAGATTTGAAAGGCACATGAACCTTGCTTATCTTGCGCATGTCTTCACTTTCTTCGCTACTTTCCTCGCCCGACGCTTCTAATCCTAAACGGGGTAATTCAAAACCTTCATGAAGGATATTTATAACCCAGCTCGCTTTAAAGCAAGCATCTTTCAAGTACATTTCAGGATCTAAGCTCGAAAATTTACCTTCTTCTGATTGCTTCAAAATACCACTCCACTCACTCTCGCAATAATCTCTTACTTTTTCATTGAAGAGTTTGTAGTTATATTCTCCACCACTTTGGAATATATCATTCGCAGTATACCAGTATTCTGATATTCCTACAAACCTATCCTCTTTGAAGTTTAATTTTGGGCCATGCTTTCCATTGAATAAGCATGGTTCATCCTTACAGGGAAGTGTTTTCATAAGGAGTGGATATATTGTTTTCATACACATTTCGTAATTACCAATTCCGTTTATCTCATAACGGCTGCCTTCATATGTATGTTCTATTTTGCTCCCTTTGGGCATACAAGGATCATTAATCATTATGTTACTTTTTTGGAATGACGATATATCTACTAGTAAATTGAGATATCTCTTTCTAGCTTCATTAGCACCGAAACCAAGCCAAGTTTCTGTGAAAACTTTCCACTTCAACGTTCTCCCTTCCAAGGTTCTTAGATGTACGGTTGCGAGATCTTCATCGTGTTTTTCACGCTCTTCTTCTGATGATGGGACAAAACAAATCTGCGTAGAAGCTCCACCCATATCCATGAAGCCTATAGTCTTAATCTCCGTTTCATCTTCGTTTCGATTCATTGTACCCATCAAATAGTTTAAGCTTAGCCAACCATAAATACCCTCTGTTTCTCCGTCGATAATATTGACGAAATCTGAGCAAGATGGTATAAAAAATCGGCTCTTTCTTTGAAGATCTTGACAAATTTGGCTCAAAATAGATCTTTTCTCCTCAATGGGAAGTAATCTCATGCCGGCCGTTGCTAATACAAAAATAGGTGTCTCTCTATGCTTGTCATAGGGTACGATTTTTTCCGCAAACTTAATCAAATCTTGAAAATGATCCTTCCATAAATCATTTATGTGCGTGTTGTATGATGATATGCCAGGGCTAATCTTTAGAGTCCAATTTGGCTCTTGAAGAATCGAAGGTGGAGCTTTCAACTCGTCCTTATTCTTTGCATTTAATTTGACAATTCCAGGATCCTTCCATTTATAAATCTGGATTCTGGATCCAGATGATCCTGAATCGATAACAATGCCATACTTTTCATGAGATAACTTCATGCTGATTTAGCAGAAGAGTTGACTTCGTGCGATATAAATTCTCAAAGCGTTATCATTTCCATAGTTTTTTTATTTTTAATTTTTTTTTTTTTTTTTATTATTGTTTTCATTTCAGCTTCAATATGATAATACTCCCAGATACGCCTCCATGTCCTTTGTTGGTCAATGTGGAGTCTCTTCAACTCAACATAGATTTAAAAGCCTCAAGAAGCTTGATTTGTGACAGCAAAATAGACAGCCATAGTGATATCGTTCGATATGTCATTAGTTTGGAGGACTACCTCGAGGAGATTCTAAAATTCGCTGTTGAGAGGCATAAGTCTACCGAGCGAAGAGATATTTCTAAATTTCTCGAGAATCAGGTCATTTTCATAGGTAGCGAGCTACCGTGGAGTGGTATTTTTTTACCAAGGGGGCGACAAACTTCGGGGAAGAAAGATAAGCTCGTGAAAATTCTAGGCAAGAGTAAGTCCCTGGCAGAATGGACCTTATATAACGAATTTCAAATGACTGTTTTAGCCATAAGTTTTGTGTACTCGAAGTTGGGAAGCGAGCTTACCAATGAATTAATTGAGAGTGAGGAAAGTAACGATAAGGATTATGAAAATGAGAAGTGGAAACAGGTTGTTAATTATTACCGCCGGGCGATTTCAATTTTAATCTTCTGGAAAGATTTTTCTGATAGCGGTTTCTCTTTTCAAATTGGTCAACTTATGTTTACCTTTCTTGAAAAAGTCAATCTCGTTAATATTCAGATGTCTGTCTTATCGAAATTTGCTTCGTTCAATAAAAAGACTTTTGATCAGTCTGAAACTTTCAGTACATCTAATAACGGGACTCTTTGCAAGGTTGCTATTAGTGCCCGTGATGAAATTAGTAATTGCCAGAAGATACTCAAAAGCTTACTAGATGAGGAGACATATCTTCGTTTCGAATATATCAAGTGGCTCAAGTATTTGAATATTATAGAGAAATACGTTACGGCATATGCTGGACTTTTTTTCTCTATTGAAAAGTATCAGCAGGACAAACTTGGTGAAGCGATAGGATTAGTAAATTTCAGCTTGCTATCTCTCCAATCTAAAAATTTGGATCTCAATGAGAAAATAAATCATCACAGCCTCTATTCAAAGATAAAGACAAAAGCTAAAAATTTCAAGAATGAACTGTTCATAAAGAATCTTGAGTCAGTCACGACGCTTGACATTGACAATTCAGTATTCAATGATTCTTCTGGTGTCATAATAAAAGATCTCGCTTATCTTTTTGATCAACTTGTAAGTCTTCATTTAAAATTCACGAAAGAAAATGACAATTTGAAGTTTGATAAAGTCAGCATATGGAAAGATATCAATAATGATTCCAAATGGCCTTTGGGTTCTAGTGTACCTAGGAGTACTATCCCTTCTTATCATTCTCGCGTCCTTGATCCTAAGAGATCTGACAACTTTCATAGCTCCTCTCTGAATGTATTTTAATGTTAAAAGATGAAGCCTTGTTTTGTAAATATAAAATTTCTTACTTTTTCATGATTTTTGCAACTTTTGAGAATGCGAAAAAATAATGCAACAGACGTACAGTTATATATAGAAATGGAGACCTAATAATCCCTATTAAATAATAAAACCTACTTAATGAATCGATTTAAATATGGAATGCACTTCACTCTGAGATAAAGTGAGATCGATATCCCTATCAAAATCGGCCCTGATAATTTTTTGAAGTCTCGCCAAATAATCGCTAAATGTAATTTCAAGGTCATTCCACAATCTATCCAATAAATCCTGCTCAAAAACATTCACGCCCACTAAGAAATGCTTTTCGAGCTTCTTGAACATATCTTGAACCTTTATTGAAAGGTCTTTATGATTGTAGCTGCTCACTAATGACTTAATGTATTTTTTATTATATTTACGCTCGCCTTTCATATTCGATAAACTTTCATAATTGTTTACGAAATCCACGATTTTGCCAACGTTTTTATTGAGTAGCTTATTAAAATAAGAATTGGACGCATTCTTAAACACGGCATTTAACGGTTCTTTTATGATATCAATTGTTTTTGACTTTAATAATGAGATTTGTTCGATTAAATAGAATGCGTTCTGAATCACGCTCACATTTCGGTGACCTCTTTCTTTATCATCAAAATCATGGGTCTTTAATAAAGGATCATCACGTAGCAATAGATGAATAATAGCTTCATTTAGTGTCTTATAAGAATCTTCAACCATGCGCAAAACTTTCTGATTATTAGAATCGTCAAATGATCCGCTCGTATCATTCAAGGATGTCTCCGTGAGCACAAATACCTGGCCAGCATTCTTAATGGATGGCAAAACACCACAATGAGCAACAATCGCAGACTTATCCAAAGAATTTACCTGATTATCAATGAACTTGAACCACGTCGAACTAAAGCGATCATCAATTTTATTAATAAAATTGCAAATGAGGTATTCCAGATTAAGTCCTTTCATTTCTTTATTAATACCGGCAACATAACATAGAATTGATGGAATGCTCAATTCCACTGGTGTGACTCTTTTGAGGAAATCCTTAATATAAACGCCAAAAATTTCATTCAAGTCTTTCATCATTTCGTCCGAATATGCCAGACTCAGTTGCTCAAGACCAAGGTCGCCAAGAGTCTTCTTTCTTTCATCGAAAGTTTTTCTCTTGCAGAAATTATTATAATCCAAAACTTGTTCTCCCGCATGAAAAAAGTTCTGTAGAAAGTTCTGCAATACTAAAATAAGCTCCTTGGTTTCACTTATCAAGCTCATTATTAATCTTGGGTTTTCTATGAGAGAAGAGTCTTTATTCTCTAATGGTAGATCATTTGTCTGTTCTGAGGGAGACAAGTTATTCAACTTACTCCATATATTCTCTTTACGAGCAGAAAATCTCAAGGTGAGTGATTTCTTTAAATGAGAGCCACCCTCCAATGATTGGGAGAGTTTGGCGGAAGCAGTTGAAGAGGATGCATGCTTGATGGTTGAAATCCTCTTTAAGATAAAGGAGTGCAAGAAGTTTGATAAGACTTTGTCGAACTCCGAATTCATTCGACGGAAATTGTCAATCGAAATGGACTTGACAAAATACATAACTCCTGAGTAAATCAAAACGCTTTGCAAGTTTTCAAGAAGCATTCTAGATGAAAAATTCTCGATATTTTGATTAAATAGACTAACCAATGTGAATATCTTAGAATGTAGAAAATGCTTAAAATTACCAATGAAAGCATCACATACCCTTTCATACTCCAACTGGTACTGTTTCAAAGCCCTAAATTTGGAAAGACCATCATCGTTCTCTGTTCCACTTTGCATGATAATCTTAAGCGCATTGTATAAACGCTGTATTTTCTCCTCAATGTTTTCAAGTTTATCTAACTCATCAAACTCCTCAAAATTCTCTATAGTTTGTATATCTACCTTACTGAGACTTATTTCATCTAGAATATTACTCAAATCATTGAAAAGTAGTTTTTTGTTAATATATTTCACTTGAATGCCTCTTGAATCAGCTTCAATCAAATGAACTTCTGGTTCAAGTAGTCTGAAATTTAATTCCATTCTTTTAAAAATGTCCTTCAAGTTTTCAGCCTCTTCTAGAGCTTTACCAACATCATCTAGGTCTTTACTGAAGTCAAGTGTACTCAATTGCTCAATCTTCTTGAGTTTCAAATTATCCAATTCTTTTCCTATTTTTGTAACTAAACTTTCGCTATCGTCTCTCAACGACCAAGTTATATCATCCAAAAATTCTTCCAATTCGGCATCCTTATCTTCTTTATGAAAACCTTGAAGCTTAACTGAAAGTTGAGACGCTCGTCTTGGTGAAGAATCAACGCCACCAACCACCAGGTGTGCGGTATCGCCCTTGTCTTGAAAGGAATTTTCCAGTGCTTGGGATGAGTCTGAAGAAGCGATGTCTTTCTCGTGGGTATGGAGAGAAATATTTTTATTCTTCACTGAAAAAGGGTCATTCTCTTGTGCCAAATTTTTGCCATTCGATATTTTTATTCCATCCATTCCCGATGCAGATGGATTAAAATTTAGCAGTACATTGTCATGAGAAGAAACATCCGTTAGCTGATCTTTATCAATAGTATTACTATTGGTATTTAGGGATTCCAAATTATCGCCGCCTTCTTCATCCATAATGCCAAGACCAACAAAATTTGAAGCTTCTACATGGCCCTCATTTTCGTCACTATATTCTTGAATCTCTTCAATACCGAAGTCTGGGGATGTAATTTTTCCTTTCTGTGGTAATACAGAAGACCCAGTACTAGTTGACTCGCCAGTATTTGCTTCTCTCAAGAGGTTGTCTGATGTCAAACCTTCAAGTTGCTTCTCAAGTTCTAAACCTAGCTGAGCCAGGGATTCGAATTTCCCGGAAGAACTTCTTTCCAGACTCACTGAGTTGTTTCTGGGTTTATATTTTCGCAATGGCGAAGAGGAGCCACCTTCAACATTTCTAGAATACTCTTGTAGCCTTTCAGTAGAATAGCTGTTCGATGAGGGCCTGAAAACAAAACTCAGAGTATCATTGGATTTACTATCCAGAGACAAAGAGATATCATCTTTTTCAGATTGGTGAGAAGATAACGCAGCTGGATTCAGCATATTACTGTTCTTCGAGTTATTTAAAATATTATCTTCAAAACTTTTTCTGCTGGACAGAGTCGAATTGTCCCGACCAGAGCGATTTCTATCCACAGCCAATACTTTCATTGGTTTTACTGGAAGCTTCCCGTTAGAAGTAAAATCAAAATGTTTGTAATAGTCCGATTCTTCTTTTTTAGGACTTGAGGACGAGATCTTATTGAAGGGAACAGAATCTGGTGAATTCGACAGGCTGCTTTTAGATGGCATCCTCATTTGCCGATGATTGGATTGCGCTTTCAGCTGCTGTTCTGGCATGTTATTAGTTCTGCCAATAGAATTAGGAGGGTTTTCAGGAATAGGAGGCAAGCGAAATTGCTCAAGGGTATAGCCGTTTAGTTTTGGATATCGCCCCATGAAACGGCTAAAGGTTTTAGTGAGGAACCTGATAAACTTGGTTGCAGTATCTGCGTCTCCCTCAATCTCCCAGTAGTAATCTTTATTCAAAGAAAGTATTACACCCGAATCACCAACCTTTGTGATCGTTTTTAATTCATCCATGTCCCAAGTTCGTCCAATTTGATACACATCTTTCGAATCATTGTACTTGCCCTTCTGCAATAGAACTCGGTTGGAGTATTTGACACAGATTACTAGCACTCTTTCTTTAATAGATCCAATTCTATCGGGAGGTAAATGAGGAGGAGGTGGATGACTCGGATACGAAGAGTATTCTCTTACTCGAACATGTGTCTGATAAGAGTTCTCCACTGTAGGTCTACCATTCTGGTCTATCACCCTTTTTGAATAACAATCTGAAATTAACTTTTCTGTGGAATTCATTCTTCTATTATTGGTGACCGCCGGACGGGCAGCCGCTTTGCCTGGCAGCTTGTGATGTAAAATGTTAGGTAGATGGACTCCTCTATGAGTAGCGGAAGGCCGGCCTCCTGGATAGGTTCGCTCATGTTGGCTTCGAGGTAGCATTGAAGTTGCTGAGTCTTCACAATATTATGAGTACTATTTCAGTTTATAACGTGACAATTATTATGTCCACTAAAAGTGTGTAAGTAAATTAGACTGTAATAAGAGAATCGTGAGCACCACTCAAACGAATTTTGGATTTTCTGGCCTCGACAATATTGATCGCGACTACTCATTTGGACAGTGAATACGTACGAAACACGAAATACCGTAAAATAACTGATATTAACTAATAATTAGTGTATATATATATAATGCTTCTTACTTTAATCGACCAAAAGATGCTCAATTGATTTGTGCTAGGGGGAGTAAATAGTTCATTTAGCCTTTCTTTTTGGCTTTTTCTTAGATGGCTTCTTCAGCTTGCTGTCAAGAGTATCTTCAGTGATCTCCTTAGAAACATTATTTGCGGACAGTTTTTCATTGCTTTCGTCTGCAGCTGGAACCAAAGTGTCACTACCGCCATTCGAGGAAACCATTTCCTTCAGCTCATTACAAGGCTTCTTCTCCGAATACTGCCATAATTCACTCAAAACTTCTTCCCGTTCATGAATAGAGTTAAGCCTTCTTCTCAAGGCCTCATTAAAGCAGATTTCCTGACACACAGTAAAAAAAGTTTGCGACCAACCTTTCTTGTATGATTCACATTCCGTAACGATGTCTTTCAACTCTAGTTCTTGAAACTTGGCCTGAATTTCAAAGTTCTTAAATATGTCATCCCCGATTAGCCCTTCTTGATATAGTCTATTGAAGTAGGGTTCATTTTCTTTTAATTTAAGTGATCTTCTGATAGCTTCCGCCCCACGTCTTAGGAGCGCAGCCTTCATAACTCTTTCATGAGGTTTAGTTTCAGGAGTAGCAGCGGGATCATTGTAGCGCTCCTTCAAAAATGCATAAATACGTGATGCATGATTCTCAGAAAACACAGGTTGGACTGTGCTCAACTTTTTTAACTTTCTTCGTCTATACACAATCGAAAATGTTACGAAACAAGTCAAAAGGATACCCACATAAATCAACGGCGTAAAAATGGAGATCTTAATCTGTTCCGGTTCAGTTTTGCCATCTTCCATCTTCACTTGTTATTTTACAGGTGCTAAACCTTTCAGTATGAAGTGCTGAGCTTTTATTACACGCTGTCGAGAAAAGAACCACATCACGTGATCTTGATTTGGAGCTCCTCCTCACGGTACTGACAAGCAGCTTAGAGGCTACCAAAGATCCTCTCCCTTTCTACTATTTAAGCCTATGTATCTCGAAATTTTATTCAATAAAAGGCATTCATCTTCCTCGGTTATCTCTCTTATTCTCTCCTCTACGCTTTTAGACGAAAGGTCTTCTTCAGCATGGTTCGCATTATCCTCAGCAGATTCACCGTCTAAGTCATGCTCCGGCTGGTGTACGAATATTTCATAAAAATCACCAAGTTGCATGAGAGCTGACTTATCGAAATTTTCAAAATCAAAACAAGTGCGAGGAAATATATCTTCAGGGGGCTCTTCTCCAAACCTGTTGAGCACCGGAGCTATTCTCTTATCCTTGTCACCAGGAGGGATGCGGCCGTTAATTATTCTACGAATATTTCTTTCCTCCAAGTAGTCTAGCTGCCCTTGAAGCTCTCCTACTAGTTGAACAAGATCCTCGTTAGTTGCATAATCTGTCAAATCTACTTTGTTATCGGACCCTCCTGCCATGCGATCTTTGACATCTTTTATTTGCAACTCTAGCAATTGTTTTCCTGTTTTAGCAAGAAGCTGAGATTGTTTCCCAACGATAGCCGAAAGTTTTTCTATTCTAGTAGCAATGTCTTCATCTTGCTCCAGGGATTCCGTACCGTTCATCTTGTAAATTAGTACTTCAAACAAGATGCTAAGCCATTTTCATCAAAACAATCGATCACGTGATAACGGTTACGTCACAGATCATATGGGGTCGCAGCAGAAGAGCAAACTGATAGTAATAAAAAGGACATAGATAGGATAGATAGAAAGCATACTATTTTTCTTTTTTATTCTAGTTTACAAATGGAGAATTCAGAATCAGTTGAAATTATGACTCAGCCGGACAGGCAAGAGAAGCAGGAAAGATCCCCACATAATGTTTTGAATAAGCTAAAGGACCTCATGGATGTAGAGCGCAGTGAGGACGATCAGGAGGAAAAAGCAAACGATTTGGAAGATAAACCAGATGCGGATTATGGTTCCGATAATGAATCTTTGGGAAGCTCTTGTGAGCTAGAAGATGAGTTTGAAAAGGAACGAGAAATGGAAACAGAACGATACGAAACTTACGTGCACGACGATATGAATAATGAAGATAATAGCAATGTAAAATATGATGATGATGGCTTCGAAATTCCTCGGGGTAAAATTCCGATAGATGGGCACTTTACTACGGAAGAAGTGAAGTACCTCATCTCTCTTTCAAAAGACGAAGGTATTTTAAGCAAAGATATCGACGTCAAGATACAATGCTCCAATGACGCAGTAGGGGATAAGTTGCAGATATTCGAGGAGAGGAGCACGACGGAAGCCCATTATGAGAAGCCAAAAGATGACAAGCCTGGAATGAAGGATATCTCGAGAAAGCTTAAACAGTCCAGAGAGTTGACAAAATAAAGTGCCAGAGTTGGATGCGAAGATATAGATTATGCGACGCTTAGAGCACTCTTTTTGAGCACTTCAATAAACATACATAGCCTTTTTGCTTCTTTATTTTATCTAAATCTATAGCTTGCTATAATGTGATGAACTAGTATTTTTTGTATTATTCGCTTTGAACAGTTTAGAAAGACCGATTTGAGAACCTTTCCGCGAACCAGAAATCCATCACACCTTAAACCAACGCATATAGCCAGGTTTTACAGCGCCGGGAGGTATGAAGTCAAAAAGTAGAAAAAAGCTTCAAGCGCATAGACGGTTATTTATTCTGATAGCATGTTCTGGTTTGATTTCCTTTTTCATAATTTGTACTATGTATTTGAAGAAAATGGATGGTGCAGATTTTCCAACATGCCGACCTGTTTGGATGGGTCCGTCTTATGCTAGGATTTCGGGTTTTGACGAGACACATACGAAGTTTGCATCCAAGTATTCTTTGTACTTGTATAGAGAGCAAGGCTTAGATCCACTACCTGAAGGAGATCAAGATAAGGACTTTTTGGGTGGAATCCCACTTTTATTCATCCCAGGTAATGCAGGCAGCTATAAGCAAGTAAGATCAATCGCGGCAGAGGTATCTCGAATGTATTCGAATGAATACTCCGAAGATACTCACGAGGGATTAAATCCAAATGCACAGTATTATGATTTCTTCGCCGCAGAGTTCAATGAGGATTTCACAGCATTTCATGGAAGAACATTACTAGACCAAGCAGAATACTTGAACGAGGCCATTAAATTTATATTGAATCTATACCAGAATAAAACGAATCCACCGAAGTCCATTGTGATATTAGCTCATTCTATGGGGGGTGTTGTTGCACGCGTCATGTTGTCGCTTCCGAACTACAAGCTTGATGCTGTTAATACAATTTTAACCTTAGCGTCACCTCATGCTGCAGCTCCTTTGACTTTTGACGGAGATTTACTAAGAATCTATTCTGCCACTGATAGATTTTGGGTCAAGGGTTTTGATGATGATGCACAAGAATCGAAAAGCGTTAATATAGCACATAGACGGCTTCAAAATACTTCAATCGTTTCAATTACTGGAGGAATATTAGACGGAACGTTGCCCGCAGATTACACCACTTTGGGCTTTCTAGTTCCTCCTGAGAATGGCTTTACTGTATATACTACCGGGATTCCTGATGTATGGACACCGATAGATCATCTTGCTATAGTTTGGTGTTCCCAGCTACGCACAAAGATTCTGAGAGCGCTCTTAGAGATTGCAGATCTTAGAAGTCCTGAGAGAACTTATAGCCTTGAGACTAGAATGAGGATTTTGAGAAAGCATTTGTTGCCAAGGCCGGAGGACTATAGTTTTCAAGACTTTAAGGATAGAGTCATGGAATCGAAAAGCTTTTTCATAAAAGTAGATCAAAAGGATATAACTGAAATTACCATGGGAGTAAAATTTGAAGCAATTAAAAATGAGATGCATCATGAAAGAAAACATGGGGTAAAATTATTCAATTTAGAGCGGAGAGATGAAAGAACTATGTTTTCATTGCTTACTTCAATGGGTTTGAGCGAATGGATTAATGATTCAGATCCAAATCAAAAGGCATCAAGAGTGACACCATCTCTTCTTCTATGTAACATGAAGGGTAAAGAAGAGACAGGTGTCGATATTTATGATTTAACAAAGGATGCCGAGGAAAGCAGGATACTAAAATGCATCGACATATCGCATAGCACAAGCGATACTCCAAGGTCTTCAAAGGATATCGATTCAGCGGCAGATTCTTCATATGGTGGTCAGCTGTCTCCATTTAGAGGATTAAGGCTTGATTCCAAAAATACTCAAGGGTACGATCTGATTGTTGTAATATACGATACGGAACGGTTTCCACAAAAAGATGATTTTATTATTGCACAGCAATTACCGCTTAGTGCAACAGAACTAAAGGTAAATGCGACCATGCTTTCGTTACTCACAGGTGGTATAGATTTGAAATTGGAGCCTAGCATTCCTCTTTCTATAAATATGAATTTTCCAGTGATACGAAGCAGTATATTGGCCTATAAATTAAATTTCAAGTTTCAAAATTCGGCGGCTTATCTGAATCTTTTCAGCCCATTTGCCCGGCAATGGAGCGCAGAGCCCTACGAAACAAAATGGCACCTCAACATAGATGAAAAGGATCTAATCCGATTAAGCATGCATGGCATCGCTCCATACACACCTTTCAGGCTCAAACAAGTCGACTCAAGCACAATGAATTTAGAAATATGGTCGAATGCTTCTAATGGCCAGCCTATAGAGTTTAGCATGAAAGTGGATATCTGGGGAAGTTTGAGGCTACTCGTACCAAGATACCGAATTGCTTTAATTGCTGCATGTATTTCAATTGTGTTGTTGGCGTTCTCTTTCCAACTTAAGTTCTACTATAAGTATGAGGAATTTCCCCCTTTACACTATGGCTTGATACAACTCTGTGCTCCGAAAGTACTAACCACAACTTTCATGATTCTTATGATAGCGACTCCGCTCTCAAAGATTTACTACGTTCAAAAGTTGCTCAACCTAATTGATCCCGTCACTTTAATGGATCATAACGAAATTAACTTGAGCTTGAATGATAGCTTCAAATTGAATAATTTTTATCTCGGCTTAGAAGAAACATATCTTAGCGTAGTAGGACCTTTATTCTTCGTCATAGGCTTAGGCCTCGTTACGGCAACATATTATCTTGCTCTTGGGATCATGATGTTTTTATCAAACATTTTTGCATTGAAACATAGAAATTGGAGTACTCAGAAAAAACCTGAAAGTGGACAGGTGCTAGAAGAAAGTACTTGGAGAAAAGGTAGAATAAAGGCAATTGCAATTGTTATGTTAATTGTCTCGTTTTACACTCCATATCAGTTTGCTTATGTGATTGCAACAATTGTCCAGGCGATTCAAGTCATCCGGTTATACTTGAATAAAGGTAACTCCATGTTGAACTTTCAATTAACCTTATTCGTCTTGATGATTTGGGTCCTACCAGTGAACATTCCTATAATAATTGTGCTTGTCCACAATTTGACAGTCAATTGGAAAACCCCTTTCTCTTCACACCACAACTTGTTAGCAATTCTTCCAATATTGTTGCTCATCGAGAGAAATTGCCTGGTAAAAGATCTACCAAAAATACGGGGAAAGACTTATCTATTGATACAGACAACTACAGGTTATTTCATCTTCTACTCACTTATGTATGGAGTGAGACACACTTTCTGGATCCATCATATGTTTAATTTTTTCAGCTGCTGCATATTATTCTCCTATTATAACAGCTCTAATTAGGACAAATATACATAAATCTCAGGCATTCAAAATATCTTCATATTTCATTAAATAACTAATATACACACCTAATCTTAAAGGAATTAACTATTTTAGTTTGCAGCTGAAGAGTACTTGGTAACAGCTCTTGTACCCTCAGAGACAGCATGTTTAGCCAATTCACCTGGCAAGATCAATCTAACAGCAGTCTGGATTTCTCTAGCAGAGATGGTAGATTTCTTGTTGTAAGCAGCTAACTTAGATGCCTCAGTAGCGATTCTTTCAAAAATATCGTTAACGAAAGAGTTCATAATAGACATGGCTTTTTGAGAAATACCAGTGTCTGGATGGGTTTGCTTCAACACTTTGTAGATGTATGATGAGTATGTCTCCTTTCTAGCCTTGGTCTTCTTCTTAGTATCGGTAGAAGCGGTCTTCTTAGCAGCTGGTTTCTTCTCTGCTGGTGCCTTAGAGGCTGGTTTCTTTTCAGCTTTTGGTGCCATTATGTCTATATTAGTCTGATATTACTAGTAAGTTTTATAGAAGTAATAAAATACCCGTATGTGAATGAATAACGAAATCTACTTGTTTATATATGTTTTGCCTTCGCACCCCAGAGGTCAGTAAATATTGCAGGCGGGTAACTCGCGCCTGCTTAGATATGGTTCTTGATAGTTTACTGCTCTATTTGTTTATTTGGGACTCGTCATGCACGCTCTGAGAACCTTCCGCGATTATCTCGAGTGCGAATATTAGTACCACAATATACGCATTAGATGGAAATAAGTGAGCACACCTTCTGAAGCGGGTAATAACAGGACTGGATGCGTACACGGTATCACAGTCTTTCTCGAGCAGCCTTGGAGTAAGAGTCGCACTTCTTCAGAATAAAAACATTGCCCGTAAATATACAGTGGCGACCCGTGATTCACTTCAGGGCAATCAGGAGCACTCAATAAATATAAAAGCGCAATATCCAAGAAGATATAGTAACTTCAGTTATTTATTAAATTTACTAAGTAATATAGATACATTAAAATGTCAGGAGGTAAAGGTAAAGCCGGAACAACAGAGAAAGCATCCACATCTAGATCTGCTAAGGCAGGTTTGACTTTCCCAGTCGGTAGAGTTCACAGATTGTTGAGAAAGGGTAACTATGCTCAAAGAATTGGTTCAGGTGCTCCCGTTTACTTGACTTCAGTTTTGGAGTACTTGGCAGCTGAAATTTTGGAATTGGCTGGTAACGCTGCAAGAGATAACAAGAAGTCCAGAATTATTCCAAGGCATTTGCAATTGGCCATCAGAAATGATGAGGAATTGAACAAATTGTTAGGACATGTCACAATTGCCCAAGGTGGTGTTTTGCCAAACATTCATCAAAACTTGTTACCACCTAAGAAGTCTAAGACTGGTGCTTCTCAAGAGTTGTAGTCAGGCAAGTGGCTCTGTTGCTATTCTGTGTATATTAGTATAGTTAATGAAATTATGGATGTATCCGTTTATTTTGTGAATCTTTTGGTGTAAGGATGTAGTTTAGTTTTTCTCGAGATCTTTGAACTGTTGCGAGATCAGCTAAAGGCCAACGGCAGAAATGGAGAAATTTTCAGAATGGAGAGATAAGGGTACTGGTATATCGCCGTTCATGCCGGCTGATGAACGGCCTAATGTATTGGTGGCAAGTGCCTTATTTATTGCTAAAGCTCCTTTAGTGTTATTCTTCGTTATCGCAACTTTTATCTGGCGTACTCCAAAAGTCCTATATTGGGCCATTAAGTTGCTTTTTGGCATCAGAAGAATAGAGATCACTGTTGAGGGGGTTAAAAGATCTGCAAAAGAAGAGATATATAAGAATTTGCCTGATATTGGTGATTTTGTTATATGCAACTTTACGAGTCCAATTGATGGGTTAGCATTAGCATCAATGGCTAAGGTGAATTGGGATAAGATTGTCATTTTAGTACCAAATAAGGATGGAGTTTTATTTCAATACTCAATCTGGAGTTTGATGAAATGTGCTGTTACTCCTACCATTGGTGTAAACACAAGCTCAACAAAGATTGATGATTATGACCAACTTCGAAATAAATTGGTTTATTGCTTTATAGAAGGCACGCCATCCAATAATAAGGCAATCCTCCCTTTTGTGAATATTGGTCCTGTGCCATCTAACTCATTCAATGTGAAGACTCTCCTGTTAAAGCTCATGCCGAATGCATTAACAACCCCGTTGCCAGTCTCCTTGAGCAGTTATTTTATGTCCGCTATAGCTAACATGAGTAAAAACAGTTACATTAGAGTAAGAATCTTCAATCATCATACTAGAAATAGTCAAAGAAACTTTGATTTGAAGCTTCTGAAGTCGTGTTTCGAAGCTTCGCAACTAAACATAATTGGATCCGATTTGAGTATCGATCAAAAAATTAAATTTTATGTATACTATACGGATTATAACATAAAGAAGTTACAGTAAGTAGATAAGCATGAATTTCAATCAAAAATAAAGATATCTTATTAGGACTTAAACTTTAGCGTGCCGCTTCTTAGCTTCTTAGGTTTTCTGAGTTTTTCAGCTTCAACGCTATCGGTAATCTTAGTCTCTATACTCCTCTTCTTTTTTTCTAAGTAACCAGTCATTGGATCTTCAAACTCAGACTCTCGAACAATACTAGTCTGAGTAACATCCTCTGCTTTGAAATTAGCCTCTGGGGCATCTGCTTGCTGTGGCGCCTCTATCTTTTGAGTATTACGGTGGTAAGCACTGTAGTCGACTAAAAAATCATCTTCCGTCTGCCCATCCTTTAAGTAGAAGTATACATGATCAACTTTTATCTTTTTATCAAATACCTCTAGACCATTCAAATTATCGATAGCCAAAATACAAGAACGATAATCTTCGTACTTTAGGTAGCAGAATCCTCGGGATTTACCAGTTTCCTTATCCTTAATTAAGTTAATATGCGTTGGGATACCATATTGTGAAAAAATTCTGATAATATCAATCTCTTTCAAGTGTTTTGGTATATAACCGATGTATATATATGAAGTGTCCTTATAGTCAGCATGCCACGAAGCCGATTGAGAGACACCGGATGTGAGCTCCTTTTGATTCAACTCATTTATCTTACGAATTGCATTCATATAGAACTCAGATAAGAATAGTGTTTCTGATGTGCTCATCGTCACGTGGTTTTCTTTTGAGATGGCATCAAAAAAAAAAAAAAAAAAAAAAACTAACAAAATTTCAGACTACACTATCTACTCACTCACGTCGAAAAGGTTCATAACTCAATTATGGCTAAGAAAGATGGAAAGTCCAGCCCCTTGGGAAAACCCTTGGGAAAAGCTAATTCGGGTCATGATATCAAGAAGAGAAAAGCAGATGATATGGGATATGGGTCTGAAGATGATGAATTAATAGTGGAAGGTTTGATTGATGAAAGTGCTAGCGAGACCGACGGAGAAGGAGAGGAAGAAGAGGAAGGAGAAGAAGAAGAAGAAGAAGATGACGAACAAGCTGATGAGGAAGGTGAAGATATAAGCTCTACTGATGAAGAGCTTGAAAAATTGCTCGGGGAAGAGGAGGACGGAAACTTTGATTCTGACGATTTTTCTGATGAACCTAGAGAAGATGGCCATTCTCTAGTGGATACATTATCAAATGTTCGAATTCGTTCCTCTTCGAATTCAGAAGAGAAGAAATCTCACTACGCTGATGGCCGGCCTAGGATCATGAAACCAGAGATCAATCCTGTTTATGATAGTGATGATGAGGATCACGCAAACTTTAATACGATAGGCAATATACCGATAAGTGCTTATGATGAAATGCCTCATATAGGATATGACATCAACGGAAAGCGTATCATGAGGCCTGCAAAGGGATCAGCGCTAGAACAATTACTTGAGTCAATTGATTTACCCGAAGGATGGACTGGATTACTCGATCAGAATACTGGATCATCTTTGAAACTTACAGATGAGGAGCTTGAATTGATCAGAAAAATTCAGGCTCAAGAAAATACTGATGAGAGTATTAATCCGTACGAGCCTACAATAGAGTGGTTTACATCGAAGACAGAAGTAATGCCATTAAGTGCCGCTCCAGAACCTAAAAGAAGATTTGTCCCTTCTAAAAACGAAGCAAAGAGAGTCATGAAGATAGTCAGGGCCATCAGGGAAGGCAGAATTGTACCACCAGATAAGCTAAAGGAAAAAGAAGAAGAAGAAAAGTTCAACTATGACTTATGGAATGAGGAATCCGACATTCCGGATCATATAATGAACCTAAGAGCTCCTAAGCTTGCTCCTCCAACGCACGAAGAATCTTACAATCCTCCTGAAGAGTATCTTATGACTGAAGAAGAAAAACAAAAGTGGTTAGAGACAGAGCCAATGGACAGGGAGAAAAACTTTGTGCCCCAGAAATACGGGGCTCTCAGAAAAGTGCCTGGTTATCAAGAGAGTATTCGTGAGAGATTTGAAAGATGTCTTGATTTGTATTTGGCTCCAAGAGTCCGTCACAACAAATTGAATATAGATCCGGACTCATTGATTCCCGAACTCCCTTCTCCTAAAGACTTGAGGCCATTTCCAATTCGTTGCTCGACCATTTACGAAGGTCATAAGGGAAGAATACGGACGTTATCTATCAGTAATGATGGATTGTGGCTCGCCACAGGCTCTGATGATAGGACTGTTCGTATCTGGGAAGTTCTTACTGGAAGACAAATATTTCAGATTACACTTCTCACGGAGAATGATTCAGACGACCATATTGAGAGCTTGGAATGGAATCCTGACCCTAGCAGTGGAATTCTTGCCTGTGCTGCTGGAGAGAAAATTCTTTTGATTGTGCCACCTATTTTCGGATTTGATATTGAGAATGAAGGTAGATCACGTATAGAAGCCGGATGGGGTTTTGATTCTTTTGGGTCTAAGCTGAAAAATACGACCATAGACGTAAATTCTAATGATGAGGACGAAAATGACTCAAAGGCATCCCAAAGCCAAGGGAAGAAAGATGTTGCGCGGTGGTATGCACCCAAATCTACGCAATCAGAGGAAGGTGTTGCTGCTATCATAGAATGTAAGAAAACTATAAAGAAATTATCGTGGCATAGGAAAGGTGATTACTTTGTGACAGTATCCCCTGAAGGGGGAAATTCATCTGTATTAATTCATCAGTTATCAAAGCATATGTCGCAATCACCATTCCGCAAATCTAAGGGTATCATCATGGATGCGAAATTCCATCCTTTCAAGCCACAGTTATTTGTTGCTTCGCAAAGATACATCAGGATCTATGATTTGGCTCAGCAGACATTAGTGAAGAAACTTATGCCAGGTGCAAGATGGTTGTCCAGTATTGATCTACACCCAAGAGGCGATAACCTTTTGGCTTCTTCATATGATAAAAGAGTATTGTGGCACGACTTGGATCTATCATCGACACCTTACAAGACTTTGAGATACCATGACAAGGCTGTAAGGTCTATCAAGTTCCACAAGTCTAATCTTCCTTTATTCGCATCTGCTTCTGACGATGGATCCATTCATGTATTCCACAGTACTGTATACGACGATCTAATGACTAATCCTCTCTTAGTGCCCTTGAAGAAATTACTCGGACATAAGAAGGTGAATAGCTTGGGTGTATTAGATTTGGTGTGGCATCCAAAGGAGGCATGGCTATTCAGTGCAGGTGCCGATGGCACTGCACGTCTTTGGACAACTTAACACCAATCTTGTTATAATGTTTATAGAGCATACATCGTGAAAGTTATCTATGTCTTTGGTTTGTATTCTACTTTCTGTAATGTGCCATTCATGTAAATTGCTCTAAACACCGCAGTCGAGGGTGCATCAAAGAGGTACTCCAACATTATCTTGACATTATCCACTACACCGGTATTTTCATCATGCATTACCCATTCTAGATTCTTCCAATCAAGTATCCCCTCATGACAGTATTGGGTGGGCGTCGAATAAGATTCCACAACATCCTGTTTAACCTCTGCTACAAACACGTACATTCCTCCCTTGTCTTCCCCGTCTATTTCCCACTCCATAACTCCATGTGGCTCAAAATCCAAGGCTTCTAATCCAGTTTCTTCTTTTGCCTCTCTTATTATTCCCTGTAGAGGGTCTTCATCCGCTTCGAGCTTGCCTCCAAACCCGTTCCATCGTCCCATCCAAGGCGCCTTCTGCCGATTAAGCAACAAAATTTCATTGGTCTCACGACAGTGCACAATACCCCAGGTGTACTTGTACTTATTTAAGAGATTAGATACGGTCATACTATATTCTATAACGAAAGGTTACTCCGTAATACTACATGCGCATGCTCTTCATAACTCCCAGAATTGCATCGCAATGAAAACACGTTTCTCCCAGAAAAATAAAACAAGATACGTGAATCCGAAAACTGCGCAAAACATCATACACTGTGATAAATCGCAGAGGAGAGTCTTATTATATAAAAAAAAATTAACTGCTGGCTATCCTCCTTATGCTATCACAAAGATATACTGCGTCGACTGAAAATGAATCATACTTAAGACTTATTCACTCTAGTGCCCACGCTGTAGAAAAATCTCTTGAATCGGCTTCAAAAAATTCCTCGACCTTCTTGACAATACCCGGTCACATGGTGTTGAGTTATACACCTGAAATGGCCAATGACAATCGTCCAAACTTCGAACTCAGAAATATGAAGACATGATTATAATACTATAGTGCGAATTGACCGCATTCGATAGTTCGTGTCAAGCTTAATTGATGCGACATGGACACAAGTGCTCAATTTACTCTGGATCATGACCTAGGCTTGAGAGCGATCCAACATTTTTATAGATAGCGTTTTCTCCTTTTTTCTTTTTTTATTTTTTTTTTTTTCTCTCTATACTTTAAATATCTCAACGTTCGGTGTATATACAACTTTGATATACTTAAGAATAACTTAAAAAACAACAATGGGTTCTCCAGCATTTTCTGACATCCAAAAGGCTACTAATGACTTATTGTCCAAGGACTTCTACCACTTGTCCACAGCTGCTGTGGAAGTGAAGTCTTCCGCACCAAACGGTGTTAACTTCACAGTCAAGGGTAAGACAGCTGGCGATAAGTCAATTGCGGCATCCATTGAAGCCAAATATGCTGACAAGGCTTCTGGATTGACCTTGACCCAAGGCTGGAACAATGCCAACTCATTGGACACTAAGATCGAGTTGTCTGAATTGTTAACTCCTGGCTTGAAGGGAGAGTTGGTTACTTCTGTTATTCCTAATGGTCCTAGGAACGCCAAGTTGAACTTTTTCTACCAACAAAATGTCGTAAACGCCAGGTTGTTTTTCGACTTGTTGAAGGGCCCAATTGCATTGGCTGACTTGTGCGTAAACCACGATGGCTTCTCCGCAGGTGCCGAACTTGGCTACGATATTTCTTCCGCCAAAGTTAACAGATACTCCTTGGGTGTCGGTTACGCTAAGCCATTGTATACCATTGCTGCTACTGCAACCAACAACTTGACTGTTTTCTCGGCTGCCTACTACCACAAGGTTTCTCCATTGGTTGAGGCAGGTGCTAAGGCTACATGGGACTCTGTGAAGTCTTCCAACGTTAATGTTGAATTTGCTACAAAGTACATTTTAGATCCAACAGCTTTCGTTAAGGCTAAGATTGCTGATTCCGGTTTGACTGCTTTGTCTTATTCTCAAGAATTGAGACCAGGTGTTAGGTTAGGTTTGGGTGCTTCTTTTGATTCCTTGAAATTAGCTGAACCAGTTCACAAGTTAGGTTTCTCTTTGACCTTCTCTGCTTGATCGTGCGTCTCATATACTTATCTGAATACTACGTTGTATATGCTTTCTAAATATATAACTGTTTCCTAGGTCGATAGTAGTTTTTTTTATGCAGGTTCAGACATACTCGGTGAAGAAAAAGTATCCAAGGCTTTAAGCTTCCTGATATACATTAAGGTGGATTTCAATATGGTTACAGATAGCTCTTCAGGTCCAGCAAAAAAGATCCCAAGTGTAAGTCAGGTCGCGAGGCCGTATTTCACAAATTCAGAACTAGGGTATCTTCATTCTTTAACAATTCCAGAGAGTAAAAAAATTGCATACAGTCAAAAAAAGCATCAAATATTTCATCACCTTTTTCAAATAATCAAGACCTTGAAGTTTCCTTTACGAGTTCTTAGTACATCTATGAACTACTACCAGAGGTTTTATTTGTTTAACAAATTTGAGGAGATGAGTGACGGTTCATCACAGGATTTGGAGAAAGATCCTCATACAGTCGCCCTTACTTGCATTTTCCTAGCATGTAAGAACGAAGATTGCATAAAGGAGCTTAAATATTTGCAAAGTGTTGCTAATAAATTAAGAGAGCAAGAAGAAGATAAACGTATTCAAATAAACTCAGCATTCAATGACCAACAAAGAAAACATGTCAGAAATATCGAATTTAAACTTTTGCAAGTCATTAAATTCGATTTCAGAAATGGGTCTAACCTACTTTCATATGATCAGCTAGTTGTGAAATTCGCCAAGAAGCTTAATGTGGATTATAAGGTGACTTTTTATTGTTGGCTTATTGCTTTTGATTTGATGTCAACCCCGTTATGCTTAATGATACCACCTCACTGTATTGCAATCTCCATCATAATTGTTGCATTGAATCTAAAACCAAAGGATGTGAGAACAAAGTATAATAAGTCTGAATTAGAGACTAAGTCACCAGATAATACTTTGGACAGTTTGGATTGTGAAAGGGATTTCGGATGTCCCGAATCTTTTGTCAACGAAGGAATTATCTATATCTTGGATTACTACGTGCATCAAATGAAGTTTTCTGTATTGAATGAATACATGCCAAATGTGGATGCGGATACGGGCAAAGAGCAAGTTTTTAAGTTCATGGAATTAAAGACTAGGTTTAATGATTTAAAGGTTTTGTCAGAGGAATCATGCAGCGAATCGAAGCTTTTAATACAGGACGACTATTTGAAGATTTGGGATTATTCAATCAGTGTAAAAGGATCTACAAGATTTATGCTAGGGAATAAAAGAAGAAGGTTTGATCATGAACTAGAAATTACTGAAAAAGAAAGCGACCCAAAAGAGCACTTGCAGAATGAGATGAACGATCTATCCCAGGAAGTGAAATAATTAGTTATGTTCTAGTAAAGTTAATGCCTAAATAAAATCTAAACTGAAGGAGAATCGTGCAACTTGTAGCTCACTGATGTCCCTACTTCGTGTATGTTCGTACTGAATGATTTGAAATTCACACTCTCAACAGAGCCTCCTTCTATCAACTTAGCGTTTCCATTCGTGTCGCACCATTCTTGAGGTATTTGGGCCTCGGTGTACGTTGAATCAGTATGAACAAGGACGTTGAAGGTATACTCGTTTTGTTCCAAGACAGGTAAGTAAGAGACAGAAGACGTAATCTGCCGTATAATCATTTGAATCTCCTTTTGAGTATACTCCTTCAGCTTTTCTCTTTTCAAGTCAATGTTATTGGATTCTTCTGAATTGTGATCCAATATTTCAATATTAAACTCCCACCTTTCCACAACTTCTGAAGTTGATTTCGAGATTATCACCACTACTAGTTTGGCTATCTTTCTTCCGTATATCCATTTTTTAACTTGTGCCATTATCTTGTCGATGTACTGTTTAATTTCCTCATCCGCAGTGACTAAGAGTGGTATTCCATACTTTCTAACCGTCTGGAAGTCTTCTGGCGGGTATATGCATCTCTGAAATAAAATACTATTGATAGCGTATTCAAAATAATCCGCCACTACCTTCAGCGAACCTTTAAGAGCAAGCTTCGATAGCTGAGAAGTAGATGTTGTCATCCTTAGTATAAATATGTAAACATAAATATTCTTAAATGATCGGCTTCGCGCTTAAACTCAAAGATATTGTTTATATCGCTTACTGAAGCATTTCGTCCAATATGGTAAGTATTCCATTTTGAAGAGACTATATTCCGGTAACAGATCACTAATCTAGTAAGAATCATGGCATTAAACGCTTTTCTTTAAGCCAAGAAGCTAAAGAGGCTAAAGCAAGAAAAGATGCGACTAAGATCAAGCACTATCTTGCTCTATCAGACGATATCTTGGATTCGAAGGTGAAGAAGATTTATAATAAAGAAGCTCTTGCTAAAACCACGAAACTTTTAGAGTTCAATCCTGAGTTCTATACAGTGTGGAACTACAGGCGTAGGATTTTTAATGCGCTTTTTTTGCAAGAGGAGTTAGACCGTAAGAAAACTCTCGAAGGAGATCTACAACTTGTTCTAGCTCAGTTGAAAAGGTATCCAAAATGCTACTGGATTTGGAATCACCGTACGTGGTGTTTGCAGCAGCTTTCTCAAACGGGCGAGGCGAATTGGGATTTCGAGTTTCGGATTGTGTCAAAGCTTCTTGAGGCAGACTCCAGAAACTTCCATGGTTGGCAGTATCGCAGATTCGTGGTTGAGAATATAAAACGATCCAATAAGTTTAAGTCGCCACAGCAGAACCCTTTGATAATCGATTTGAAGGTGGATTTTGAAGAATTCGAATATACCAGTAAAAAGATTAATAACAACATTTCTAATTTCTCTGCATGGCATAATCGTACAAAGCTTTTACCTCAAATATATAATTATGTGCAAAATATGGGCCCTTTTGAAGTTTCCATAGAGGGACTCGAAATGTTTAGATCTCCGGATCTTATTTTGAACCATGAATTGGGTTTGATTAAAACTGGAATATATATGGATGCTGAAGATAGCTCAGTGTGGCTTTATCTTCGATGGCTTCTTACAGACGATTTATTTGTCAAATTTTTAAGACTCCAGAACCTGAATGCCTACAAGAAAATTCTTGAAGATCAATTTGCACTTATCAGTGAGCTTAATGAATTGGAGATATTGGATCACGATCAAGGCTGGGATAACGTATGGTGTCTTAAAACCATGATCTTGATAAAAGGTCTATTAAAAAGAGAGGATCTTCCAACCGTGGATGATAAAGAATTAATTGACGATGACATAAAGCAAATGTTACAGAAATTAGTTTTATATGATGAGCCTCGTCATCGTAAGTATGAGGAGCAAATCAAAGGTACTATTCCAATCATAGATTGATCGACAAACTTGAAGCAAAGGTGCTTTGACTAGCATCTGTTTATATACAGTATATAATCTTGCCCATCGCGGCTCATATTTTTTTCAGCTAAAATACACATCTTTGAAGCTAACCAGAATGGCCAAAGGAAGTAGAGGTAGAAGGACCCATGCTAAGGAAAGAGTGAAGACAGAGCACTCTGATTCTACACCGGATGATACCTCTATAGCTCAAGGTAGGAGCAATGAGTTAGAGAAAAGGAGTACATTTTTTGGATTAGTAGATTCGAATGAACTAGACTACTTTAAGCAAGCTGAAGCCACATTAAATATTGACACGTTTGAGAATGAAGAGGAAAAGAATGCTTTTATAAGGTCTGTCTTAGAAGAGGCTAAAGGCAAGGAATTGAAGTTAGTCACTAATCAAATATGCTCAAAATTAATGGAAAGGTTGGCTCTCTTTGGCGACAAGCAACAAGTTAAACTGTTACTCTTACTGTTTAAAAATCATTTCGTTGAGCTCTCGTTACATAAATACTCATCGCACGTCTTGGAAACGCTTCTCGTCAGATCAGCTTCCATTATGGAGCAGGAATTGAATGAAAATGAAGAAACATACGGTAACGATGATGCTTTTCCAGAGCAAACAATGGAACATATTTTCCTTAATATCATAGAAGAGTTCAAGCCTCATATGAGAGATATGGTTGATCATCAATATGCTTCTCATGTTTTAAGACTTTTGATCTTAATCGTTTCAGGTAAAGAGCTACCCTCTTCCACAGTTTCAAACTCAACCTTGCGATCCAAGAGATCAAAAATTGCAAGGAAAATGATTGAGTTGAAAGATAACGATGATTTTAGTAAGTCTTTCCAAACTCCTCCATCTTTGAAGAACGTGATTAGGGTATTATGTGACAGTGTCAGCAGCGAAAGAAACATGAAAGAGGTACGAGAGCTTACAATTCACAAAGTTGCATCACCAGTAATACAACTTCTCATTCAGGTTGAAGGGATAGTCGACAGAGATAGAAAGATATGGCATTTGATTTTTCTACCTGAAAGTGAGGGAAAAGATTCCACAGAGGAATCATTCGTTGAATACTTACTCTCAGATCCAGTCGGAGCGCATTTTTTGGAGGAGAGCATCAAAAGTGGGGGTCCGAGACTCAAGTACATTGAAAGACTTTTCAACTTGTATATGAAAGATAGAATTTTGAAACTAGCAAGGAGAACCAAAACAGGTGCATTTATCATTCAAGCTCTTTTACTAAAATTGAAACCATTAGACATACAATTTATTCTTGATCAGGTTGTGGATAATTTAAGTGATTTTATTGGAGACACAGAAAGCCAAAATCTAGAGTTAGTTCAAGCTATTATTGACGCATCTGATCGAAGAAAGAACTATAAGAAAGATGAAATCATTTCAAGATTATTAGCGAGATTGGCTCCTGATTTTCATGAAGAGTCTTTTGAAGGATATAGCTCTACTGATTTTTTTGAGAATTCCTTGAGATTGAGTTCATCCACACTTGGAAATACAAGAGATGACTGGCCAACGGCTGATGAAAGGCGAAGGGCTTTGTTTGTAGAAAAGTTAATGTCCTACGACTACGTTTTTATCATCTTGAGTTGGATAAACCTTTTAGCATTACCACTTCAGAGATCTATCCAAATGTGCTTTCATGGAGTTTTTTCTCATGTGGTTGAAAATTGTTTGGTTGTTGAGAAACATTTAGAGAACAAAAAGAAAAGCATCTTGATATTGAGGAAAAAACTTCTTAATTTATTTCAGAATCAAATAGTAAAGTTGGCATGCAATTCATATGGCTCTCACATCGTTGATAAGCTTTGGAAATTTACCATATTCTTGAACATTTATAAAGACAGGATTACGTTAGAGCTAAGTTCTGAGGCTGAAAAGGTCAAAGAAAGTATTTATGGGCGGCTCGTTTGGAAAAATTGGAATATGGAGCTCTTCGCAAGGAAAAGGCATGAATGGAAAGCCACAATAAAAGAACAAGAGGCTGCATACTATGAGCAACATTTATCTGAAAATGAAAATAGTGACGCTGTCCACGTCAAGAAACCTATTGAACTAAAACTTGAAATGCTATTCAAAGAGCAGAATGATAACAAATTGCATCCAAATGATGTCATACTGTTACCGAACAAAAAAAGAAAATTAAGAGGACGTAGTCATATGTCCTAAAATACTATTTATAATGTACCTATTTACAGAAATGTTTGATGTCTATTGAATCGATTTAATAAAATATTCACGTAATCTTTCTTCTTCAATGCTTGTAGGACTTTCGACAACAGGATCAACACCGGACTGGTTTTTTGGAAAAGCAATTACGTCTCTTATGCTAGAGCTCCCAACCAACATTGCGCATAATCGATCAAACCCAAGGGCCAAGCCAGCATGAGGAGGACATCCCATACTCAAGGCATCCAAAAGATGACCAAATAAATCTTTGTAATTATGGATCTTCAAAATGTTTTCGAAAATATATCTCTGCAACTCTGGATCATGAATTCTTCTTGAGCCACCTCCAATTTCGACTCCATTCACAACCAAGTCATAGTGCTCACCTCTTACCTGTAAAGGACATCTTTCTAAGAGATCATAGTCTTCCATCTTCGGCATAGTGAAAGGGTGATGAGTCGACTCAAAGCAGTTGGAATAAGAAGGAAAATCAGCTTTAGATCCTGAATTAGTCTCAACCGGGTTAAATAAAGGAAAGTCTACAACCCAAGTCCCAACTATTAATTTGCTAGGATCGGGGGTTTTCAGGAGTGTATTGTCCTTCTTATTGAGAACTTCTCTTAGCCATTTGTTAGGAAATTCTTCAATTGCAAGTTGTCTGAATTTTCCCAATGGTGTTGGGTTCTCATAAGGGAACTCTGACCTCGTGCAAAAGGCCAAAACATCGCCAGGCTCTAAGTCAAGATACTTGGAAATTAACTTTTGGTCGAAATTTTCTGTTTTTTTGAAAACACTCTTGCTTAAAAACATTTCATACCAGTTCTCTGCTTCCTCGGGTGTCTTTATCGCTATGACTATTGGTTTTCTTCTAGCGTAATTGTTACTGTCAATTAAACTATTGGGTAACTTGAATTTCTCCGCTGGCTCAAAAGCTCCCTTTAAAATACAAGCTTCTAGTACAGGAAATGCAGGATCACCCTTTAACGGGATGAAGAAAGATGATAAATCTTTGAAACACAAGTCATACCTCATATCTGGTTTATCTATTCCATAATACCTCAAAGCATCTATGTATTTTAATTCATTGAAAGCACATTCATCTTTATCCAAAGATTCGAATTCTATCTTTTCGAGCTGTCCATTACCGTTAACTAAGTAAGTAGGAATATTAGACACCTTATTCCATACGCTATGTATTAGACTTTCCACTACCAGACGAACCTGTTTCGAATCATTTACGAAGCCCATTTCTAAATCAACTTGAGTAAACTCCGGCTGCCTATCTGACCTCAAATCTTCATCGCGAAAACATTTTGCTATCTGAAAATAGCGAGTAAAGCCCGAACTCATAAGAATCTGTTTATACTGCTGAGGAGACTGTGGCAACGCATAGAATTTTTCTGGGGCTCTAGTCGGAACGAGGAATTCCCTAGCACCTTCTGGAGTGGATTTAAAAAGAAGCGGCGTCTCTATCTCAACAAAATTGTATTGATTAATTAGAAGGTCCAGAATTAATGAACGAGCTTGACTTCGCTTCCGCAAAGCCTTCTGATAGAAAGGAGTTCTTAATTGAAGATATCTGAACTTGGGAGCAATATCCTTAGGGGAGAGCTGCTTTAGTTTCTCTAAACGAGCAGCTTCTATACTAGAGTTATTCAAAGTTTGATATTTCTTAACTAGCAATTCCCATTCTTTTTTTGCTTCACCTGGCTTGGGCTTTTTAAGTTGAATGTAACCAGTGACACATATAGAATCTTCCGGTTTCGCTTCTTTAAGCATTTGAAAGTATTTTATATCAGTGTCGTCTGGCGTCATCAAGATTTGTACTAAGTCCCCATTTTCATCTCTCAATTCTGCAAAGCTTCTGGCTGCCAACGTCCTCGGTTTTCTATTAAGATGACCGTGCAATATGATGGGTTTTTGGCATTCCACTAACAAATTTTGCAAGTTTTGGTTGATGTACAGAATGGAGCATGTTGCACACGGAAAGTTGAATTTGTCTAAAGTTTTAGTTTTCTCAGGAACTTTTCCTTTTTCTATGTAGCGATTTAATTCACTGAAGTATCTCTTGGATACGTAAGCTAATTTACAGCCTCTACTAAGCCTCGATAGCATAGAGCAGGCTATACAAATTGATCTATTTTTCTGCTTGAACCGTTGAAACAAAGTTGAATATCCCACTACCTTCATTTCAACTGGCAGAAGAAGACAAGATAGTATTTTTCTTAACTGTCAATGCTAAAGGAGATTGCAGTAATCAAATCGAACTTTGATTCATATAGGCCATGATATCTTTTTTTTCGGTTAGGTTTGGACGAAAAGCTTTGGTCGTGGTCTTCTTACTTCAGCTAGTTGTATTTGGAATTATGATTTACAAGTATGTTAAGGCTGATGACTTCTTGCAGAAAAATTACATTACGCAACTGGTAATTTCATGGAAAGGAATTCTGCTGGATCAGAACAACGATGAAACAGCTTTGGATGAGGTAGGGTATTACTTAGAGCCCGGAAATGTGAAGTTTAAATTCATCAATCCAATGAAAAAGCATGGAGATCCAGAGGCGATTTTTGAACAGAACAAGAAGACCTATGACAAGTTCATGCGGGAGGAAATAAAAGAACCCTTGGATATTGATTTGAAAGATCTAAGGCCGCCTGCTGAGGATTCAATCGAATCATATAAAAGAGCTAATGCTACTATTGTATCGCTCGTAAGAAATAGCGAAGTGATCGCTTTGGCGCAAACCATCAAAAAGCTTGAAAGAGTATTTAATTCAAAATATAGATATCCTTATGTTTTTTTAAATGACCAACCGTTCACAGAGAGGTTTAAGAAGCGGGTGCGAAAATTGTCTAAGGCACCAATGGAGTTTGTAACCGTCCCTCAAGAGCTATGGGTCAAACCTCCGTTCATTGATACAGCCAAGGAAAAAAAGGCTGTTGAGCTTCTTCAGAAGAAAAATGTTGCCCACGCCAAAGAGACATCGTACCATAACATGTGTAGGTTCTATCTGGGCAACTTTTTCAGAGTCCCTGAATTAAGGCAATACAAATATTACTGGAGAATTGAACCCAGTGCTAACTTTTACACTGACTTGAATTATGATGTCTTCAAGTATATGGAGATCACTGGTAAGGTCTATGGTTTCACGGTTTCTTTGTATGATATCCCCGAATCCGTGGAAAGTTTATGGCCGGAAACTCTAAAATTTCTAAATGAGGGAGACAATGCCGCATATGTGAAGGGAAGCGGTGCGATACAATGGCTATTGGAGAACCAGCAAAATCCAAAAAATAATGAAAAAGCAAATGGGTACTCCACCTGTCACTTTTGGTCTAATTTTGAGATTGCAGATATGGATTTTTTTCGGTCAGAAGCTTATATGAAATGGTTTGACTATTTAGATTCAACAGGAAAATTTTATTACGAAAGATGGGGAGATGCACCTGTTCATTCGATTGGACTAGCTCTCTTCGCAGATCCTCTCAAGATTCACTGGTTCCGAGATATAGGGTATTTTCATGATCCATACTACAATTGTCCTAATGGACCTAATACTAAGTTGTGTCCTAAGGGCAAGTTTAGTGTGTGGAATCATTTATCAGCTCAAAATTGCATGCCAAGTTGGATAGACTATGCTATGAATTCGAAGGATTCGGTTTATTCTCCGAACGGCCACTAAAATCTTTATCGAACTGCTCATCGGTTTCTTGGATGCAAAGTTCTAGAATGACCTTTAGTACAATTTAAATCTTTGAACTTATATCTTAAACTAAGCATATAGTAAATAATTTACCATCGAAGTATTCTGAGACTCTTAAATGGATAGTGAGCTTTTTACTTTCCTCGACGATTTTGTCTTCTCACTAGGGAAGGAATATTCATTGAAATTTGAAAATAGTCGCATTTTTTGCATCCTTCGTAGAAAGAAAAGCATGGGCATAATCTGTAGCCGAATCAATTCTTTCAATAGAAGTAGAAAATTATAGGATTCAAATAATCAAATTACAGTTGGCTAAACAAAAATGGTGAAACATATAGTGAGGCTCATGAGGATCAAAACACAAAAGAGTCTTATCATCACGAAGTTCCTTCTAACAAGCTTCATGCAGTAAATGCAATGATATGACTTATCTCTAACACATTACGATATAGTTTTGGTTACTTATACAAAAAACATAACGTTGCTCCGGGAATTCACTAACGAGATTTTTCACTTAAGGTGGCAATAAGAGTTTTTCTTATTGAGCTGATCTATTTTGATTAGATAATGATGCAAAGCTTTTCAACTTTGACTTAAACCTTGGAAAGGTCGACTCAATATCGCTAAGATTAATTGCACCCTTTTCAATTGCAGCTGGAAATTTTATCCATGAGAAGTGTATAATTCAACTTTTCATTGCCGAATTTAGGTGGGCTATTTGAGTTTCCTCGAGGGTGATTTATACAGAATGAAATTTACATCAGAGAATTACGCCTCGAAAAGACTATCGTGTTACCTATGATTACCATTTCCAAATGATGGCAGGAAGCTTTCAAACAATTTCTGAACGCTTAGGAGTTTTTTTTATTTAGAATATCTTTTTTTTACCAGTCAGCGAAGAGAGCTATTCGAGAAAGTAAACTGCGAAATCATCCTTGTTCATTTTAAGCCGGGATTGGTGCAATGTCTTGACCAAACTGTTTTGGAAGGCAAGAAAGATACTTATTTTTCAACCTAGATGTCCATTTCCGACGATAGATTTTCAAACCGTTTGCTTTGCACGCAGTTCACCTTAAATAATATGGAAGCAAACTGAAGCCAGTGAAAATCAAATGCGTCCATACGCACTAGAAAATTATGTACTTCTTTGGGTCGCTTTTCGCAACCTGTAGAACCCCCAGCATACGCTTAATGCGAGTCACGATAAGTATTTTCCAGAATAAAGCTCAAGAGCAAAATCTCATAATTCCTTTAAGCATAAAGGCTACTGGGATTGAAAACTAAAACATTTCAATCATACAACATCTATTGTACGTTCGACTAGTTTCAAAAGAAGAAAGAATAGGCGTACCTGAAGAGGGGATTTACAGAACTAATAACAATGAACCACATATGTGCTCGCTCATGTGCAGCCTCTCCACTTGGACCTTAGAAGTGAGTATCAGTAGTACAAATTCTTCACATTCATCCACATTCTAAATAAAACATATATCAGATAAAGAGTGTATCAACAAATTAACTATTGACTTTAGCTATACAGATACCAGAGAAATCATAAAATTATAAAGCAAGGAAACGAAAATTAGTCAAAAAAAAAAAGGAATCAAGAACAAATACAATTCTAATACAATTACAAGTTCGAGTTTAATTGCTTCTTGAACTCCTCGTTTGCCTTCAAGTAGTTGTGATTCGCTGCAATTAACTTAGACCACTTAGATAAATTAGGATATCTCTCATCTATGTCAGGAATCCTTAATCTTTCTTTACTGCTGAATATGTTCTCATGAATAGGAAAGCTCAAAATAATATCAGCAGGTGAAATCTCTTCTCCAGTGAAATAATCTCCAGAAACCTTAGACAAATTATTTTCAAGATAGTCAAGGTTTTGAAAAACTTCTTTGAAATAGAACTCAGAATTGATTCTATCAGTAATCTTGTGAACCATAAACCGTATACCCGCAAAGGCGTGCTTCACTGCCATCAAATTAACAACTATTCCAACTAAGAGAGGTTGCAATGTTCCCTCAGAGTAGTGCAAGTAGTATTTGGAAAGTTCACCCTTTTCTCCCACGAAGCTGAATTTACCCTCTTTGTCATAATGCTCCACCAAATATTCCATTATATAGCCGGTTTCGGTCAAAACGATAGGTTCAAGTCTACCTTCTTGATAAATCTCAACGATAGGTGATTTACCTAAAGGATGGATCTTTTGCAACTCCTCTGGAGCTCTAAACTTCTTTGTGCGATGATATGGAATGACTTCATAATTTAAGTCTAACTCAATAGCAAGCCAAAGGACCCGGAGTGCTCTCGACGTTTCAAGCCTGCAATTAGTATCAATTTCAAAAGATGCCAATAATAACAATTGAGTATGTTAAAATACTTACAAATGAATAACGATTTTATCTTCAGAAGCCATCTTGCAATTAAAAAAAATTCTGTGTGATGTTGCTTTGCTTTTATGCTGGTACGGCTTTATATAGTTACTGCTGGCTGACTTTTTTCGCAACTTAATGTAAATGACCAGAGCACGTGATAATTGCATCGCAGATTTTTTTTTAAAGCTGATGAGTTAGATTGGATGCTAAAAGTTGCATAAAACATGATGCCAGGAGAAGCTAGGGATACAGAGAAGAGGATAAACTCATTGATATTGGACGCTGGTCCTCTTATAACTCAGACAGCATCTTTTTTGCAGCAGTTTGCACATATTTTTTATACAACACCGGGTGTTCATAATGAGCTCAAGGATGAAAACTCCAGAAGACAATTAATCATTTGGGGAGATAAGCTTCGAATTAGACAACCAAAGCCAGAATACATTCAGAAGGTGGTCAACTTTTCCAAGCTTACGGGGGACTACACTGTGCTATCAACGAATGATTTACATGTGATAGCTTTAGCATATGAATTAGAAGTGGAATTGAATAATGGCGATTGGAGATTGAGAAAATATCCGGGCGAAGCATTACAGACCAAAAAGCAAGCTGAAAATTTGACCGAAAGCAAAAGAGAAGAAGAAACGCAGCATGAGGAACCCAAGGATATTGATGAAGATAAAAGTAAACCGGTGGGCAAGCAGTCAGAATTGGACCAAGGCCTTCAAACCAAAACCCCCAAAAAACCTAGACGTAGAGGTGGAAAGAAGCAAAGAGAAAAGAGAGAAGCACAAATGCAGAGGAATTTGGAATCCAGCAATGATGTGAATGGCGACAGACAAGTACCTTTAGACGTTGAGGTGAGACATTTGGATAATGCAGAAGCTCCTGAAAAGAATGTGGTTTTGGAAGAAGAGTATGAGGAAAGCGATGATGATGGGGAGTGGATAACTCCAGAGACTTTGCATGATGAAATGGTCAAAGATGCGACTGATAATGTAGAGGAAGCAACTCGCACTGCTCCTTTCATAAAAGCTGCCTTGGCTACTGGTGATTTTGCTTGTCAAAATGTTGCTATGCAGATAGGTATCAATCTCATGAACTATATGTCGGGAAAACGAATAAAGCGAGTAAGGAACTATATGTTTAGATGTCATGCATGTTTTCGACTTACACCTATTCCTAAGGACGGAAAACCTAAACACTTCTGTCCTAAATGTGGTGGTAACACTCTTCTTAGGTGCGCTGTATCTGTTGATAACTCAACGGGTAAGGTTACTCCTCATTTGAAAGCGAACTTTCAGTGGATTAGACGGGGTGAGCGTTATTCATTGCCATCTCCTTTGTCAAAGAATCAACAGCGCCGTCAAGGTAACGCAGGATACCAACATAACAAACAAAATCGCCATAAAACATTGCAAGATCCTTTGATATTGAGAGAAGATCAAAAAGATTATTATCAAGCCATAAAGAATGATGATTGGCATAGAAGACAAAACGAAAAGTTACTACAAGAATGGGTTGGGGGAGAAAGCGCAGATAACTATATTTCTCCTTTTACTTCGAGTTATAACATGAAGAACTCCACGGTCAGAGTTGGTAGTGGGAGGTATATAAATTCATCCAAAGGCAGGAGAAAGTAGTCGATAGGAATAGATAGAGCAAAATCGGTATTCGCACGTAGACAAATTACTGTAAGTATAGGTGAGTTGCAATACTTAACCCTTGAGGGATGGCAAGTGATAACTCAGCGAGCCAATTGGCCGCTATGGCGGCTTTCAAGGCTAGTAATTTAAACAGCAACAAGAGCGGTAAGCCTGAGCGTAAAACCAAACTTCCATTGAGGGTAGACACTGTGAAAAGAGAATCGACCACGCAAAGGAAACGCAAACCTATCGTCCCAGGGCCAGCTGGTAATACGAGTGGAAGAGCTTTAGACCATCGTGAATTGGGCCAATCAAGGGATTTAACCACTGCAAGCCCCGGTGAACCTGTTGCGCCGGTACGAACGCCAGTTCTGGGAAAGTTAGACACGGCTTTTCCTGGATTGCCTGACACCAAGAATTCATCTGGAGCTCCCCAAACATTTGGCTCTCCAAAATTTGTACTATCACAACTGCAAAGAGTGAATAGTCCCGCTCCTCTGTCGAGCGTTAGTAGACTGCCTCCAGCTGATTCCAATTTGGTCTCGAATCACGCAGCTAGCGAAGGGGAAAGGAATGTACCTAAAACTCCAGCAGCAGAGGGCTTTCCAGAAAGGTCGAACCTGTACCAGACTCCAAGTAGAGGGCATAACAAACTAGCTACTCCAGGTATTGCTCCTCAGCAGATGATAGACAACATTCGTAATTCCATAAAATCCAAATCCAAGTCCAATGTCTGCACTGAAATGTCTCCGAAGAACCAAATTTTTTTGAATGAGATCAGAGAAAGCATAGACCTGAAACGTGTCTCCACTGCAAAGCTTGCAGAAGATAACGCTTCATCTGGTGTAGCATCTACGGGTACCAGAAAAAGTCCTGGAACAGAGACAGACAATAAGGTTTTTTATTCGAGCGATAAAGCTGATTCAAAATTTTCGTTAGACTCGTCATCCTCCCTGGAGGCAGCCAGTGACTATTTAACTACCCCAACTATTGCTGTGAATGATTATAGTGAGAATAGCTCTGATCCACAAGTTGAACGGCCCTATAGGTCCCTTGATGACAGCATGGAATCTTTCAATGTTCACTCCAACGAATCTAATAATTTAAGAAGTGACCATGGTTATTCCTCCTTTAAGGAAGATAGTGATGATGAATATCAGAACCGAACGAACGACGAATCTCTAGATGGCTCAGATTCTCAGAGTAATAAAGCTAAAATCTACTTGAAAAGAAAACCCCCCCCTGATGGGGATGGTACTTTAAGCTCATTTGAGCAGAGTTTGGAGGATCTTCGAGAAGAACACCCATTTTTGAACATGTATGCAAAACAGCCGAATTATATACAATCAGCAGAACTACTAGACGGAGGGTCGGGTACTAGCAATGAGGACTTGACTATTTCAGATCAAGGCAGCGAAATCGCAAGTGTAAATTCAAATCATTCAGTTTTGAAGTCGGAAAAGGAGTTTAAGCTTCCAAAATTTCCTGACATTGAAGAGGATATTAAAAACAGAAAGAAGCACTCTGAACACAGACATTTGTTGTTCAGACACAAGCATCATAAAATGATCGACCTGACCATAAATTTTTTGGATCACGATAATAGTGATTCAGATTCAAGTGTACCTGAAACACTTATATCAGAGGAGATGCCTCAGCAAAGTCCATCAACACAGGGTCCACAGCAAGCTCAATCAACCACACAGCTAAATAACCGTGTTCAGTTAAAATCTACGATGAGAGACTCCAAGAAGATTGAAAAGAAGAATCAATTCAACGAAAACAAACCTTGGAAGAATCACAAGGAACTAGGCTATATTACTGAAACAGAGAAAAAAAGGTATGAAGGAGTATGGGCGAGCAATAGGGGAAATTATTTGAGGTTTTCAGTGAAGAAATTGAGGGGAATAGATTATGACAGCACTTCTTCACTACAAGAGAAGAGTCTCGTCTCAGCTGCTGATGCATCTTTGAAGGCCGCAATAATGTCGACATCCCAGTTTGACTTGAGCGAAAATAAAAGTGATACAGACAGGGTGCATAATCTTTCTTCGGCAGATATAAGTCAACTTATATCCGCACCAGTGATAAGGAGAATCTGGGAGAGGAGTAGATTGCCAAAAGAGACACTTAAGCTTATATGGGATTTGGTGGATTGCAGACATGATGGAACTTTGAATAAAAACGAGTTTATCGTGGGAATGTGGCTAATAGATCAGTGCTTGTATGGTAGAAAATTACCTAAAAAAGTTGGCCCAGCAGTCTGGGATAGCGTAGGAAATATAGGAATTAATGTCGTAGTAAAGAAAAAGGGAAGAAAATAATGGTTAATAGAAAGCATAGATTTGATATGAATGTAGCTAAAGTTTCGGCGTGGTTTTCTCTTTTCTAGCAGTACCGGTCCGTGAGGGCAAGCGAATTCGCATGAAAATAAAGATGCGGCATACTTATGGGTTAACCTTTTGTTCAGCAGAAAATGAATCTTAATGATATACTTTCAGATGAGACTCCTAAAGAAAACCATGGATCTAATGATATGGAAAGTATTCTTGATGAAGAGGTCTTCGATAAAGGTAATACCGTAAGTGGTACAGATAATGTTTCACAACTACATGACGGTCTATACTACCTACCCACAGAGCTAACCGGCTTACAGAAAGAGCTTAGTGAGATGTCTTTAAACATATTTAAGCCAGAATTACTTGAGGACATGTACACGAGGAAAGAGAAAACAAGTATCACCTGTCTCTTAGAAACTTCGGATGATGACAGAAGGGCAATCAAGGGTAAGGAACTCACTATGCACGAGAGAATTGAGTTATTATTTGATCAACTTTTTCTTATTTCGAAGCATCCATCATTACTTGTTGATCATTTCATGCCCAAAAAGCTTCTTCTTCTGCAAACTAATGAGGGATTGGAGGGCCTCTCTGGTAAGTTTCAATTGTTTAATCGCCTTGTCAACTCTTTCATAGATAGATACCCCCAAGAAGAATCTTCACAAGTTTACACTACAGACATGCATATTTTAGTTGTCGGACAGAATGTAAAGGAATTAGAACTTATCGAAGCCTTGATTATAGGGAAAAAAGTCTATTACAAGAATTTAAGCAGTCACAAGCTTTATGAAGATGATAGGGAACTTGAAAGAGGGAGTGATAAGCAAGTAGAAGAGAGACGCAAATCGAGGCGTGGGAAAAGGTTCAATAAACCAACGGACGAAAAGAGATCAAAGGTATGTTTGTACTTAGTCACCTCTCTGCAGCTATACAATAATTACATACCGTCATCAGCTCATATAAACTCCAAATTCAATTTCATATTTTCTTTTGATATGAGGCTTGATACATCCAGTCCAAGTATAGAGATTATGAGAAGCTTGGAATCCTCAACTAGGGGTATTAGTTATGACAGTCGGGATAGTGCAGTGTTGAAAACGCCTGTTCTAATTCCGATTCCTTTGTATTCGATTGAGCACATGCTACTTTTAATACCAGAGCTCCAATCAGGCTTGAACTTGATTTCGCAATCTAAAGATAGCCCTAAGTATCGGAGAAAGCTTCAAGCTCTACACACTCTCGTCGTTAACAGAGGATTAGCATACCGATTTGATGACTCTGACTTTTTCATTCATAATTATGGTTTTGATATGAGCTTACTATTCGATTGGTTGCATAACTGGACTGAGGTGAACTTCCCGCTTGAGGATTTGAGTAAGAAATGCACGAACAATGAAGAAATTGTATTCAGTTTTAATGGCCATGATATTGAGAGTCAGCTTAGGATGAATTACTTGCCCGATGTAGACCAAGAGATGATGCTGCATTGGATGCCGAAAAAGGAAGAAGGTGATATCATGCTTCACTCATCCTACAAGTTGGATCCTTTTACGTATAAGACTTACAAAGAGATGCTTACATTCTTGGTTCACCAACGTATTTCCCAGTACGAGAATGCGTCCGACTCTTGTGAAAAGAATTTTATAATTCCATGGAGAGAAAAGGAGTCTAGGAGGCAAGAGGAAATTGACCGCGATGAGATAGAAGTAGCTCAACATTACAACAAACTTAAAAAGCTTAACACAGAGGCTTCAAATTCTGAGAGAAAACTAGGTAGGGTAGAATCTGATTTGAAAAAGTTCCAAGAAATGAAGGCAGATTGGGAATCAAAATTAGACTTTTTGAAGCAAAATACATTGACATCAGGAAATGGTGATGAGCTAGAAAAGGCCGTTGAAGCACAAAAGACAATAATAGACAACTTGAGGGAAGAAGTGGAAAAGACTGATAAAGAATACGAAAAAATTGATAAAGTATACGAGTCATCTAGATCCAAGTATCAGATAACCTCCGTCGAAGCCGCAAGAATGAGCACTGAACAGAAGACATTGAGAGCTCAGAATGATAAGTTGAGAAATCATTTCAATGGGATGGGATTTAATATCTTACCGTCTTTGATTGGAAAGGAAGATATTATCAGCCTTGAATCAAGACTTGCTAGATTGAAAAGTGAGAATCAATTCATACAATCCTTCTACAACAAAAAGTTAGAAAAGCTCGTAAAAGAAAGAAGAAATGTCCTTGAAGGAACGAACAGCGGGACCAATAGTAGATCAAACTCTAGATTAAGTAGGGCTTCAACGCCGTACTAATGCATAAGTAATATAGTTCTCTTCATGATCTTTCGATTTTCGCTTTCACTCGTTTAATTTTTTTTTTTTTTAGGTTTTTTCTTTTTTTTGTTTGAGTATCTACTTCGCGTACTAGAGTACGAAGTTCCTTAGAGGAATGAATTTTTACACAGATTGTGTAGTATGAAATTAAAGCATGTGGGGAACTCAAGAAACACACACTAATATTCTAAATGCAATAGTTCACAATCAGAAGGATATTCCTGAGTTGGATAGGTTGAAGAGTGAGGTTCTAGAATGTTACGATGGTCTCCAGTCCAGTTCAGCTTGGAGGTTAATTCTGACAGCGGTTCTATTGTATATTCTTTATGTCAACTTACGAAATTTCACTACATTTGTTGTAGGATATGGAATAATCGGTTCAATAAAAATAATATACAGACGAATCTTGAAGTGGTTGTTTTCCATTATATTATCTTTGCCTCCTATTAAGAGGAAGGTGGATAAGGAACTTAAAAAGACTGTTATATCTATGGAGGAAAGCTTAATAAAAAATGATCCAGATCTATTACAATTGGATAGAATACCTGAAAAAGGGCTATCGCAACAACTGCTCATAAGAGAATTAGAGAAACTTCAAATGTTGAAGCATTCAGACTGGAAGAATGGGAGAGTGAGTGGAGCAGTATATCATGGAGGTGAAGAAATGTTAGATATACAGGCAGAGGCATATCGCATGTATTCGATTGCTAACCAGTTGCATCCAGACGTCTTTCCGGGAGTCCGAAAAATGGAAGCCGAAATAGTTGCAATGGTTCTCAGATTATTTAATGCACCTCCGGAGGGTTGCGGATCCACAACATCTGGTGGAACAGAGTCACTTTTACTAGCAGGTTTAGCAGCAAGAGAATTTGGTCGAAAGTATAGGGGAATTAGGAACCCAGAAGTCGTTGCTCCTGTGACTGTTCATGCAGGTATTGAGAAAGCATGCTTCTACTTCGGGCTCAAGTTGCACAAGGTCGACTTGGATCCTAAGACATATCAGGTTGATCTTGCTAAGGTTAGGGCCTTGATCAATAGGAACACTGTTCTTCTAGTTGGCTCAAGCCCTAATTATCCACATGGAATTATCGATGATATTGAAGGCTTGTCGCAGCTTGCACTCAAATACAATTTGCTTCTTCATGTAGATGCTTGCTTGGGCTCGTTCGTCGTTCCGTTTTTGGAAAAGTCAAGAATACACGGAGATAAAACTATTCCAAAATTCGACTTCAGGGTGCCTGGTGTGACGTCAATATCCTGTGATACTCATAAGTATGGCTTTGCACCCAAAGGGTCCTCAGTGATAATGTACCGAGATTCTAAAATTAGAGAATGTCAATATTATGTCTCAGCGGACTGGTCAGGAGGCATGTATGGGTCTCCAACTTTAGCAGGTTCACGTCCTGGAGCTCTCATGGTTGGATGTTGGGCTACATTAGTCTACATTGGCCAGGAAGGATATTTACAGTCGTGTAAAGAGATCGTTGGAGCTTCCATGAAGTTCAAAACAGAGATACAGAATAACAAAATATTGAGCGATCATTTAGAGATCATTGGCGATCCTCTTTCCTCAGTAGTAGCTTTCAGGAAGAGAAATGATAATAAGTCTCTGTTGAACATTTATCAACTAGGTGATCTGCTTAACAAGAAGGGTTGGCATTTTGCCTCTCTTCAAAATCCTGCTGCTTTGCATTTTGCTTTTACAAGACTAACTGTCCCAGTAGTCGATGAACTTATCCAGGATTTAGTGGATAGCGTGGTACTGTGTACATCTGATTCTCTGTTACCAGAGAGCGAAATGGCGGTACTTTATGGTGTCGCTGGAAGTGTCAAAACTACAGGAGTTGCTGACAAATTAATTATTGCCTTCCTTGACACATTGTATAAAACTTAGCCTTGAACAGATTATATTTTGTTTTATTGTCTTGGTTACTCAAGGTGTGAGAATTGTGAAGTACACAAAACCACCTGCGACCTTGAATCGGTTGGTGCGATAAGGTCACATTTTGTCTACGGGGTTAATGATAAGCTATTCATGAGGTTTTAGCTAGAATAAAAGTTATAATTAAGTATAATCAAAATAAATAAATATCGATTGAAATTAGTGATACAGAATATTATTGGAATCCAACAAATGTTGAGTTGCGAATTGTTTTCTATTGCTTCAGAATGTTTTAGTTTTATATCACTAATGAGTTGGATATGTGCTCAGGGCCCACAGATTTACACCAATTACTTGAAGAAGTCTACGGAGGGTATTTCTGGACATTTCTTACTCTTATGGTTTTTAGGCGACTTCTTGAGCTTTACCAGTTGTTTACTTAGTGAAACGGTATTGGAGTTTCAAGTGTACATAAGCTTTTTTTTCCTTACAAATGATATGATACTTACAGGTCAATATCTTTATTACAACAGGTTCCGCAAGGATTTAAAGGGACGGCTAGAGCTTTTGGAATCTGAAAACGATCAAGGGGGAGAAGCAGAACAATACAAAGATGTGGGTCCAATAGATATTGCGAACGAAAGTATTATCTCGAGAAAGCACCGCGCAGAGGTAGATAAAAAGCGTGAATCTATAAGAATATATGATAGTTTTTCCTCCAAATCTCCCAGTCCAGGAACTTACAATTCTCTAGGTGAAACTAAAAAGGGGTTCAAGGCATTCATTGCAGCAACTGCTTTCGCTAGCGCTGATGCTGCAATAATGTCCAAGGGTGGACACATGAACTCGGCAACCAATGAGTATATTTTGAGTCGAGCTACTTTGTCCCTGATTCTTGCATGGGCCTGCACTGTCATATATTGTTCTTCCAGGCTTCCACAATTATGGAAGAACTTTCATCGAAAATCGGTTGACGGAATTTCTCCAGTTTTATTTGGAGCTGCATTAGTTGCAAACTTGACCTACACTTTGAGCATTTTGGTCAGTTGTGATTTTATTTATAGCGACTCTAAATCCAGTTTTATTGCGAATGAGCTTCCCTATATTTTGGGAAGCTCTGGCACTATAATGTTTGACTTAGCATATTTCTACCAAAGAGCTCTATATAGAAGAGTGCCTACAGTTATGATTGACATGCAAGACTGGCAAGAAATTTAATTTCGTTTGGCATAGACATATTGCATCGTAATATATATGGTATAGATTTTTTGACCAGATCACGTGATAACTTTTCATATACTTCTTCAGAATAATTATCTGGAGCTGTAAGACGTATGCTCATATTACGAAGACGAAAAGGTTGGATTGGATGTATTAATTCTATCTACCACCATGAGGTGGCAGAAAGAACTTTTTATGCCAAGTTTAGTACTTCGGTACCGATCATCGAACCCACATATGAGAAAAAAATTGAGAGTCCGTCCATTAAACCTGATATCTTTACAAGAAAAGTTAATAGAATAGAAGGTAATTTTTCAGCATTACCCTTAGATACATATCCAAACCCATTATTAAAGTTGAGCAAAGAGGAGATACTAGATTTGGATAGAAGAGATTATTTGCATATGTTGCAGTTGCCATACAGATCCGACAAGGAAATAGAAAGTTTCTGCTATTCAATGATACAAATGCTAAAGGAAATATTAATGTCAAACACGAAGAAAGCTATTGAGATTTTGATACCTATTACAGATGATAGAATGAAAAATATAATTCTAGGTGCTTTAGAGAAACATTTTGAGAGAGGCGTAGTACAGAAATCTATCCTCTTCTATTTGCGACTGCCCGAGAGTGCAAACTTTAGAAGATGCTTTTTTGAGACAGTCACTAAGATAATTTCCGATAGAGGAGGTGCAGATCAGAAAGAGGAAGTTCTCCTCAATTATTTGAAACTTTTATCTATGACAAGAAAAATCAATAGGAAGGCTATCGTTCTAAACCTGAATTTTTTTGAAAGAATTATTTCTATCATCTCCAGAGAGAAACACGCCGAATTCTTTACTTATTTGGTGGCTTTGAATATACAAACATATGTCCCCCAAAGGTTATATCCTCTCAAGCGTGAACTTATTACTGGATCGAATCTAGAAAGGTTTGTTGCTAAAACGGGATGGCTAAATCCCAAATGGCACGACATTAATAGAAGTGACTTTGATGAAGAACATAAGCAGAGAATGGTGTTATTTTACTCAACTAGAGACTTGAATTCATTTACGAATTTTGCGATAAAGGAGAAAGACGTAGTTGACGCAACATTTTACTTAGACCTACTAGTGCAAAAATTTGAGTTAAAGTCACGGATGGAAGTTGAAAACCCTTCGGAAGCATTAATCTCAGATACTACGCTCGAGCAAGATATAGATATGACTTTGAATACTATTTTGAGTTACGTGATTACATTTAAGGGTCCCGAAGCTTCAGTGAATGTTCTTAAGTTCATGAAGAATAATAAGCTTAATATTACGTCAAAAACATATCTAACAATTATCCGTTCCCTCAGGCTTCAGGGCTATTCTGAGGTTGCTATTACGGTGACGAAACAAATAGATCTTTCATTATTGAAGAATACAGAGTTAACGGAATTAGCCGAAGAGATCTTGGTACTCATGATTGATAAGTTTCCAAGCTCACCAAAGATCGCAATAGGATATGCTTCTGCTATGTTTGGCGCTCCCGATATTAACGGAAATGACCTTCTTTCTATTCTTAATGATTTAAATTTGCTATCGACAGCTTACAGAGGAGAAATGACAAGTACAGGCGTTTCATTCAAGAATAAAGTCCAGATGGCAAACGTGGATGAAAGACTCACAAATTTAAAGCCCACGCCAGTAGTGTTAAGGAGCATTTATAAAATCATATTTGATAATTTTAACTGTGAAAATTTGACACCCGAAGAAATAAATAATTACTACAATGCATATGTAAATTGCCTTGTCAATTCTAATGGTGGATTAAGGGAGATAAAAAAAAAGAGAAAAAGAAGAGGTCATGTATTTGATCCCTTGCTAATGAATGATGATATCATTACATTGTTTATTAAATATTTACTTAAAGATGATCCTAAGTCTTCGGACATGAGCATTTCCTCATCGCCTTTGCGCTTTGATATTGCAAAGCGCATAATGAAGGACTTCTCTTCAAAAGTAAACATCAAAAGGTGCAATAGAAAACCGTACTTATATGAGCTCCTTATTACCTCCAGTCTATTAGTCCATAATGATTACGCATTTGCATCAGAGATGATCAGAGAGTGTCGATCATCTGGCCTACCATTCACATTTAATCAAATGTACCCCTTCATTATTTATTATTATCGAAAAGGAGAGCTTGACAAAGCAAGACTTTGGTATGATACACTCGTGAAGAACGGTGTGAAAGCAACTGCAGAACCCGCAAAGACTCTCTTCAAAATAGCTCGCGAATTGCAATGGCAAGTAAATGGTTTCGTATATCGTAAGCTACGTATACACAAGAACTACAAGAAACGAGAGCAGCTAGAAGCGTTAAAGAATGAGCCATTTGAACTTGCTTTGCTGCTATCTTCTAGCAATAACAAGGAAAACACAGGAACTGAATATTTCGGTTTGAGTAATTCGGCTAGCTTAGGTGATATCCTTTCACTATTTGTCGTCAGCCACAAACCAAGTGAGCCTTAGAGAAGTTCGCAGCATCTGCTCTATTGCAAGCTTTGCTTGAATGCATTGCGAAATAGATATTTACATTTCATCCTAAAAAGGAAATAATAATTTGCATAGACCATGAACACAAAAACCTTAGTTTAATAAAATTATGAAGAAAGAAGATAAGATTGTAAGATTCAAAGAAGTAAATACATATCAAAACGGTAACGGAAGGAGTTTATTATTGTAGTGTTAGACAATAACTAACTTTTAGAGCGAAAGTCAAGTATATGGTCGAAATGAGCTTCTACGAAAGCACAGACAATCGGATTCTTGATAATCTTAATCGAACTCAAGACGAAACACTAGGTTATGCGGCAGAAGTGTCAGATCAGCAGATTTCCATGTCTCGATTAGAGAATACAATTAGTGAGAAACTAGCACTGTGCACTGATATGGTGGAATGCGAATCGACATGGGTTGATTCACAGCAGGATTGCATTAAATTGGATAACGGAAGTCAAGAAGGAAGAAAACAATTTGACATTATAGCCATGAAAGTCAATAAAACAATTCAAGATATAAACACCATATACAATGAAATAGGATACTCAGCAGCTGAAGTGTCATTGAAAAAAGCCGACATATTCTTGGCAATTGAGGATACTATATCTACTTTTACATTTAACCTTCGACGAGAAAAGAACAACATTGAGAATGAATGCGAATGGTTGAGACAGCAAATTAAGATCATACTAGCCATGGTAGATGATCAAAGCGGAGAAAAGAACTTGACACTACTCGAACGAGGCATTATATTTTGCAATCGAGTTCTCTTTGAACAAGGTTATAAAGATGAACTCATAGCAAATTCTATACGACGAGAACGAGATAGTAGTTTTTATTCATCGTCGCCATTTAATATATCCGATGAAATGATGGGTGAGACGCCAGCGACGTTCGATGATTCACCGGTGGAACATCAAATAAAACATATACCTCATTACTCTTTATTAAGGACAAAATCGAACTTGAATATCATTTTTTTAAGAGTTCTTAAAGTTTTTGTGAAAATTTTCAGAAAAATTATTGAACTAACCGTCAATTACTGGGAATTGATCGATATTACTGGAAAAATCAGTCTTCATAACGCAGAAACTGATTTCTACAACTCATTGCCATCTAGAGAAGATACTTACAAATATAGAAGCCTTATGCAGCAGTTCGAGACTTGTATAAAGGTTTTGCGGCTATCTAACACGAAAACAAGAATTCAGCACCCTAGTGATCTCCAGAGGGAGGAAGATGAGGATATTTTCGTCAACTCTAGCCCAAAGAAGCAATTTGATATTCAAAATAGGTCTTACTTGGCTAGTGATATAGATATAGATACAAATGGGAAAAGTATCGGGTCCGCTCAAAAAATGGAAGAAGTGAGAGCATACCTTCGAGATTTGAATTACAATTTAGTGAAAATAATACGGAATTTAAAATTTACAAAGCTAACTCCTGATTTATTGAGTATGATACAGCGAGAAGTGAATGAATATGAATTGGACGTGAATAATAGAACTGAGAAAGTAAGATCAATTATTCAGAAGTGTTTGGAGCTAATTGAGACCCTAAATCTTAGCGAAGAACAGATAATTAACATACAAAGACAGTATGATGCTAGTAAAAATACCAAGAAGTCTGAAAGCTACCTCGATATTGAAACCTTGACATTTATATCGAATAATCCGAAAGAATTTGGACTTAATGATAAGCATTTGGATTTTTTAAAAAGAATATCTGATGCTTTGCAAAAGCTTAAAGACTCTAAGCAACGTAAAATGGACCATTATTCAGGCTCTTGTGAAGATCTATGGGAAAAACTAAATGAAGATTCTGAGTATGTGGAACATTTTAAGGCCGCAAATAGCGCGTTAACGGATACATCTATTATGAACTTCAAGATGGAGCTTAATCGTTTGCTAGTGAAACGAACTGAATACATTGATGAATTCATTTTCGAGGCACGTCAGGAAATTACTAGACTATGGGATGCATTATACTATACTGAGCTGCAGAGAAGCACTTTTAAGTTTCATGATATTAACAGGTTTTCCCAAGAACAAGATAAGGAGTCAATGCTTAAAGAGCATGAACTAATACTAAAGGAGCTCAAAAATGAATATAGCGAAAAGAGCCAAATACTCTCAATGTATGCGCAACTAAATGAATTGAGAAATGATCAAGTGTTTCTCAAAGAATCATCTAAGGACTCTTCAAGGCTTTTGAGCAAAAATTCCTGCAAGATTTTGCTTAATGAAGAAAAAATCAGAAAAAAGATACATAAAAATCTACCAAAACTTATCTATAAACTTAAGGAACAGACGACCATGTATAATAATGAGCAGTTTAGCATGGGAAAGAAACCATTCTTAATTAATGGAGAGGATTTCTTTGAGCAGATATTGCTAATAGAATCAGAACAATATAATCTCGGGTATTTGAGGAATTTAAAGACTAAAAGCCACAAAGAATCTCCAACAAAGAGAGGAATTAACGAGCGAAATTCACCAAGTATAAGTAAAGGTCTGGCATTTCCTTTAAAGGCTAGAAACATGAACGAACCAAAGATACTTAACGATAGAACAGAATACGTATCTCCCGAGAACCTGAGAAGATCACTGTCTTATTTTTCACCTCAAAAGTCATTCGCAGGTAAAAGAAGTACTTTTAAACCTCTGCCAAAGAAACGCACGAATACAATTAAAAGGAGCAAGACGGTACGTGCTCTTAGCTCGGCAATGAGCAGCCATAATGAGTCAACTTCCACTGTAAGCCTAGAGAGTCCATTGAAGTCGTCACAAAATAAAATGGCAACTCTGAAGTATTTTGGATCACAATTGCCTCCTTTAAATAGTCCTTTAAAGGAGCCTATTCATGACGAGAGCATAGTATCTGAAGCTAGTAGTGATTTCAGACTTTCACCACTTAACCTCAATAGCATTTTCAATATTAAACAGCATCATTCACATTCGAATGGAAAATTCAAAGGAGATAAACAGTCAATTATTCCGCCGCCTGACAATGAGAGCGTAAACAAAGGATCAGTTGCTGCATGTCCATCGAATGTCATGGAAGAGGAGAAAGAAAACTTTAGCTATATTGATAAAAAACAGAGAAATTCTTGCTACAATGAAGCAGATAGCTCTACTATTATTGGAGACGAATATCAACTATGGAGAGAAGAGAGAATTAGACAATTAAATAAGTATATATAAGGCCAGCCACTTTGACTGTTCTATTTGTGTTGAAAACATGTCACAAATTGAAGGCAGTTGAAACAATGCATTGTTTGAATAATGAATTCACGATAATAAATGATGTGTACCTTGAACAACAAATTCGATGAATGAAACCCATAGTATTTTTTGGTAGAGATCCGTAGCCCCATTGTACTACTAAACTTCTTCGGTGAGATGCTTCAATAGGGCTCTCATTGCTCATTCGAGAGGCTCTGCTCATCTCTATGCTCTTTATTTGAATGTTCATTTCCAAGGTTCAATATATCTGTGCCCTTTTGAGGATTTTCTTGTGCATCAACATGAACTCTCTCACGAAAATTACCATTCTTGCCCTCACCCTCCACTACTTTTTCATCGACTTCATCCTCGTCATCTTCATCATCATCATCATCATCATCATCATCATCATCATCATCATCATCATCATCATCATCATCATCATCATCATCATCTTCATCATCATCATCGTCGTCTTCATCATCATTTTGTTCGTCAATGTCATCCGCAACAGCCAGTTCTCCTACTTCAGCTTTCTTTCCTGTTTCGTTTTCATTTGAAGAACCGTTTTCTTCGTCCTCTTCATCCGAGTCTGGATAACCTCCTAATTTAAGGACGATTTTATTCACAATTTCATTCCAATCCATCATACCACCCATACCGATGTTACCAAAACTTCCGACAACCTTTTCCACAGGTTTAAGCACTTCAATCCATTGCATCTCTTCCGAAATAAGTCGCAATTGCCGCTTAGTCGCCACCGCATTGTACGTTGAACTTACCATTGACGGTGCGAGTAATATTGGGTATGATGTGTTCCATGCTCTTATAACATTTGTCAACAAATTATCACATATCCCCAATGAAATTTTCGATAATGTATTCGCAGTTAAGGGAGCAACGACAAGTATGTCAGCCCATCTTCGAAGTTCGATGTGCAACACTGGATCCAGTCTGCTCTTCCATGTGCTCCACTCATCAGAATCTCTCCAAATTCTGATTTTCTTAACATTCGCCAAATACTGCAAACTTTCCAGCGAAATAAAATTCTCAGCCGATTTGGTCAAGATTAGCTGTATCGAAACTTTATCCGAATATATATCTAAAAGCTTTAATATCATAGGCTTCACCTTATAAGTCGAAATAGCTCCACATACACCGAATAAGATATGTTTTTTACCATCATCTTGAGGAAGCCTGGGATCGATGTTGGCATTTTGCTCATTAATCGCTGCTGCCGAAACATTCTTTTGCATAGCCAACTTGTCTAAACTTCCAGTCCCGGGTTTGATTGCATTGCGAGCATGAGAGTGTAAATCTGAATCGGTCGCATTAGAGCTACTTCTTGACCTATTCATTAATTTTCCCAGTTTAGTGGCTTCGTCAACATAGAAATGCGCATGCACAGATGGAGCCTTATGATGCACGTATTCAGAAGACTTTATAGATAAGTTTTGCAAACCAGAACTATCTAAAGACTCTTCTGAAGGGGACATCGGCGAAATGCGAGCTTCAGGACTCCCAAGATGAAACCGTCCAGGAGATGTTGCAGGACTTAGTTCGTTTCCTGAGCCCAAAGGTACGGAGGAAGTAGGCAGAATTATGCCAGGCAGATCTGCACCCTGTAAACCGGGTTGATATGCCTTTCCAGTTAATTTTTCTCTTTCCTTCTCCCTTTCATTCAATAGCGCACCTCCCGCTGGAATTGTTTCTCGCGTATCGTTGAGATGTTCTCCAATAGATGCAATGGGCGAGAGAATTTGTGAGCTATTAGCCGGATTGCTCGATTTATTGAGGATTGGTGGAGGCGATGGGCATCTTAGGTTGGAAATCGCCATCACTGAAGGAGGAATACTCTCCTGGGAGCCATCACCTTTCGAAATTGCAATTGCAGGCTTCGAATTACCTTTCAGAGATTCCTTTATCTTCCTTTTATCATCAGGATCACTATTATCTACTCCCATATTATTAATACGTATACTCTAAAGAAATGTATGCTTACGTTCCTCCTGTCAAGCCTTAATTTCAGTTAGGGAATTTGCACTGATTACATAATCCTGATCAAGTTTCATTTTCTTGTTGTTGATGACTACAATGAATTGGAATGGTACAACATCGACGATGGAGCGAGTTATGATACAATGACTAATTATTAAAGGTGTTACAGACGAAGGATATTAAAATTCTAGACAACTGGTCTGAAGATGGAAAGGATGCAAGTATTACGCATTAAGAAGCCGAGAAATCCAAGGAAATGAAAGACTGTACCACGTCGTGGACTCGTTCTTCATCATTCAAAGTCTCTGGCAATGGTTTGCTCAAAAAATCATCATCTGCGCCATCTTCTCTCAAAGAGTGTTGGGAAAAAGAGGGCGATTGGGGCAATGATGTCAGATTAGGGATATCCCTTGAGCCCAAGTACTGGTTTATTTGCTCATTCGGCGTGCCATTTTCTTGGTAGTCATAGCGCTTGGCTCGGAAAGAAACTCCTGATGGTTTTGGAGTATTGGAGTAGAAGTAGTATTTATGCGATGGTTGAAATCCAGGGTACTGCGATCCGTAGGACGCAGGAACATACTGCATATTTGATGGGTAAATCAATGATGAGTTGTACAATGGATAAGGCATTGTAGAACTATGCAAATGCCCTGTGCTATTGTTATAATAAAATTGTTGCTGAAACAGGTTTCTTTCGAATGCCAAATTACTGATCACGGAGGGTTTTGTATTTCTGCGATTACTTTGACCAGGGTTTAGTTGCTGAAGGACATAATTATTGAAGTCGGGGTATTTGTCGTAGCGTACTGTCAATGAACGACCTTCAAAGTCGACGTTATCAAAATAGCTTATTAGTTTATCCAGAGACTCTTTATTAGCGGTAGTAACGATTGCGAATCCTCTACTCATTCCCTTACCCTGGAAAGTGGGATCTGGTAGTCGCATTTTTACCATTTCAGGCGAGTTACTTAATGATCTGCGACTCTTATACTTATGAAGGGAAGTTCCTGAGCTCACTCTCGAGCCTGAAGTACCCGATGGATTTGGATGAATACTGGGGATCTGCATCGGAATCTCTACTCTGAGAATCTCGATATTATTCCCAGGTTCTATTTCCTCAGCTCGCTCTATTAAAAAGTTTTTTAGGGACATCCACGTTGAGGAGAAAGGAATGTTACCGATAAAAAGGCGGCATGGGTTGACTTTCGCATCATCAATATCATAATTATCGACGTTCGTCGAATTCAAATTCTTTGATATCTCAGGACCTGTAGATGCCTCTGGGCTGTCTTTCGAGATTTCATCAGAGCTCGTTGAATCGCTGGAATTAGAACCCTTATTTACCAAGTTCATAATGAATGGCGGTAGAGGCTTTAACGGTGAGTCAGAATTCGATTTGAATGATGTCAGCATCTTTTCATTGTGCTTAACCAGGGGAGACCTATTTTGTGGCCTCTTACTAGTTGTGTATCGCGAGTTCAGCAGTGAGACATAAACAGGTGGCCATGCCGGAAAAGAAGGGCCTGTCATGAAATTGCGATTCATTGGCCCAGGAAGGCTGTAAGGCAAGGGAGGATAGAATCCTCCTCCGTAAGAACCAGGAATATTATTTACTGATCTTTCCAAATCTGAGACATTATCCACTAAGAAAACGCTTATACGTCTATCATTCCATTCAAAATCGTTCAATTTGCGGGCAAGGAATTCTGCAGTCCTCATCAGGTTCATTGCGACCATTGCAAACTTTCCCTCATTTTCTCCTGTCACCTCATTTAACTCATCGTCGTATTCTAAAATTGAGTAGTCTTTACTGCTTGTATCTTGCAACCATTCTGCACTTTCAATTGCGTCTCGAATCAATTTGTGCAAATCACTTTGCAAAGACTCTACGGGCAATGCTTCAAATTTCAACATGCTCCTAAAACCATAATTAACTGGATAGAAAGGTGGAGCATCTTTGTTGAAACCTCCATATAGCATCATTCATATGACTTGGAATAGTGTGGGAGTTATTAATAATAATTCAAGTGAAATAATTTATTCTTTCTCCTTTAGTACAATATCAGGGGCATATCATTAATTAACTCATCAAGATCAAGATATCGATTTTGTGTCACTAGTAATTTTGCAGCTTACTTCGAACCACAATTTGAATGTACAAATAAGAGTTGTTTAGCAGGTGAAAGTAAAGTGCAAAAGATGTCCCAAAGGATGAGTTTTAAAGATGATAATGAAATAAGTGTCCATAATAATGAGAAAAGAGCTCCTTATCCCGAGAATGTGGAGCAAAATTCCTCAAGTGTCCTGGCTAATCGCATCAGCAGCTTTGTATTTTCTGCCATTATAGCATTGGGAGGATTCACATTAGGATGGGATGTTGGTACGATAGGCTATATGGTTAGTACAAATGAATATCAGCAGGTACTTGGAGAAGAGGTCGCTCCAGGAATAAAGACCATCCGATCTTACATGCTTGGCATCATTATTTCTAGTTTCAACTTGGGTTGTTTATTAGGATGCATGGGATTAACAAGATTGGGAGGAATCATAGGGTTCAAGGGTACATTGTTGGTGGCTAATTTTACTTACATCTGTGGGAGTTTTCTTCAAATTTTGGGTTTTAAGGTTTTCCCTAGCGTTGCTATCATGATAATTGGACGGTTTATTTGCGGCATTACTTGTGGCACAGCATGTGTGATTACGCCCCGCTACATCAATCAATTGATCCCGGTTACAGAAAAGAGTATGTATCTCTCGCTTTTTCAGACGATAGTGTGTATTGCTATTCTAGCCGGCAATGTTACCAATATTTTCACTAACAATAACTTCATGTGCATATGGATAGCACAAGTAGGTTATGCGGTGGTGACTATTGGATTAACAATGATATTACCCGAGTCACCCAATTTTCTAGTCTCATCAGGGGCCAGCAATCTAAAAATTAAGTACTCTTTGTCGAAGCTTTACATCAATCCAAGTGAGATTCAGCTTGAAAAAGAGCTGGAAAGATTGCATGAGCCGGAAATAATAACGGCAGAACCTGATCGAAAGGTGTACATCAAGAATGCTATTGTGTCATGCGTAGTCATGGCACTACAACAACTAACTGGAATCAACTACTTCTTTTACTATGGTAGTATATTGTTCAGCTCTATGGGAATAAACCCTCTCCTAGTAAATTTAGCTATGAGTTTGGTTAATCTCTCGGGTTCCTTAGCGTCAAATGTGATTGTAGCGAGGGTTGCGAAACAAAAACTTCTAATGATTGGTTCTACAATCATGGCTCAACTATTACTTCTCTACATGATATTCGGCTACCTAAAGAACCCAAATCTTTTAATAGCAATGGTCACTTTTGCTTGTATTTTCATTTTCACATTTGCTGCGACGTGGGGTCCTACTCCAGGTATAATTGTTGCACGCATCTCTCAGAACGACAATACCATAATCGGGTTGGCAACTTGTTCGGGTTATGTCTTCAATTGTATGATAGCTGTGATTACTCCTATCATGATCAATATGGTGCTGTTCGCCTATCTCTCCCTTTTTATCATGAGCTTACTATTACTGATCTTTCTACTCATTTTTTACAAGAATTTAATATTATAGTCTCCAAATTTATTTATGAAGACGAATAATCTAGGAAGACATTCATCGATCTTATTTTTTGTAGACGAAGTTCGTATACTTTGTAGCATCTACGAGGGTGTAGCCATGATTCAGCCATCGTGCTAAGTACAGGATAAGAAGAGTTTAAAATTAGATACTTAAAATTCGATAAACCTTGTTTAATCATGATCATTACTAGAAGACCATCTCAGTATTCTTTGAAGATGTAAGGAAATAACTGCACGATGAATATACTTGACGTTCACAACAGTGTGACTAGCTAATGTACAATTGTAGCCACTTTTGTGGCATCTAAGCGGAGCACGACCAATTTTTTTTTTTTTTTTTTTTTTTTTTCCAGGAAAACTTTTTCTCTAACCGAAGACATTGACACAAGCCTAATATATTAAGTTAATTACTATCGAAAATGTCATTAGGAACTTTATACGCTAACCAAAGAATTCGTTCTTATGCCCCAAAGGCTTTGGTGAATTACCTTAAGTTGGACGTCAAAGTTGAAGAGCCAGGCGCAGGTTATGAAAAATTGTTCGTGTTAAATAAGGTACCTACATTTGTCGGTCCTAAGGGTTTCAAATTACACGAAGTGATAGCCGTTTGTTTCTACTGTAAGTACAAGTTTTCTAATTTGGGTAAGGCAATTACAGAGCTTTGGATGATGAAAGATTTTTTTTTAAACAGTTATCCCTGTCTGAACAACCGTGTCGAGAAAATAACTTCTGATAAAATGTAAAATTAAGAAGCGAAAATTAATTGCCTTTGGATCTAGTATTATCTGTAACTCTACTAACATTTCATAGTGGCAAGTCTTTCCGATGACGGAGCCAAATTTTTGGGTAAGAGCAAGGAGGATAAGGCCCAAATTTTGAGATGGACCTCCCTTGCTAATTCCGAATTATTACCAAGCATCACTAATGCTTTCAAGCCATTGACGGGTGCTTCTCCCTACAACAAAAAGCAAGTTGATACTGCTTTGGAGTCAATTGAAAAGATCACCTCTATCTTCGAAAAAAGGTTGGCTGACTTCACTTTCTTGGTGGGTGAGAGAATCACTTTAGCTGATATCATCTCTGTTGTTGCATTTTTCAGAGGATTCGAATATTTGTTCGGTGCAGACTGGAGAAAGAAGTTTCCTAACACTACAAGATGGTTCAAGACTGTTATCGAAAGCCCTGTTTTCAAGGGTGTCTTGCCAGAGTTAAAGTTCAGAGAGAAGATTGTCGAATTCACCCCTCCAAAGAAGGAGAAGAAACAGCAGCCAAAGGCTGAAAAGAAGGAAGCTGCTGCAAGTAAGCCAGCGGAAGCACCAGCAGCCGCAGAGCCAAAGAAGCTCAAGCATCCATTAGAAGCATTGGGCAAGTCCAAGACTTCTTTGGAGGAATGGAAAAGAATTTACTCCAACGAGGAAACTCGCGAGGTTGCTATTCCATGGTTCTGGAAGAATATGTACGATCCTTCCGAATGGAGTTTGTGGAAGGTTGATTACAGGTACAATGATGAATTGACCTTGACTTTCATGTCAAACAACTTGGTTGGTGGTTTTTTCAACAGATTGTCGGCTTCCACTAAATACATGTTTGGATGTGTTGTAGTATACGGTGAGAATAACGATAATGGTATTACTGGTTTCTTCTTGGTCAGAGGTCAAGACTACAAGCCTGCTGTTGATGTTGCGCCAGACTGGGAATCATATTCTTACAGTAAGTTGGACGCTAACAACGAAGAAGACAAGAAGTTCATAGATAATATGTTAGCTTGGGATCAACCGGTTGTTGTTGATGGAAGATCCAGAGAAATTGCCGATGGAAAAGTTTTCAAATAGTGATATAGCTGAATATGAGAGCTTGTAGAAAACGTAATATATTTCGCGTTTCTACTTTTGCACACGTGATCAGATCAAGTTCGAAATACTAGTAGGAATTCATCAGAATATTTTAACGTAAACGGACATGGTTTATTTAAGTGGTTCATTCGCCCGTAATATACGAAGAAAACCGTGGAAACTAGTAGTTCCCATAGTCTTCATTACAATCCTATGTTTTCTTCTCTTTTCAAATGGCAGTAAGACAAAGGACTCCAAAAATAAGTACAGCTACAAGAAGAAGAACTGGTTGAAGGAAAATAAGGATACAATTATATTAAGAAATATTCCAAAGAATCATATCAGTCATTTTGATTTGAACAAATTATCCTCCACTGATAAGGCGCTTGCGAACCGTGAAGAAGTCTTGATTTTGAGTCCTATGTCGAACTTTGTGCCGGAGTACTGGGATAATTTGAACAAATTAACATATGACCATAGCTTGATTGAATTAGGGTTCATATTACCAAGGAATGGCTATGGTGATGAAGCTCTTAAGAAGCTTGAAGACCACGTGAAGGAGACGCAGAAGGGTCCTAATAAATTCAAAAAGGTTACAATTTTGAGACAGGACTCAGATTCATTGGACTCTCAATTAGAGAAAGACCGTCATTCATTGAATGTTCAAAAGAAAAGACGTTCAATGATGGCTATCGCTAGAAATTCTTTACTTTTTACTACTTTATCGCCCTCCACATCATGGGTGCTTTGGCTTGATGCTGACATTATAGAAACGCCTCCCACATTGGTGCAAGATCTCACTAACCATAACAAACCCGTAATCTCGGCAAATGTGTACCAAAGATATTTCGATGAGGAATCAAAAAGTGAGAAAATTAGAGCTTATGATTTCAATAACTGGGTAGAGTCAGAAGAGGGCTTAAAACTTGCTCAGAGCTTGCCCGATGATGACATTATCGTCGAAGGTTATGCCGAAATGGCTACATATAGATCTTTGATGGCTTATTTCTATAACGAGAAAGGTGACGTTAATGAAGTAGTAGGATTAGATGGTGTAGGTGGTGGTGCCGTTTTGGTGAAGGCTGATGTTCATAGAGACGGTGCAATGTTTCCAGCTTTCCCATTTTATCACCTCATCGAGACCGAAGGGTTTGCGAAGATGGCTAAAAGATTGGGCTATGAGGTATTTGGATTACCTAACTATTTAGTGTTTCATTATAATGAGTAGTATATGGGCCCCATAATTCTATGTTATCGTTCTCTATGTTTTGTATATAACATACTGCTCTCTTCGATTTTTCGAGCCGCACAAAAAAAAAAAAAAAAAAAAAAAAGGAAAAAAAAAAAGTAGATGAGCTTCTGCTAGTGTATTGAGAAATTCCATCATATTTTTCATTTTGAAAGCGAAGAGCAACGCAAAGCTAGAGACCTATAATGCAGCTTTCCTGGAAAGATATTCCCACGGTTCCAACTGCTAATGACATGTTGGACATCGTGTTGAACAGGACACAAAGGAAAACTCCAACTGTTATAAGACCAGGTTTCAAAATTACAAGGATAAGAGCCTTTTACATGAGAAAGGTAAAGTTTACTGCAGATGGGTTTTCAGAAAAGTTTACGGACTTATTGAGTGGGTTTCCTAATATTAATGAAGTGCATCCTTTTCATCGTGATTTGATGGATACTTTATATGAGAAGAACCACTACAAAGTCTCTTTGGCTAGCATTTCGAGGGCTAAGACCTTAATTGAACAAGTAGCAAGAGACTATGTGAGATTGCTTAAGTTCGGTCAATCATTATATCAATGTAAACAATTGAAGAGGGCAGCATTGGGTAGAATGGCGACAATTGTCAAAAAATTGAAAGATCCCTTGGTATATTTGGAGCAAGTTAGACAGCATTTAGGACGTTTACCTAGTATAGACCCTAACACAAGAACGTTGTTGATTTGTGGTTATCCAAATGTTGGAAAATCGTCTTTTTTGAAATGCATTACCCGAGCAGATGTCGAAGTTCAACCTTATGCTTTTACAACAAAGTCGTTATATGTTGGTCATTTCGACTACAAGTACTTGAGATTTCAAGCAATAGATACCCCAGGTATTTTGGATAGACCTACTGATGAAATGAACAATATTGAAATGCAATCGATTTATGCCATTGCTCACTTGAGATCTTGTGTTTTATATTTCATGGATCTCTCCGAACAATGTGGTTTCTCCATAGAGGCCCAGGTTAAATTGTTCCATTCCATAAAACCTTTATTTGTCAACAAGTCTGTCATGGTTGTTATGAATAAAAGTGACATTATTAAGGTCGAAGATTTAGATTCAGATAAGCAGGAATTGTTGAAGAGTATTAGTCAAGTCCCAGGAGTTGAAGTTATGCATACATCGTGCTATGAGGAAGAGAATACGATTAAGGTTAGAAACCAGGCGTGCGAGAAACTTTTGACTGCCAGAATAGAGCAAAAGTTGAAAGGTACCGCTCGTGTTAATAATGTTTTGAACAAGATACATGTCGCTAGACCCCAAGCTAGAGATGACATCGATAGGCTTCCATTTATTCCTGAAGCTGCAAAGAATATAGCGAAGTATGATCCTAATGACCCTAGCAGGAGAAAGTTAGCTAAGGATATTGAAGCAGAGAATGGTGGCGCCGGTGTATTCAACATTAATTTGAAGGAAAAGTATATATTAGATGATGATGACTGGAAGAATGATGTCATGCCCGAGGTTTTAGATGGCAAGAATGTATACGACTTTTTGGATCCCGATATTGTGGCCAAGTTACAAGCATTGGAAGACGAAGAGGAAAGACTCGAAGCAGAAGGTTTTTATGACTCTGATTCTGAGCTTGAGGATGCGGATGCGGAAGACGTTCAGGAGAAGGCTAGATGGATTAGGGACAAACAGAAGAAGATGATAAATGATGCTCGTAACAGAAAGGCTTTAAAGAACAGAGCAATAATGCCAAGAGATAAAGTAAAGAGGTCTTTCAATGAAATGGAGGAACACATGTACTCTATCGGCCATGAAACTGACACTTTGAGAAGTCGACTCGGAAAAACTTCTTCGGGCAAAGAGCTTTCTGGAGTAGATATTTTGAAGAGAAACCAGAATTTAGCGGCAGAAAAGTCTAAGAAGAGAAAAGCGCCTCTCAACCAGACAGATCGTTTGAACGATGGTCTTGCGGATGGCGCCTTGAGATCACAGACAGAGAGATTAGCCAAATTACAAAGGAGAGAGAGAAATAGAATGGCCAGACAAGGTGAAGCTGACCGCCATATTGGTACTTCTATGCCTAAGCATCTTTTCTCAGGTAAAAGAGGTCTCGGTTCTACTGATCGTCGTTGATTCGTTTTACGCTCAAGATCTAATGTCTGCTTGATCTAATTGCAAATCAGTGCTCGAAATAATTATCTTTTTACGATATCTGTGCTTACATACAATTTTACTTACCTTCAATATATTCTTATTCAAAGTTTAACTTGATTATCAATATTCCTATTTCTTTTCGTAATCCAGACGTGATGTAGTAGTGTCCTTATGAGATCTGTGGCAGATGTTATCAATCGATTCGGATATCACGTGCCTTTGATACTAATGATTAGATAAGGCTTTCCGTATCAAGAACCGTCCCCTTAGCCTAATAATAAGGTCTTGAAGTATCGGGATAAATTAACAGATTGCTTGGGCGAAAACAAGATTACAGAGCTTTTTAAATCGAACCAAGGCTTCTTTGAGCACGATGAATATTGGTGTGCCGACAAGGGAGACGGCCCTTCCGGTCGAACTTAGATATATGAGTAATTCGGGAGTCAAGAATGGGAAAGGTTCTCATTCGTATTTCAAGGAAAATAAAGGTGGTTCTATAGATGAGAGCCAAGGTAGTAGAGGTAAGAATGGTAATCAGAAGATTTCTAACTACGCTAACGGGACTCCTCTTGGAGGGAGCTCGTCACATACATTCCCAAATTCGGGATCTGGAATGAGCTCAGGGTCTGCAGGCAGTGGGAGTTCCAACGCTTCCAAAAACTTGAGTCATGTACCATGCAAATTCTACAAACAAGGGATCTGTCAGGCAGGCAACACCTGCCCCTTCTCCCATAACTTAGATGGCACTTTGGCAGCCGACAAGTTGCCATGCAAGTACTTTCAGAAGGGAAATTGCAAATTTGGACTCAAGTGCGCTTTGGCGCATTTTTTACCTGATGGTACCAAGGTGAAGTATAAGGGATCATTTGGACAGCTGAATGGGAATAACCATCGTGTGCTGTCGGGTAGTTTAAATACGGGTCACGATAAGCAGCTGGATCTTTCAAGCCAGCTACAATCGATGGAACTTCTGGAGAGCTCTTCAAGTGTTGTAGAATCTATGACGCCAAAAATGATGTCGGACAATAGTTCAAGGAGCTTTTCTGGGAACTCAAACGGGACCTTTTCAAAACCAATGTCCTTGAGTCTGGAGTATAACAGAACTTCTCCTTTTAGTCTAAAGTCTTTGCATCATCTCGGTAATGTCTCAAATGGCGGCCAATATTCTTCAACACAGCCTAACTTTTTGGGAAGCTCAGCCGCAGGAAGTGGAAGGTCGTACTTCAATAATACTACTCCAACTGCCTACACGAGTTCTTCTTTTCAAAGTAGCTTCTTAGGTTCGAATTCAGTCATGGGGAAGTCGCCTGAAAGAATAGAGTTTCGCAGTGATGGGCAGCCTTCAAGTAGAACTTCATTCAGTAATTATTTCAGCCCTACGAATGATTCTGCGGTGTTAGATGAGGATGAAGAAGAAAATTATGATGAGTCTAGTGGTTTCTTTGAGGACTGCCTTCCAGGTTCTCTTAGTGATATAATTTTGACACCCCAAGAAATACAAAGGAGAGACTCAAGATCTCAATCAGGGACTCTCTTGGTAAGGCCAAGCTTCCATTCTTCGTTTTATCCAGGAGAAAGATTAGAAAAGGAAAGTATAGAAAATTACAATAGTACAGAATACGAAAAGAGCGAGAGTTTATGGAATACAGAAAGAAGTTTAGCTCATGATGACGTTTTTATAATGGAGTAAATGAGCAGGAATGAGGGAAGAAAATATTGGAACAGGCTAACACTTGAACCTGAGGAAAACTTATAAAAATTTACGATTCAAGATGGACAGGTTGACAAAAATATTTAATATATCATGGTATGCTTTTTTTAATATTTCCATATCTTTTGTACCTTGATATAGAGGAGAATATTATGCAATTCTTATGGTATGGTAGATACATGTATTGACATTATGACATCGGTAGACTATTTACAATTAGTTTTTCTCTAAAGGGTCGCTTCTATAAATATCAGCGCAAGATGTTTGGAATTTGACCATAGCCTGAGAGTTAGTGAAACTGATTTCAGGTTGAACACCTCTTACGTGATTAGCTTCAAATAAAGATCCCACTAAAACCAGCTCTTGGGCAAAGGGATCAAGTGTATAGACAAGATAATTTTTTACGTCTCTCTCTGTGACTTGCGGTGTTTCTTGACCTATAGTAGAAATCGTGAATCTCTGTTTAGTATTCAAAGCGAGAACAAACTGGACCAAGGCAGTAACATTGTTGTTATCTGGAAGAGCATTAAAAGACACAACACGGGGGTTTCCGTTAATTTTCAAGAGTTCCCAATCCAATTTTGCGTTCGAGGGGAACGTCAGCGCTCTTTGCACTAAACTATTTGTCAAAGCTGTTCCCGCAACCCCGTTCAATTGGGTCCTTATATAATCCGCTCTTTTATTCCGTGAGAGTGAGCATGATGCTGCAAAAACCTTGTTGACTCTCACGTACTCCTCTATGGCGTTGTCTTTCCATAAATCAAAAGTAAGCTTTAATCCGGTTTCTCTTCTGAACTTTACCACGCTGTAGGTATTAATCGCGAAGACACCCAACCTTCTTGCAATCAATCTGGGCCACGACAATATGGGCGATCTCAACAACCTTGGTGGGACATAATAATCAGCGATTACTCCAATGCTCTTGATAGGCACTTGCGATATGTCTGCATTCTGAGTCTTTTTCTTCTTTTTAGAGACTTCACTAGAATAGTGCCTAAACAAAATTGGATGTGCTAAGCCGTTATTTTTGAAGAGCCCAATACCAGTGCCAAATACACTACTTCTGATTATTCTGGCTGAGTACATTTTCTCGGAAGTGACTTCTGTATACTTGTTGATCCAATAGTCCCATGTTGATTGAAAATCTTGGAAGTGATTACCTAATAAAAAAAAAAAAAAAAAAATCTGTTGCATCTCATATAAGCGCTTCGATGACCATACTATTACAATCTATTATTTTTATCACTTCTCTCTATTAAACTCATGATTGCTGTCGAAAAGCAGATACAGGAGAATAGGTTGAAGAAGCCCAAAATCAAGCCTGGAAAGCAGAAGCTTGCTCCGGAGAAAGAAAGGTTTTTGCAATGCTGCGGAGATATTTCTCTTGAGCTAGTTGCATCATTAAAGAACCCTCAGGATATAAATTTGAATGGGTTGATTATAAGGTATGCAAAGAAATACAAGTTAAAACAACAGCCAAGGCTTACTGATATAATTTCGTCTATCCCGGATCAGTACAAGAAGTACTTGATCCCCAAACTTAAGGCAAAGCCAGTCAGAACGGCTTCTGGAATTGCTGTGGTAGCGGTGATGTGCAAACCACATAGGTGTCCACACATTGCATACACAGGGAATATTTGTGTGTACTGCCCTGGAGGGCCCGATTCTGATTTTGAGTACTCAACGCAATCTTATACTGGGTACGAGCCGACATCGATGCGGGCCATTCGAGCAAGATATGATCCTTACGAGCAAGCTAGAGGTAGGGTGGAACAACTTAGACAATTAGGTCACTCAATAGATAAAGTCGAATATATCATCATGGGTGGCACGTTTATGTCTTTACCCATCGAGTACAGGGAGAACTTTATCACAGAATTACATAATGCTTTGACGGGTTACAATGGAAAAGACATTGATGAAGCAATCAAGTATTCGCAACAATCACAGACAAAATGTGTTGGGATAACTATTGAAACAAGACCTGATTACTGTACTGAGACGCACCTTAGTGATATGTTGCGGTACGGTTGCACAAGATTGGAGATTGGGGTTCAATCCGTCTACGAAGATGTAGCGAGAGACACTAATAGAGGTCATACTGTCAAGTCAGTATGTGAGACATTTGCCATAGCAAAAGATGCTGGTTATAAAGTTGTTAGTCATATGATGCCAGATTTGCCAAACGTCGGGATGGAACGTGATTTGGAACAATTCAAAGAATATTTTGAGAATCCTAATTTCAGAACCGATGGTTTAAAGATTTATCCAACATTAGTAATTCGAGGTACTGGTCTCTATGAGTTATGGAAGAAAGGGTTGTATAAATCTTACAACGCAAACGCTTTAATTGATCTTGTTGCTCAAATTCTCGCATTAGTGCCTCCATGGACTCGTATCTATAGGGTTCAGAGAGATATTCCAATGCCTTTGGTAACGTCGGGGGTTGAGAATGGTAATTTGAGAGAGCTCGCTTTGGCTAGGATGAAAGATTTTGGCACCACATGTAGGGATGTGCGTACAAGGGAGGTCGGGATTCAAGAAGTGCATCATAAAGTTGTGCCCGACCAAGTTGAATTGATCAGACGTGACTACTATGCGAATGGTGGATGGGAGACGTTTTTGTCATATGAAGATCCTAAGAAAGATATATTGATTGGATTATTACGATTACGAAAAGCTTCTAAAAAATATGTCTACCGAAAAGAATTCAAAGAAAAGCAGAGTTCGATAGTCAGGGAATTACATGTTTACGGATCCGTTGTTCCCTTGCATTCTAGAGACCCTAGGAAATTCCAGCATCAAGGGTTCGGAACCTTACTCATGGAAGAAGCTGAGAGAATTGCTAGGGACGAACATGGCTCTAAAAAGATAAGTGTTATTTCAGGTGTTGGGGTCAGAAATTACTACGCAAAACTAGGCTATCACTTGGATGGTCCCTATATGTCTAAAGACCTATCGGACCAGGATCTTTGATCTCTCGCATTACTAACTAGGAAGAAGAAGTAAGGATCATTATTTCATAATTGTATAGGTTACATATTATACAAAATAAGAAAAAGGCAACATGCAAACCGAAATTTTATCTAGGGGAGCTAATGCTAATTCTGATAATATTTGGTCCCATTACGGCAAATTTCTTTAGACCACCCAGGGATGTCTTCACCAGACTCACCCACAGGTCTTTCGAGTACAACATTTTCTAAACCTAGCGCATCATTTAGCCAGGGATGATTCACCATACCTCCTGCATCCGCCCTTTGGTCAGGTTGTAACGTCAACATTGGTAATAAGAAATCAGATACTTCAATCGCGTCCGACACTGGAAATTTATATTTCTCGGCCAAGACATCCTGAAGACCCCAAGGCTTTAGCTTCAGTATTCTTTGAAGGTCCCCCCTTGAGTTGAAGAAGTCCCTAGTATAATAGCTTTCCTTCAACATGGAACGAGGAAAGGGGCCAATAAGCTCGATAATCTGCGCTATGTGATCATCATCCTTTGTGTAGGCTTTTCCATCTCTGGGGTCGAATAAATAATCACCGGTCAATAATTCAAATATTAAACAGGCAAACGACCAAAGGTCAGCCAGAGCTCCCCATGAATGACCCAATAACACCTCAGGTGCTCTGTATTGTCTTGTTTGGATCTCATCAGTGAAATGGTGATCAACCCAACATGCGTTACCCAAATCCGCAATCTTGACTGAAATTAAGTCCGCTTCATTGAAAAGAAAGGAGGTCTCAGCAGTGACAGGCATATTATGCAGTTTTGAAAACTTTGAGCTCTGAGGGATTTTGAGCGGATCAGTTGAGGAGGACTCTCCTTGATATTCGTTCGAAATGGAAATTGATGATAATGAATTATTTAATGATTTCTGATTGTCATGATTAGGCGTACTTTCTCTCGATTGATTGAAGCTACCATCCATTCCACCGCTATCAGCAGATGCATAGGATAAACCATTTGTGTTCAGTTTCAAAGGTGTGCTTGACGTCGAGTTAGATAGGTTGTAGACATTAGAGATAGACTTATTGAAGGAGCTCAAAGGAGAAGGTAATGGTTGAGAACCCGTAATGAGTGTATGTCTTCTTGTTCTCCTTCCTCCTCGACCTAGAGAAGGTGAATTCATTGCATTCGGAGAGTTAATAGCTTTATTATGCAATGAGTGAACGTTCACAGTAGAAGCATTTGGTGTCACATTAGCACTATTATTAGTGGATTTAGACTTGACTTTATCAGACAACCGCTGCTTTCTGATTTGCTTTTCCTCTGTTTCTACCATCTTAACAATCTGTTCGACGTCTCCAATTTGTATAAGTATATTCTCAGGTTTTATGTCGGTATGAATTACTCCACATTTCCTATGCAAAAAGTCCAAAGCAGATAGCAATTGCTTTGCTATCTGTTTTACATACATTACAGGAATTCCACGATGTTTGTATTTCCTAATGAGTCCCAACAAGTTTTCTCCCAATACTTCAAAAACCATTACTGCATGAATACCATTTGGCCCCTTGTGCATGAATGTATCTAATAGTTGTATTACATGCTTGTGTCCAGGATGGTGAATGTCAGAAGTTGTCACCTTATCTAATAATTTGATTTCATCAATAGCAGTTTCAGTGTAATGCTTTGCACTCTTGACAATTTTCATGGCCACATGGCAATTTTTATCATTATCTTTAGCAAGCCAAACGGTAGAGAAATGGCCCCATCCTAATTTTCTGACTAATGTATATTTATTGTTCTTATAATTTTCACCAATGAAGCAGGGATGATACCCACCAGGCACGTAATCCTTCAAATCCTCTTCATTCTCAGGAAAAACTGGATTGAGCGCTTCATCATCTTCATCCTCTTCACAATTATCATTATTATCCGACATTGTTTCATTTTCTTGCCGCTTTTCCTCCTCGTGCGCAGATTCTGGTGTGTTATTATTGTATTTAAAGGATGTGTTCGAAGCTTGATCATCGAAAGCCGTTTTTAAGGGAGAAAGCTCGGGCCTGAATGAAGAAACAGACTTGGGATTCAAGCCGATGACGGCTGAACTATGCTGTATCTTTTGAGTCAAGAAAGGCGATATTTTCTCATGTTCATTATCTGCCGCATCAACACTTGCTTTAGAAAAGTTAATGGGAGTATTCTCATCATGGTTTACCTCCGACTCCTGAATAGCAATGGATAAGTTAGATCTATGAAAGTTTTGATACTTTGACATCAAGTTAATCTATGCTCTAGCTGTTATTTGAATGCCCCTATATCAAAACACTCTATCTAATGTCTTTAAAAATTAATAATACAGCTGATAGTTTGTTATGCAATAATCTTTATATTAGAAAAGAAGCCTGTGGGTATTAATACTTTTGGTTGAATATTTATTCTATTTTGATGTATTTGGTCTTACTCCAAATTTTTTTTTTTTTTTTTTAATTAAAACCGAAGTTACACAAAAAAGACGTTTAACATAATAAATTATATTGTGTGGTGTATAGATTGTATCCTAAAAATAAATTATAAACTCATAACGCTTTGGTGATAACCTGAAATAAGAAAATAGTTACTTAGACGTCCATTTTTTTATATTAGTTTTCCATTTCAACATCACCTTCTGCATTCTTTTTACTTTCGGCATTTTTGGACGCTTCTCTAGCAGCAGCCATTTTCTCAGCCATAGCAGCGGACTGAGCAGCTTCTTGTTTTTCCCTGATTGCTTGCTTCTTCTCTTCCTCCTTGGCGAGGTAGCGTCCCCTAATAACATTACCGATAGACGCTAACTCCTCATATTTGGCAATGTACTTAGCCTTGGTTGAATCATAACCTTCATCATACAACCAATCTTCAGTCTTCATCAACATTTCAGACAACTTAGCTTTCTCCTCTGGGCTCGCAAAATCTTTGTATTTGTCTTCCAACTTTCCTCTCAAGTCATAGATGTACTCTTCCAAAGCATTCTTTCTATCTTCGGTATCTGCAACGAGCTTGTCTTCCATGACCATGGCGTTCTCCTTCTCCAACAAAGATTGTCTGACAGCTGATGGCAAAGATGCACAGACGCATTCAATTTTCAAGTCATCTTTCTTAACTAGTTTCTTAACCTCTTTGTACTCTGGTTCTTCATCCTCGTTAGCTTCTTCGCCTTCTTTAGATTCCTTTTCGACTAATTCTTTTACAATCTTCTCCTCAACTGTGTGCGCAGATTCAATAGTGTAGAAACCAGATGGATCATTTCTCAATTTAAGCTTACAGGCGATCGAAGATTCACCTTTAGAAGGAACGACACCCTTTATGTTCCACTTAGCAATCAATGTTTCAGTACCAACGGGTAATTCCTCAGGCTTTGTATACTTGGCTTCGATCTGGAAGTCACCATGTCTAAACAATGTGATGATCTTGGTGCTTGGGAAACTTCCACCCCTTGGGAAGACTTCCAAGTGATCCTCGTCCTCGTCTTCCTTATCCCAAAAGTATGACACAGTGTAAGGATTGAAGTCTTCGAACTTGAATGGCCTCACGCGCAAAGTTGGCGAGTGCATGGCACAAATAAAGGCATTACCTCTGACTATAGCCTCATCCTGGTTCAAAGTAAAGGATAATTGATTACCAAAGATTTCGGCAAGTTTGGTCTTCAAGATAGGAACTCTAGTGCAACCACCAATGAGCTCGACAGAGTCAAGATCACTAGCTTTGAGACCGGCATCCTTTAAGGCAACTTCGATTGGAATATGAAGTCTCTTCAATAAAGGTGCTACCAATTCTTCTAATTGCTCACGAGTCATAGATGATGATACATCGATGTCATTCATGAGAGATTCGACATTGAAAGGAGCCTGAGTGTTAGCAGACAAGACTTTCTTCAATTTTTCGGCAGCAGAAATCACTCTGTAGAATGCCTTTGGATTAGACTTGATGTCGATCTTATATTTATCCTTGAATTCATCAGCAAAATAATTGGCAATAGCATAGTCAAAGTCTCTACCTCCGAAATGCTTATCATAAGCGGATCCCAATATCTTTAATTCACCTCTCTTAACAGCAGCAATCGATATCTGGTAGGAAGAGTGACCAATGTCGACAAATGCAACTTTCTTTGCGTTGTCCTCAGGCAAATCATTGGCCTTAAATACACCATAACCAACAGCAGCCGCAGTAACTTCATTCACAATTCTGACTGGGTTTAAACCAGCGATCTTACAGGCATCATAAGCAGCACGACGTTGCTTCTCGGTGTACCATACAGGAACAGAAAGGCAAATATCCACAATATTACCTTTAGTTTCTTTTTGAGTTATATCTTTGATTTTGTTGATATACATTGCAGCTAATTGGGTAGTGGTGAATTCTTGCTCCTTACCCAAGTATCTTATACGAGCGGAGATGCCGCCTTCTTCATTCTCAACCAATGGACAACTGAAGAATTTCTTCTCGACCTCAAAATCTGGATCATTGTGATTCAATCCCAAGATTCTCTTGATGTTCTCGACGGTATTTTTGAGGTTAGATGTTTGCTGGTTCTTTCCGGTCTCTCCTATGAATCTATTTTTCACTCCGAATCCAATTAACGATGGCGTGGAACGATTCGAAACTTCATTAACGACAATATCGATTCCTCTATTTCTAGCACATGCGATAACAGTATTATGGTTACCTAAATCAACTCCAAATGGGGTAGACATGTTTAATCTATTATTTAATAATTAAAATTGGATTAAGACTTCTATATGTATTAGTTCTTTATAAATTGCTAGTTACAAAAATTTTCGGAGTGCTCTCTATGCGTAAGAACATACTGTACATAATACAGTCGGGAAAAAATTTTACTTCTAGAATTTTCGAGAAGTCATCACGACCACAAGTAGGAGTCCTAGGCGCTATGCTCTAATATGGTGACGAGGGTCATCCATCCTGGGCTCTCAACTAATTTGATATAATCATCCTGTGTTCTTGAGTTAACAAATGACAGAAGGAGAGATAACTCCAGTGAGCTTAAAACATCCAAGGTAGCTAAGTACACAAGAAAATGAAAGTTGCGAAGAGAAGAACCATCACCCGGATCGTTACTTATAGCATTGTAGGCGGCTTTTAGATTCTGTAGTTCTTCCATGAAGTCTCTGTTCTCAATTGCAAAATTATTGAGGAAGAAAGGAGCTGGGTTTTTGGGAAACGAATCCAGTAGTGAAACTAGTAGGTAGTCCACCGGAAATGCGGGCTTTGCGTTTGTTTTGACCTCTAGACCATATTCATTGATCTTCAGGTAAAAGACATCGGGTACATATCTCTTACCATCGCTGTCATTGATGTATAGCATCGAAGGCTGGGTTGACCCAGTTATGATGTCAGCCTTTACAAGCGCTTCTGAACTGTTCGATACCTGGTAGGATCTTGGTTCAATTTCTCCATTCAAGCCCCCAGATATCACACAAGTCACAAACTTCGATGAAAACCTACCGGAACCTGAATACTTGGTATTATTAGGGTGCGCAATCTGATACTTAGCAGCCATTTTCACTTCCAAGCAAGATAAGAAATAAGTATCCTTATGTCTTTTGCACAAAACTGTACCATCACCAGCACCGGAGTCTGTCAAGTCAGTGAAGGTGAAACCCACTTTGTACATGCCCAATGACGCAGCCATATCATCAACTTTCTTCTCATTCTTCCAAGGAAGCAAAGTGATTCCATCCAGTTCATCATGCTGGGGAGGCTCGTATATAGCTTGTACAACAGCTTTTATGCCTAATGGAACTTCATCAAATTTCTCATAAGTTCCATATAGTATACCAAATCTTTGCATGCCTGTTACTCTCCACGCATCTATGAACTTGTTCAAGATGGAGAAATCAGCAAATTCAACATGATCCACCATACGAAACTGCTGTTGTTGTAAAGTTATGACAGGAGGTTGGCATTTTGAGCATATTCCTTTGGGGTATGGGAGATGTGTTCCACTGGGGCAGTTTATTTTAATACTATAATCCAACTCCTCTAAAGGCGCCATGTATGATGTTGCATTATTTTTATTATTCTTTTGCTCATTCAATTCTTTAACATATGCGTGAAAAGACATATGTTTGATTCCTTTTTCCTTTCTGTAATCCTTATCCCAGGGGGACAAAGGCGAACAATACTCGCACATTCCTTTGTCGCCATGTCTGCAAAGGGTAGATCTTGGTCTCTTTATTAATCCATCCTCCTTGTCAAGCTCATCATCTACTGGCAACTGCCTCACTTGGGCTGGCGTGGGCGTAGACTTTGGCAATGGAATATGCTGCCCAGTTCTTACTGAAGTATTTCCCTGATTGGAGACATCTGAAACCTCGCTGGTAATAAATAACATATCTCCATTCTTCAAGCCAAGGTCTTTGATGCTTTTTCCATATAAATCTTCAGAGCTTTGGCCCTCCACATTGGGTTTATCGCTAACAGAAATCAATCTTTCATCTGAGAGATTCAATTTATTCCTTAGATCTGCAATTACCTCTCTAAAATCCGCTTCAGGCTCGGTGCTGACTCGAATCATACCTTCCTTGGTCCTGAACCTAATAATCTGGGCTTTGTTAGTATTAGCGGCCAAGATTCTTTTTAAACTATCTTCACTTACCATCTTGCCACCTCAATTTCTGTATTGTCCAGAACTCTTAATACAAAAGTACTTTGATAAATATAATTTAAATGCAATTAAGTTTCTAGAATACCCCTTGAAACTGATTCCAGGCTCTTCTTAATATTTATATATTATGATATCTTTCTTCAGTGACATTAGCTTTTATCAGTTACTTGATGATCCATAGTCGTGCCAAAACCGTAAAAGACAGTATATCAGTGAGAAAAAAAAAAGATTGTTCGTACTATCCTCGCGATAGTACATTTGTCAATTATAACAATACAGAGAAGATTAGCATTGTCCTTGCATAAAGATGACACGCTTTACAAAGAGATTTAACAGTTTTTTTTTGCTAATTGGTAAAAGATCTCTCTCTGTTCATATCACTTCATGTCTGTCTACCTCCATCAGCTTGTATTAATGGGTAATTCTGTTTTAAATTGAAAATGATTGATTAAGGTGGGTGATGATTTCGTGATTTGTGCGAAGGTTCAACTCCCCAACTGGAATTAAAAAAAAATCGGACCGAAAAATCGCAAATGGAGCCGAGAATAAAGAAAGCTGAACCACTTCTCGCACGCGCACCAGAGTCGTACATTTAAGAGTAACAATTGCATTTATATGCTCATACATGCTTTCTGCGTTTCTTTTAGCTAGTGAAGCTACTCTATATCAGATGCAAATCTACATGTGAGATAATTTTAAGAAAGGTGTTCAGAAACTATCCTCAATTTTGAAATATTAAAACTAGTTATTATTCGCATTTTGTAGATATTTTAATAGGTCATGAAAGAAAAGAAAACCAGTAAGATAGTTTAGTAGGTAAGGAGGGTCTTATTCAATACAGTAGTGCGCTATGCATAGAATATGTAATCCCGAAATACATGTGAACAAGAGTAATTGCTCCAAAGAACTTGACACGTACACAACCAAAAGGAACGCGACTAAGAAAAAAAATCAGATAATTCTATAGCAGAACTGGTATAATAGTAATTCATTGTTGGCTGAAGTTCTTATTAACTGTGAAGAAATAATGTCAACAAGTAGGTCAACTGCTAGGATCGCAAGATTCGCTGTTATAGTACTATTTGTATTTGGATGCTTCTATATACTTTCTAGAGGCTCTACTTATAGCGTGCAAAGTGAGATCGGAAACCAGAACTCAGGAGTCGCACAGAAAGCGCCAGAAAAGCCTACGGGAGAAACTGTCAAGGTAGAAAGTCCACAAGGAGCGCAACAGCCTGAAGTGCCCGCCAATAAGGTCGTAGACGGGCCTGAAGATGAAGAATCTGGAAAAGCAGCGGCCGATGACGGGGATAGGATAAAAGCGACGTTCGTGACTTTAGCAAGGAACTCTGATTTACTGTCTTTACTTGAGTCTATCAGAAGTGTTCAGGACCGCTTCAACCATAAATATAACTATGACTGGGTATTCTTGAATGATGAGGAATTTTCAGATGAATTTAAGGCATTCACCTCGTCTATAGTCACTGGTAAAACAAAATATGGGCTTATTCCAAAGGACGAATGGGGATTCCCACCTTGGATCGACCAGGAGAAAGCTGCTCATGTGCGTGAAAAGATGAGAGAAGATCGAATTATCTATGGTGATTCTAAACCATATAGATTCATGTGTCGTTACGAATCAGGCTTTTTCTGGAGACATGAATTATTAATGGAGTATGACTATTACTGGAGAGTAGAGCCCAGCATCAAAATATACTGTGATGTTGACTACGATATCTTCAAGTTCATGCGTGATAATAACAAGGATTACGGATTTACAATAACTCTTCCAGAGTACAAGGAAACCATCCCAACCTTATGGGAGACTACAAAAGAGTTCATTGACAAGAATCCTCAGTATCTTGCCCAGAACAACTTGATGAATTGGGTCTCGAGCGATAAGGGTAAAACTTACAACGGATGCCACTTTTGGTCCAACTTTGAAGTAGGCAACTTGAACTTTTGGAGGTCGGAAGCCTACACGAAGTACTTTGAGTATTTGGATCAAGCAGGCGGTTTCTTCTACGAAAGATGGGGTGATGCACCAGTACACTCTATCGCTGTGGCATTGTTCTTGCCTATGGATAGAGTTCATTTCTTCAACGATGTTGGTTACTACCATGTTCCTTTCCACAACTGTCCAGTCGATCCAGAAGTTCGTATCAAAAAGAACTGCGTTTGCGACCCAAAACAGGATTTCACATGGAAGGGCTATTCCTGCACCTCCAAATTTCACACCTTGACTAAGTATCCAAGACTTAAAGGCTGGGAACAATTTGCCGATTAAATTCTGCTGGTTGGTACTACCGATTGATGCTACTGTTGAGTTGTTACATGTGAGTGCTATACTAAGTGTTACTTGTGGATATTACTGGCTGCGCTTCTAAGGTTTCGGACTTTTTCAGTTCTTCTCTATGGACCTATCTTATGTTCTTGATTATTATATATTACGCGTCATCGTATCTTGGACTATGTCCCCCTACTAGCGTGCGCCGCCACTTTTTCCCATAGATTAGACTGTATTTGCCCGCGCTCTTAGAAAAGGATCTTGCACATTCTCTTGCAACCTTTGGCAATATCTTGTAAGAGATTCTCTTCTGACAAATGCTAATCATAAACCATTACATAAAGTTCGCCAACTAAGATGGTCCACATACACTCGTACACCTTATAGTTTCCTAATCGTATATTAAATAGTACATTTATGAGCATTTTGTTTTACGTTTTCTGTAACTGCTCCCTGTTATGTGCATATCCTCTTGTCTTGATCCTGTGTGAGGAATTTGGAGGGACCTTTTGTGCAATATTCTTGTTTAATGCGGCAATGTACCTCTTTTTGAATCACAGCGACTCCTTCATAACATAGATGGTTTCGCGCATTGTTTCTTGTTGTAGAATATTACTAAAATAGGAAGAAGCAAGTGTTCTTTGTGCATCCTGAAACACATGTAAAACCCATCAGTGCGCAAACTCTCCGAAGCGAAAATACATGCAGGACGGGTCATGGTCTATCTCAATCACTGGTGCAGCACAGTGGCCGGGCAGCGTATTTAAAAGCATTAAGGAGCGTAAGGAATCAAAAAGGAATTGGCCGCATAAAGAAGGAGGATATAAGTAGGGAGTTAGAGAAGACCGATAAGACAGGGGATACGCGTTTGATAGATATTGGAGAGATAGTTAAGAGCGTCAAGGGAATCACTAAGGAGACAACAAGTGATAGATCACATATTGTGAAGAAACGGGAAATAAGCTCGAGAAATGGCAGACGGAGACGTAGATACGAAAAGTAAGGTTGAAGTTGAGGAGAAGGCGATTCAGGGCGAACGATCTAGATTTGGGAAGGAGGAGACGCCAATAGAGCTTGCGATGCGAATAGTGAGCCCTGGGCTCCCGTCATTGAGTGAAGAGATGAAATCGACGATGAAGATGTCGCAGCGGATCTCGCAGCAACAGAGAACACTTATAGCGACGATCAACCCCGACAGCAGCGGCGGCAGCGGTAGTAGTGGTGGGGGAGGAGCTCTGCTGATGAGAAACTCTGGAGGGCTATCAGGTAGCGAGACGAGCGACAGCTGCACTTCTGCAGGCGGAGAGCGACAAAGCGTAGAGCCGATTGTAATTAATACACAGCGAAACGCGTTGTATGACGAGCTAGATAAGATCAAATCGCCACAGGAAATTAAGCGGCTCAAACGAAACAACAAGCCGGCGCCTCTTTCGATGTCGGACCAGAGACATAACCCCGCGATTAGATCGGCACCTGGCTGGTATCAAGGCCCACCACGCACAGCAAGGCCCGCGAGAAAGCGAGCATATCCATATCCCATGTATCCCCAGCGCGAGAGGCTGCCTCCACAGTACTACGTTGTACGGGAGCCGTACTTTATGCCGCAGGCAGTAGCACATACTCCGTTTCCTCATCCCATGGCGCATCGAAGATTTAGATTTGCAACTAGCCCTATAGTGCACAGAAGCACACCAAATGTGTCAAGAAAGTACCAGACTCAAGATTCGACCCCTTCTATTGCTAAAGCAGAAACCATGCCAAGGATAGTGACAGATGTGTACGCGAATGATTATACTAGAGTAGCACCGCTTTCTTCGCAACCATTGTATTCCCAAAAGGAGACCTTATGTTCTGCCACTAAATTGAATGCGGAGGGTTATAGAGATGCTGCTTCTGATAGTGATATTCAAGATATGGAGGAAAGCTACGTATCCGACGTTGAGAGCAATGCTCTCAACGATGAGGAAAAGGATGCTCACGATGAGAGAAGAGAGCTACATGGCTCTATCAACTTTATGAATGAAACGATATTTAATTTTAAGATTTTCTCAAAGTGCAACAAAAACGAGCCTTCATCGGAAGAGTCCCTAGCCAAAGAGAAAGAGAAGTTTTTGAAAATATGTGAAACAAGTTGGAATGAGTTTATCAGTTCCAGATAATAAATGGCAATGTAATTTCTTAGTTCATAGATTGTAGGCTTTGGCACGAGCAGTTGTAGCACCAGAGGCTTCGAACAATTTGGTCATGTGATCATAAATGAGCGAGTTGAGAAGAAGACGAGGGCAAACATCAGGAAAAGTATCTTGTAGTATTTGGCAAGAAACGAAGAATGGCAGTGCCGGATATGATAGCATTTCGGACCAGTAGAATCTTGGGAAGGTCTGCCTTGAACTATAGAATGTTGAATTCTGGGTTCATTCGCACTATGCCAGTTATGAGATATGGAAAGTTAGAGGCAAGATCATTCTCTAGGTTTCATGGGCCATTATTGTTTCACGAGAGTAGAAGTTTTCTCAATAAACAGAAAGACGACGGAAGAAGAAATGATGGTGAAGATAAAAAGGATAAGAAATCTGAAGATGAAAAGGAGCCTGACGAAAAGAAAAGAAAGATGGATAAAGAAGAGGAAGATATTCGGGAGCAAATCAGACAAAATTTAAAGAAGAAAAACCCTCGCATGGATCCTAATAATGTGAAGGTATACTATTTGGATAACAAATCTTTAGCTAGAGGTGCATTTTTTATTTTTTTCTCGACATTTTTGTTGGCATTCCTTTTAACGCTGAACGAGCGTAAAAACGACCAATTATCTTTCCAGGACTTCAAAACAAATTATCTTGAACGTGGACTTGTTACAAAGCTCACAGTTGTCAATAAATTTGCAGTAGAAGCTGAGTTGATACCTGGCGCGGTTTCTGATCAGACTTTTCAAACATTCAGTGGGCACCCGGCTGTTATATTCACTATTGGTTCCGTAGATGTCTTTGAAGATGAAATGAACAGAATTCAAGATAAATTGGGCATTCCTGTGGAAGAGCGTTTACCCATCGCATATGAAGAGAGAGGTTCCTGGCTTAATTACATCTTACCGATCTTGCCTACTGTTCTATTGGTGGGTGGTTTGTGGTATATCACTGTAAAGAGAGCGTCATCTGCGGGAGGTGCAGGTGGGCCAGGAGGTATTTTTAAGATTGGAAAATCGAAGGCTAAACTTTTCAATCAGGAAACTGACGTTAAGATTAAGTTCAAAGATGTTGCAGGGTGTGACGAGTCCAAGGAAGAGATTATGGAATTTGTCAAGTTTCTTCAGGACCCTGCAAAATATGAAAAACTTGGAGCAAAAATACCTAGAGGTGCCATATTATCTGGTGCTCCAGGTACAGGTAAGACGCTATTGGCGAAGGCTACGGCAGGTGAAGCAGGTGTGCCTTTTCTCTCTGTCTCGGGTTCAGAATTTGTTGAAATGTTTGTTGGAGTAGGTGCTTCTAGAGTTCGTGACCTATTTAAAACTGCAAGAGAAATGGCTCCTTCCATTATATTCGTAGACGAAATAGACGCAATAGGAAAGGAAAGAGGAAATGGTAAAATGGGAGGAAATGATGAAAGAGAAAATACGTTGAATCAATTATTAGTCGAAATGGATGGTTTTGATACTTCTGATCATGTCGTTGTTTTAGCAGGTACAAACAGACCAGACATATTAGATAAAGCCCTTTTGAGACCTGGTAGATTCGATAGACACATATCTATCGATGTCCCTGACGTTGAAGGACGTAAGGCAATTTTTAAAGTCCACTTGGCAAAGCTTACTCTAAAATGTGATGAGGATATTAAAGCATCTCACAAGAATATAGATTTTAACAAGTATCAAGAGTTAAAAGCGGATGCCGTTGACCAATTGGCAGGTAGATTGAGTGCTTTGACTCCAGGATTTGCAGGGGCTGACATTGCAAATTGCTGTAATGAGGGAGCTCTCATCGCTGCGCGTGAGAATGCGTCGGCAGTGGCAACTGAACACTTCGAACAGGCAATTGAAAGAGTAGTGGCTGGATTGGAGAAGAAGTCTCGTATTTTGAGCCCAGAGGAAAAGAAAACTGTCGCATATCACGAAGCAGGTCATGCAATATGCGGCTGGTTCTTGGAATTCGCGGACCCATTGGTTAAAGTGTCGATTATCCCAAGGGGACAAGGTGCATTGGGGTATGCCCAATACTTACCCAAAGACCAGTACCTTGTTTCAGAGGAACAATACAAGCACAGAATGATCATGTCCTTAGGTGGCAGAGTAAGCGAGGAGTTACACTTTGACTCTGTAACCAGCGGTGCTTCTGATGATTTCAAAAAGGTGACCCAGATGGCTCAGCTGATGATTCTTAAGTTGGGAATGTCTAAAGAGTTGGGAAGCGTTTATTATGAAAGTGGTGAGACTGATGGAGGCTTCAGAGTTCATAACAACTACTCCGAAACAACTGCAAGGTTGATCGACACAGAAATTAAGCGTATAATTGATGACGCATATGTACAATGTCATAAACTTTTGACTGAAAAATTGAGTTTGGTCGATAAAGTTGCCGAGGAGTTATTCAAAAAGGAAGTCTTAACAAGAGAAGATATGATAAGATTATGTGGAGACAGACCTTTTCCTGATAGGAATGATGCTTTTGATAAATACATTAAAGGCAAAGATGCTTTCAAAGGCACTAAATAGATTTGCAATAAGATTTACAAGAGTCTGTACATAGTATAATTACCAATTATGATTGTAATTTATCAATCCTTGAATAATTCTTCTATTGATTCGTAGTTATAAATTTCTCCTTCCTCTTGGTCCAGTAGAGTAAAGCTGCCCGCAATTGAATTATCGAGGACAGGCACTTCTACATTCGCCCGCCTTGCATGACTTAAATTCAAAGATGGAAGAGAAATCCGAATCTTTGAAGAAGCAAGATACTCATCTTCACTACTTGCGGTTTGATGTTCTTCATGTTTGGAGGTATTAGAAGATACATCGCTGAATATATCATTCACTTCCTTATGCAATTCAGCAACGGTCATTTTATCAGGTACACCATAAGAGGATATTTGCTTTAACTTGGAATCCTGTTCCTTAATCGAAATATCCGTGTGCATATTTATATCCCTAGCGTCTAAAGATTTCAGATAGCGAGGATCTATATGATGCTTTCTCTCAATAAAATGTGACCTCCATTCTAAGTAGCCTTGCTCAGTCATATATCCACATCCGAGCAAAGGACATATTAAAACCTGTCTTTTAGATGAACATAGGGACAGCTGGGATTGGTGTTCCCTTAGCTCATCTTCAGTAAGAAAAAACTTCTGGCAGTGGTTTCCATTACTCAACCTGTTGCATTTATAGGGAAGACCATCACTAGATAATGGTAATTTTGGTACATTATAAGTTAACGGAAACACATCCACAAGTTTCTTTCTCTCAATATCTGTAACATGTAATTTATACTTACTTCTCGTATCCACTGGATAACCAATGCTATGCAATTTATCAGAATGCGATGAAATGAGATGGCTCAGATAAATATACTTATTACCAGTACAATAGTTACAACCATCAAAAGCGCAAGCAAATATTTTAGGGTCAGTAGTAGAACCTTTATCTGTACCAACATTAGTTACTATCGAAAAATGGTCATCAAAATCAAGATCGAATGAATCTCCTGAAACGTCAAGCATCTTATTTGATTCACTGACACTTGAAGACTTCGTACTACACTCGTGGGATCCTTCAGTAGTGAGATAGACACCAGAACTGGAATTCATAGCATTAACAACGGGATACTTCGATCTGCTTTGAGCATATTGTTCTGCCCCCCTTTTCAGAGGCAGATGTTCATTAATATGGTTGCCAATCTTTCGTTGTCCTTCCTGATCCTCCAAAAATGGATTTATTATATTCAACCGCGTTTTTGGTTTGGCTCTTACCTTTTGAAACAATTTTTTTGGTGTTGATGATTCGAAACCATGGTCTAAGGATGGTATGTCATCGAAATGCAGAAGGGAGGTCTTGAAAGGAAGTTCCAAGGTATCGTCAGACTTTTCTGGCGACATGAGTGTAGATTCTCCTTTCTTGAGCGGACTAGAAAGTATGACAAATTCACTGCCAGAAGATGGCTTTAATTTTTTCGTTGGAGAAGGATTCAACGACAACAAATTTTCCTCTCTGAATGCCATATCACTATATTCTTTTATATCATCTACCTTAAGAGGTGATGAATTCAGCTGCATACTCGTATTGTGAAATAAGTGTTGATCCTTTAAATGTTTCCGGAGCTCTTTTTTCTTTAATCTCTCTCTGTATTCTTTAACACGCTTGTTTCGAAGATCTTTCTCCAAGCCATTGGTAAATGACCATATCTCGTCATAGTAACTGTCCTTTGAACCTCCAACGAGACTGAGAGAGCGAAGATGACCGTTATCTTTAATTATTTTACCAGTCCTCAAGTCAATCTCGTCGCTTTCTTTTTCGTCATCTATTGCAGCATATTTTTGTAGGATCTCCTTCCAGCTGTCTTGAAAGCGTTTTGAGCTTTCCAACTTTAGGGCATTAATCCGCATTTGAAAGTCCCTTTCCGTTTGGAACTGTCCTTTTTGATGAATCGGCCATGAAAAGTTACCATATCTAGGACCATCTCTTTCAGAAGCTGCTATTTCTGAATCACTGAATTCAATAGACATTGAAGTTTCCTCTTCACTGCGAATGCCATTTTTATATAGTTTTGTTTGATCTTCATTATTACGTTTCATGCTATTTCTTTGTGTATATCCGGCCCCATCTAAGCTCTTGGACATATTAAACCTTACTGTAAAGCTCTCATCAATATCATCACTAACCATGATTAGAGACAATACTTATATTCTTCTTCTTGACTCACAAGAACACAACTTCCATGGATTTTAGTTGTTTATCTTTATTTGCAGATAACTGGTGAGAACAAAATTTTGGAAAACATCAAAAGCTTATCGATTAAAATTCAATAAATAAACACCACATTTGTATTTGTTATTGAGTAAATCTTGATTGCAACATCTGTAGACGTAAGTTAAAAGATAGTTAAAAGATAATACATAGTTGGAATATATCCTATACAAATATCAGCTTTATAATTTGAAAGATTGAAGATAGATCAAACTGAAACAAGAAATTTGACACTCGATCTAATCTTCGTTATCAACAGTACTTGTTCTTTCGTTGTTTTTATTAGCATCCCAGCATTTTTTGAACTCTAGCATTTCTTTCAAGCACTTTCTCCAATCTCCAGTATCTGCATGACAAAGTTGAAGCTTGAGATTCTCATCGTAACACCCTGTATCCATAATTCGCTGATCCCACTCATCAGGCTCATCGTCGTCTAGCAAACTATCATGAGGCAAGTTGTTTTCTTGTTGTGCCATAATTTCAAGCCCTGACGATATACACGAAGTCTTCTACTGAATTCTACTTGAGTCGCACATTTGAACTTAATGAACGTAAATACTGCTAATTAAATTAAAAACCAAAACCACTCTTAGAATATGCCATTGGCTTCAAATCAGGATGAGGTACTGCTTCGAATGTTTCGGATTCGAGCTTCCAAGGGCAGTTCTCATCGTTTACAACTCTATAACCTTCTCCATCGTCTTTAGCCTTATCATAATCTGAGTTCACCGTCATATGCACTACGCCACCTAAATTTCCAGTAGCATCACAGTAGTTTGGTGCACTAAAAACCGTGATTAAACGTCCATTATGTTCTTCTTCAACGCCATTCATGCGGACTTCGTGAGATCTCAATACTTTCCTAATCTTATTCCTGAGACAGAACCTTTCGGTCACATCTGGACCAAACTGGATTCCAATCCCCCTCTTCGAGGGAGCACGGCCGTTTTCAGTTTGAGGATCGGTCCAAAGAAGTTCCATAGCCAAGCCTTCTCTTGCAGGCTGAGTTGCTCCTGACGAAGGTAACCTATTGATGGATTTGATGTCATTCAAGGTTACGTTATCGTTAGAGAAAAGTCCACCATGCATACATAAGTAAGATCTGTTGAACAAAGTAGCCAATGGCAAGGCAGCAAATGATTCAGAGAATGCATTGAATATTTTTCTTGAGTACTTATGTTCGCATTCATCTGCAAATCCGTAAGTTTTATTCATGTCATTAGTTTCATGATTTCCTCTGTTGATAAATAACGAACGGGGGAACAATATCTTCAATACGTACAAATACAACGCAACCTCACAAGACCAAGAGCCCCTATCCACAAAATCCCCATTAAACAAATAAATGTGCTCATCTGAAACATGACCAAACTTATGAAATATATTAAGAACATCAAAAAACTGTCCATGGGTATCTCCAACAATAGTAATTTTTGTAGCCTTATCTGGGATGAGTTCATCGGGGTTAGATTCGTCTTTGAAACTTGGATGCGAGAGCGAAAGTTCAACCATAGTCTTTTCTGCTTTGAATAATTGGTAGGCTTTCGCAATAATCGCATGCACATGCTTTTTAGGTATTTTTCCCCCTTCCTTGAATATGTTTATCATATACTTCAAATAATCTAAGTTCAAACCATCGATTAAAACGTCAACATCCGCATCGGACGATGGGCGCAGCAGCTTGATTTCTAGTTCAGGTCCATTCCATGTCTTTTCCATTATTAAATTCTCATAGTCGATGCTATTGATAATAGAAACCGCCTTATCCCCTTCAATAGCTTTTTCAAAAGCTTGTCTTTTCAAGAAGTTTGTACATTGTTTATTATTCTCCAATGTCAATTTGTCATTGGGAAGCTTCTTCAATATTATCCTGAAGTTTAGCTGTGCCTCTTTGTAATTCAAAGTTGCCATCAAAGATATACCCTTTCTATAGTAGGCCTTCATTAGATTTGGGTCTAGCTTCAAGGCTTCATTACAGTCAACGATAGCCAAGCCATAGTTCTCAAGTTTTATGTGAGCTTGGGCTCTATTGGAATAAAAAATAGCGTTGCTGGAGTCTAACTCAATCGCCTTAGTGTAAGATTCAATAGCCTCATTATATTTTTGTTCTTTGAGAAACTCATTACCTTTGTTCTTGAACTTGACAGCTTCCTCCTTGTCGGCTTCTGATGTAGACATTGGATAGAGATCAGAAATATATTGTGTTACAATAACCAAATAAAAATTTCAACCGCGCAGTTCTACTAAAAAAGTATAATCTACACAGCATTTATTCGATACATTTTTAAACTAGTCTTTAATACGTAAGCCAGAAGCTGGTGCACCGATGGTAGTAATTTGGGTGATTCTACACAAAGAACCTTCTTCTTTTGGCTTATACTTGGTACCAAGTAAAGCTTCTGTAACATATGGGGAGCTTTTGTAGATGGGGGTGAAAGTTGCAGGACAAATGTCGAACTCTGCGTAAGGATCAAAGTCAATTTCGATTGCGTCACTCGATATTGAATCAGCTTTTGCTTTTAATTTAAGTGCTTGCTCGGCTCTTGGACCGGTCGAAGAAATGGACAAAAGTTCTGATGCGAATAACGAAGCGCTCACAAAATTCTTGTGCTTGAAAGATTGAGTCATCGCAACTTGAAGTGCATTTATCTTGTGGACGTCCTGTAATTTTGTTCTTGTAAAGTAAGCTGCCAATTCCAAATTACGCTTAACATCGGAAGGATCTAAGGAACGACGTTCAAGTTCAATCGACAATCCCAATATATACTCCTTGCATAGAGCTAAAATATCCTCACATTTATCTACTTTATCCTGTTCGTCCACAGTAAGCACTGTTATAGTATAAATGATGCTTCTAAAAGATTTCAATGCTGCCTCCAAATTATTGGCTCTGAATTGCTTGAATCCAGCATTTAGCCTTTCTTCAAGGGAATCGTAGCCTGCTATAAATGGCTTGAACCTTGTAGGGTCTTCCTCGTCATTGTCAGCACGAATGAACGTTTTTATAGCAGGTAAACCCTCAATTCCTGAAATATATAATTTCGAGGAATAGTATACTTCTTTAAAGCGTTCTCTTAATGGTTCAAAATTGCTGATACCAAGCTGTTTATTCAATAATGACGCTGCTTGTTCGTAGGCACCACAAGCAACGTAATCAGCGGCAGTTTTCGCATTTCGAAGCCATATGGCAACCTCGCCTTCAGCTCGTTTTGGAGCATCAAAATGTGTGCCAGTTTCTTCATCTATGGCACTAGCATCGGCGCCAATATCTAAGTCGGCATCGTCCAATCCCCAAGCACTCTCTTCCTCTTCTTCCTCCTCGAATTCATCAATTTGCTCATCCAAGTAGTCAGGGTTAGTTACCTCTGCATTCTTTACTTGGTTATCATCTTCCAAGGTTAAGTTCTCAACCTTGCCTGTCAATAGGGCGCTTTCAAAAAATGTTAAGGCGTTCTTCTTTAATGGCCAATTACTAAGGGGTTCAGCTATAGGTTCTGGTAAAGCAACCGGTTCACCCACCTCTGGAAGTCGAACATCCTTCTCTTCAATTCCAGCTTCTTTCAAAATATGGCTAGCAAGATCAGTCAATCCATTAGATTTCGCCAAGGTGTAAGCCATTGGCAACATGCCATTCTGTACATATACCTGGCACCTCTTTTTAACGTCATTATTATAGAAAGTATTCTGGATTAATGAAGAAAGATCTCCACGGCTTTCTGCTATTGTGCTCATCATGCCTAACTTTTCTTTGTCACCCTTACATAAATATAGAAAAGAAAGCTTGTCGAATAAATGAAGCTTTTGATAGGCAATTTCAACGATGTCTAAATTACCTTGATTAAGTCCCTCTTCGCCTAGCTTTTCCCAGATACTGTTATTATCCAAAATTTTGGCTTGCTCTAAAGCAGTGTCTAAGTTGCCACACTCCAATGCTAATTCGAAACGAGTCTCAGGATCTTGTACAAATTGAAGTGCAACTTCGGGGTAGCCTTTTTTCTCTAAATATCCAATAATATTCTGACCCACCAAATTTGATGTCTTGATAATTCTCAAGACTTCTTTGAAGTTCTTGTTTATCAAGGATCTCTTGAATCTATATTCGCTAGGATCGATCGTGATGACTTCGACTTTACCAGAACGGTTTAAGCAATACACTAGATTCTGAGCCACGCTCGTGATATATAATGTATTTTCCAAGGTTTTGATGATTCCGTTGTCGCCATTTAATAAGGTGTATTTAATATGGTTTAACGTGGAGTACAATAAAACTCCTGAATCGTCCCAGGCTGCACTTTTGATTCTTATGGTTTCATGCATTGAGGTAATCAACTCTAAATCCTTATTGGCCAATGTGATCGTATGCTTCGACAAAAGGGCCAAATACTGACCATCGTTAGACCATGAAACGTATTTGACATTGTTTACACCGACCTCAGAAAGTTCCTTCTTTTGTTGCACATCGTAATTAACCACAGAATTACTTTTGACTAAGAGGACGCGACCAGGGGCTCCTTGCAAAACATCCAAAACGGAAGAGTCTAACTGAATCGACTTAGTCACATTGTTGTTTAAATCCTTGACTGCTAAAACCTTCGTTGATTTGAGAAACGTGACGAATCTATTGCGTGAAATAAAGCAAGCAAAATTACACTCTCCTGTTCTAACATCATTTGGTTCTATGGCGCCAGTTATATGTTTAGGAAGACCAACCAAGGCATATGCTCCCGAATCGCCCTCATCATAGGTGACCAAGACTGAATTATCAGTATGATTATAAGACAATGTACGCATAAATGACCATGTCTTGCCGATCTTTTTTAAGGACAACATTGGCAAGGACGTCTCTTGCTTCTGGAAATCATAACATTGAATCTGTTTTTCAGAATTGACGAAATAGAGTCTATTTTGAAAAATGGCATGAGCAGGTCTTTCCCTTTCCAACTTAAAGACCATTACACCAGAGTCATGACAAGCAGCAAACAAGTTGATGTTAGGATGACATGCGATTAACCAAAACCTATCATGCTCTCTTCTGAACTGCTTGATAGGGATTCGTTTATTTAAATCCCATACTCTTATCGTTTTATCATCAGACACAGAAATAATTAAGTCCTGATTAGGGTGGAACACTGCACTCAAAACATTTCCTGTATGTCCTCGACATGTGTCAACTTCCCAAGCCTTACTTTCACTCATTCGCCATAACTTGACTAATCTGTCATCTCCGGCAGACACAATCAATGGTAAGGTTGGATGGAATGCAGCCCAATTAACTCCTTTGTCGTGTCCCTCCAACACGTACTTTACTATGGCATTCACATTACCGAATATGTCTTGTTGAGGAAGCTGCTGGCGGTGAAGCTGATCTTCAAAGGATCTCATGGATGAAGTGGGTGCCGAGTGTTTCTTTCGCAAGCCAGAAATATCCCACACGCGTACTGTCTGGTCCAATGAAGCCGACACTATTAAATCTTCCTTCGGATGAAACTGTGCAGACATTACATAATGATTATGGCCCGTTAAGCACGCAATTTCCTGTCTATTCTGCCAATTCCAAATTCTAATTGTTTGGTCATCCGAGCAGGAAAGAATCCACGGCAAATCATGATGGAAAAACACAGTACGGATATAATCCAAATGACCATTAAGTGTAAAAATACACTTACGCGTATTCAAAGACCAGACTTTGATCGTGTAATCGTCTCCGCCGGATACAAACAATGGCTGGGTAGGATGGAAGTCCACGCACCTCACTGGCCCTTCATGGTCCTCAAAACGGTCAATCAAAGTTCCCATCCTGTAGTCCCACAACTGAATAGTAGAAGAGTGTAGAGAAACCAAAACCCAGGGCCTTTTTGGATGGAATGCTACTCCCTTGGCCCTTGAAGATTTGGACTCAAACTTTGTAAGCATCTTCATCTTCGACTCAACTTTTTATATACTTAAAGTGATTTAGATACTTAGACTTCTATCTCAAACAAAGTCGATGCAATCACTTTAGTATGATTGGGATTATTCAATTGAGATTTCGATAGATGTTATAGATCTCTATAAAGTAAAGTTGATTCGGTGTCAATTCGTTGATTCAATTTTCAACCGTACACGATAGTACAAAAGCGAGGGCTCAAAATAAAACTTTATATTAACATACATACAAAGCTTGATAGAATTTAAACTAAAATAGAAATGTAGCCCCCCAATATGGCAGCCAAGATACTCATTGTTTTTTCTAAGTTTATGGAAGGTGAAGAGTTTTTCGAGGTTGCAGATGCGCTTGCAGAATCGGCTGTAGCAAATTGCACGAAGCCATTCGATTCCGTGGGATGATAATTTACTGTAGTAGAGCCACCGTTATTCCCAGATGCCTTTGAACTAGTTTTGGAGGCTTCGGATGTTTTAGATGAAGACTTCGACTTGGACTTCGATTTGGATGAATGAGAAGCATGGGAAGCCAGGTGAGACGCGGAGGTTGACGAATCATCATCGTCGTCATTATCTGGATCTAATCCAGTTGCATCTTCACTTCCAAGCCAAGTTTTTTTATTTGTCAAGTAGACATTTTTAGCATTTCCCTTCGTGGAATTATAAAGAAAAGCATGAAGATCGTCAGGATCATCGGAGCCATCAAGAAGTAAATTGTCAGGAATATCATAGGCTTCGACGTCAATACTCTTGACGTGTGCGTAAAAATAACCATACTTTTTAATATCGTCGGAGTCCCAGTCAATGGCACCACCAGCCCATTCAATTGTACCGAGTCCATTTTTGGAATCACCACCGGGCCACAATGAAAGTTGAATACGGGATGGAGTTTGAGGGAAATCATACCTTTTTGTTGTCTCATTCCAGGTATCGGCCCTCTTCAAGGTACGAACCTTATCATCGTCTATGAACCAATTCAATTCATCTTCTTTCCACTCGATCTCGTAGGTGTGGTAATTCTCAAAAATGTTAGTCGTAGTACTGTTTTCAGCATTCGAGTAGTTCAAGATACCTTGTGAATAGTAATTAGATTGTGGGTGTGTCAAGTTATATCCGACAAACTCAAAATCGACTTCATCTTGAACATCTGAGAACAAAATAAATGCTGAGACAACACCATTTCCTCGAGAAGTTTTCATTACGGTCTTAATTTTTCCATACCATAAGTATTCAGTAGACGATATCACAGTACCAGAGGACTCCTTAGGCATTTGTAAAAGCAACGCATTATCGTGAGTTCCAACGTAACCTGAATATATCCATGGTTCATCCTTATATTTGCCGAGATACGAGGATTGCTTTTCCACGTCCTTCAGAGACTTGAATGTCGTATTAAAGCTTTTCATTCGAGGCATAGGCATACAAGCAGTCAAATTATAGGAATATCTAATGTCACAGCCCCCAAGACAGTATAAACCGGTACCACACTCACCATACTGCGAACAGCAGGGAGAAGATTCTGGACAGTGATTGGAACTGTTGCATGAGACTGCCATGACATTCTCGAAAAGAAAGAGAAATATAAAGCTTATTGCAAGCAAACCAAATTTTCTGCCACTCATTAATGCTGTGAATATGCCTAGTTCTTAAAACGACTTTTTGTTTTGTGATGAGGGAAATAAAAACAAGATTAAAATTCAGATGAGCCTCAATACCTTTAGTGCTTACCTTTCTAGTATTTCTATTTTATAATAAACCGCACCTTGTGCTTTTTAGCCGCAAAGACAAAATCAATAGACTGGTCTCAACGATAATTTGGACCAAATGTAACTTCAGCAAATCAAGTAAAGGTCCACAGAAATAAAAGTTACAGAGTTCTTCTCAATTCCACAAAGACTCAGATCAGAAACATTTTTATTTTTAGATCGCGCCAACAGACTTATTTCCTAATCTGGATAAATAAAGATGGCTGGTTAATGGGTAGTCAAAACAAAAGAATAATTGATAGACTCTTTAAGATAGCAAAATACTATATGCTCTGCGCTTCTCAAGATGATGTACTGTAGATTTCGGGTCTTAGTATGAAAAAGAAATAATGCAAAGAAAAGTGGGATCTGGCACATAAACCATCATCAGTATTGTGTTTTCAATGCTACTTCGACCATTTAAAGTAAAATTTCCACTTACTGATTACTAAAATAATTATACATATTAGGTTGATATGTCGAAGGCTGATTGTAAATGAGGCCACCGGAAGGCTCAGTGTAAGGCGATGTAGATTTTGCGGGCGGTGTTTGAGTCAGAGGTGAGTTGGATTGGTTGTTTATCTGAAGCTGTTGCATCAGGGAAACAAAACTTTTTTCCTTAGGTGGGAGAGCAGGCGGTGGTCTCGCATAGCCTTCTATAGAAGAGCTTTGTTCCGTTGATGTTCGCGATAAGGTAGGTGAAAAATGAGCAGCTTGAGCTGGATACGAATTTTGATACCTCGGAGGAGGAGGTCTTTGCGGCACGTTGTTTTGACCCGCTGAATCAGCAGCATCTTTCAATCGCTGGGCATAAGCAAGAAGCCTTTGATAAAAATCAGCACCAGCGGCAATACCCTTTGCATATCTTTTCCAATTACCATAGAACTTACGGATACGCTCACTTTGATGTTGAATCATTCTTTTTTCTGACAGTGCTGAAGACTCGATTTTTCGTACCTCTTCTTTCTCCAGGAGTTTTGACCACCGTGATTCTAGATCTTCAATAAGTCCTTTCTCCCTCTGCACAAGTTTGTCTAGTTCTATAGTAAATGGGCTAAATTTTTTCAACTCTTCCTCAAAAATTACGTTCTTGATCTCGTTTGTTGACTTGACTTTACTGTTCAAGATCAAAATATCTGATATATCATCCTTATGAATTTCAGCCTTCAAAGTATTGACGAGCTTGGACTTTTGAGATTTGGTTACATTCAAATCATGGTTGATATTCTCTATAGATTTTACTTCATCCAAAATCAAGTCCGTATCACTTTTTTTATTTTGTATCTCACTGATATCGATGTCTAGTAAGCTGATTTCATTGTCTGGTGTCTTCGTAGAGTTGTCGCTGGCTTTTCCAGTGTTGAAAAGTCGAAAGAACTCACTTGAGTCGCTTCCCCTGGAAAGAGCAGCATACAAGGGCGTATCATTCTCCGAAATGAGACTATTTAACTTATTGTCAGAAGAAGTTGCCTCGACCAAGGATTTCTTCAAATTTCTCAACTCTTCCTTTAAGTTCATATCCGTAAAACCTTTAGAGAAAATGGAATCACATTCATTAATGGTGCTATAAATCTGATTCTTCATTTTCAGAATTTGAGATTTCTGGGCAGAGATTTGTTCATAATTTGAGCCCACTTCATCGGCAATCTGTTTGATGTCATCTTCTACTTCTATGTCAGTACCATTAAAAGACTCTTTAGTTTTCCGAGCCCTGATTATTTCCTTCAATTCCACCACAGCCTTTGGCATCCTTAGAGCCTCCAATGCCGACGCAGCTTCCTCATTTGAAACCTCAACAAGGTCGAGTTCATTCCGCAAAAGCTGGGACTTTTCTTCGGAGTAATAACTTAGAAGCTCATGAATATTTATAGGGACAACGTTACTGAAAAAATTTGCATAGTTCTGTTCGTTTATCTCATTGAAAAGGTCTATTTTATTGATTGGTATGATTTTGACTCCATCCATAGGTTTGATGCTTTCCAATTTAGTTGCTGATGGAACAATATCATGATATATGAGGTCATTGTCTTTATTCATCTCATCTAATTTTATTCCAATTACTTCCCTTTGATACTTCATGTTATCAATGAGATCATAGCAATTATGAGAGCTTGACTTAGCGAGTCGCTTTACAAGCGAACTGGGTATCTCGTTCAATATCTTTGAAGATTGGGAAACGTAAGCGATAGCTTCCCCGTAATGTTTTTGATTATCGTGGTGCAACCCTTGAAAATAATAGGACAAAGATTCATAGTAGATATACTTTAAATTCATGATGGTATTGTAAAGAGGGTCAACGTTAGAAGCTTTCTGAGTTTCGTCTTTATCGTTATAAAACTCTGTATCCGCTTCATCGTCGGCAAAAGTATCAATCATTGCAAAATCATCCAAATTGCTTTCCACATCATCCGAGTCGCCTAAAGCATTGAAGCACTCGGAGTAGTAGTTGGACGCAGAAATACAAAGCTTGGCTATGAGTGAATTCTTTTTCTGTTCTAGGTCGCCACTGATCACCTTTAACAAGAAGATCTCTTGACTTTGCGCTAACATTAATTTGATAAGAAATTTCACAACAGGAGAACTTAGATCGTTAGAAGGAGCATGAAGAAAGTTCTCATTCAAAAACTGCAAGACTCCCGCCGCCTGCTGAAACATTTGAAGCGCTTCCTTGACCCCGTCGTCCAGGTTAGTGCCAGAATCACCTCTCTGCGACTGCTCATATCTACTGACCCCAATTTTAGACATAATCGATGCTATATTGAACAATACGCTGGCCTTTTCAAACGCAATTGCAGACTGTGTATGAGAGACATTTATTTGGAAAGCATCATACCATACAAAATTGATCTTCTTGTGACTGCTTATAGATTCAAACGAAAACCTAAGGTCAACAAGTTCTAGCTCGCTGTAATACTTCAAGTAAAGCTTGAGCCCTGTGTTGTCTGCATTGACCCCTCTAATATCTTGCCTCGTTTTGTTAAACACAGTCAATTCAGTCTGAAATTCAGTTGTACTTCCATATATAGCCCGCAAGTAGTTCCCAAGTGGCTTTGACCAATTGAGTTCTTCGGTTTTCTTAGTCGGAATATGAATTAAATCCGTTTTCATGTTATAAGTAGGCGATAGGATAGTGCAATGGACCTTGAGATTCTCCTTAGTGCCTAATTTTAATCGCGACATTTTTGGTAGCAAAAACATGTAAGACTCCTTTACAGAAAACGATATAGATCAACTATTGTTTGACACCTTCTGGATTCAGATGGTTAATAAACATATATCGCTCAGCAGTTTGTCAAAGCCTTTCTAATTTCACCTAATGAACTTGGCCGTACTATGTGGTCACGCATGTATATATAAAGTGTATTGCGTAGAAGAGGTGGAAGAAGAAAGGCAACAAATGTAAGAGAACACTATGGTTAAAAATAACAGTAGCAGCGTTGTTAAGTCGGAGAATGAGGGATATATGTCCTCGGTGATGCTATAGTTAGCCTCGTAATACTAAGAGGATCATTTCATTAGGCATCTTCGATATTTGTATATGCAGTATCAAATTATTATCTTGATAGTAAACTCAACAGACGATGGGACCATCGTTTGCATTTTCATGTATGGGAAGAATAACGGAACTGCAGAAACTGAAGAGAATGTATATGGAATATCAAACGACCTAAGCAGACTTCTATGTGTTGGGATACTAAATCTTTATTATGAAAATAAATGGTGGTCTGACCTTGGAGGTATCTCTGTTAATTACAAGCATTCCAAGATCGACTGGAAATGGCTTGACCTCCAGTTCCTGGATTTTCCCCCTGGGTGTGAAAAGAACCCTGTGATAAGAAGCTTGAAATTTCTCATTGAACATAAGTTTATCGTGGCAACTTACAGAAAGGAGAAAATCGAAATAGGAGGGCCCTCATTTTTGCCGTATTATAGAGTCAAAGTTTATGCGATTCCAGCAGATATAGAGGGTGCGAGGTTTATAAAGTCATGGAGACAAAGGCTTCGGAAACCTCAGCTTGTGAATCGGAGAATGCTAGAACTGTGGAAAACTTTAATTGCAGTGCTTGACTTTTCTGGCAAAAGCTGGTCAAGTAATCGTAAGAACTCTATACTCGATGTTAGTTTATCTGGAATGACACTAGTGAATTGTGTAAATAATTTTGGGCTGATAAATGTGAATCTGTTGGCTAGTTTTCACATTGAAAGATGGAAGTCGAATTTGCCTTATAAAAGAATCCTGTCACATCGGGTGGAAAGTATCCGTTCCAAGGTCAACAGTATTTATGCCAGTATAAACAGCCCTCAATTTTCTGAGGATATGCTATGCTGTGACCATGATCATCTGGTTCTGATTTTCCCATGCCCTCAGAAAAGGCTATCATCATTACTTAATGATTTAAAAAAGGGTTGCCTCAGGATGGAAGGTATTGATACTGACTTGTATCCGTTTCAAATGCGCTCTTTATGTAAAATGTTTGAACAAGAGACGGTTTCAAGGTGCGCAATAACTCCTAATCTTGTTCATTTAACATCACAAGTCGATGGAAAGAAGTTTTATTTGGATTTAAGTACATTTGACGTGTTCAATAAACCGGAAGTATATAATTTACCTAAAGGTGGCATCCTTGCTGAGAATATGGGATTGGGAAAGACACTTATATGTCTAGCTTTGATTTGCTACACCAAATGCGATGTCTCTTCACCACCTGAAGATTATCTTTTGTACCATGAGAATAATATCAATGATGCGAAAGAATTTGGGGAACTTTCAAAATTGAGAAGTCTTAAGGATATGTGCAAAGATCATGTCAATCAGAAATCGCTTCCCTGGAGGTACTTCCTGAAATATTTACCAGATTCTGTAGTTAATGACTTGATTGGCTCTCCGGCTTATTTCAGATTATCTTTGATGGAATCAGATTTTGTTAACGATATTCATGAAAGTCCACGCAAGATTACAAGAAGGAAGTTTACGAATATCGTAAAGCAAGTACCTGAAGGAACGATATACCGAACCCTCTATTTATGTAACACTACTTTAGTAATTGTGCCTGATAACTTGCTACATCAATGGCACAGTGAAACTAGAAAGCATGTATCGGGGACCTTTTTGAAAAAATTATTCATATCAAAAGACTTCAGACAATTTACCGTTACGAGTAACTCGACTTTCTCCAATGAAATCTTTACTGATCCAAAAACTTTGATCAAGTACGATGTGGTGTTTTTGAGCTCCTCAATTTTGGCTAAGCAGATTGGAAAGTCAGAAAGACTGAAAAAATGGGAAAACCCATTGAGCAAAGTGTATTGGAAACGCCTCATAATAGACGAGGGACATTCCACAAGCTCAAAAAACTCAAGATTATCTATTCTATGGAAAGATTTACATGCAGAAAGAAGATGGGCAGTTACGGGTACTCCTACTGCTGGGTTGACTAAGTTGCATATGAATGAGGAAGACAATGATATTAATAATGTCTTGAGTGACAGGAAGAAGAATTACCAGTACATTATCCAAAATAAGTTCGATGAAAAGGAAGATTTAACAAAACTAGGCACTATAGTATCTAATTTTTTGAGAATTGAGCCGTTTCATTCGCAGCCAAAATTATGGTTTTCACTAATTGTCGGACCTTTGGTCTCCAGTGCTTATGGGGCCTCTCATAATTTGAGTAATTTGCTAAATTCCATAATAGTAAGGCATACACCAGAGCAAATAGAGAAAGATTTAGAACTTCCTCAACTCCATCATGAAGTAGTCTTTTTGGAACCATCATACCACAACAGGTTGGCTGTAAATTTATTTACCGCAGTGCTCGCTGTTAATGCTGTATCATCTGAAAGGACAGATGTTGACTACATGTTTCACCCATCGAACCGACAACAACTTAGACGATTAATAATCAATCTCCAGAGGGCAACCTTTCACTGGACTGGATTCAAACAAGAGGATGTTGAAACATTGGTTCACATATGTGAAGCATGTTTACGAAAGAAGAACTCTGACGGCAAGGCATATTATTCAGATTATGACATGTTTTTACTTGAGAAGTCCATGAAAATAGCGGCCACTGCTTTGCACAACCCCCGATGGCGATCTTTAGCACTTTTGCACGAAATGCATTATTTTGTCTCTGATTTACCCTATAAATTAATCAAATACTTCGGTATTGGCATAACTGAGGGGGCTGAAGGGGCTAAGGTAGGAATATTTGGAGCTCCTCACTTATCTAAGGTTCAAGATATTTTTTACAAAAATAGGTTCAGTACTTTCAAGGATGAAGAAGAGTTTGAAGATAAAATATCTGAAATATCTAAGCAGTTTTGGGACTGGTATTGGAGTGAGAATGTGCAGAAAAACCATGAAAAGTTAAAGAGGCTAGCTCCTGAGCAGGAAAAGGGAACTTCAATTGAATCATCTCAGGTAAAAAAAGCTATAGAGAGCGACGACAAAAAGTCATTTAGAAAATCTGAGGAACGCATTGCTAAAGAGATCGAGCACGAAAGTTCTAAGAAATTTAATTTTGATCATCTACACTCCAAGATGCTAAGCTTGCAGAATCTGCGACATGCGACAGTCCTTGGTACGAGTTCCTCTAAGCTTTCTTATCTAGCTTCAAGACTCTTGGAGGATAAAATTGCTGGTGTGAAGTCTATTGTGTTCTTCGAATTTGAAGACAGTGCATATTATTTGACAGAGCTTCTAGACTTAATTGGCGTAAACTATATCCTATATGCTACATTTATTGATTTGTCTAAGCGTACTACAAATTTAAGTGAATTTGCTAATTACGATAGTGAACTTAATGGAGGCATCTCTCTAGTTATGGATCTTAAATTAGCGTCACATGGTTTGACTATTATATCTGCTACCAAAGTGTATTTCATTAACCCTGTTTGGCTGAGGTCAGTGGAAGCCCAGGCGATCAAGAGAGCGCATAGGATTGGACAGCGAAGAGACGTATTCGTGGAGACATTAATACTCAAAGGAACTTTAGAAGAAGAAGTCTATAGAAGAAGATCAGCAGAAATAGTAAACAACTCACCTAGTGATGAAAAGCAACAACAAAAAAAGTATCTCATTGATGACTCTGGCATGCAAGATTTCATACTACAGCATAAATTCTTAGAAGTAGAAGAGGGTGAGCCAGAATATTGCCCATTCTCCGCAAGCTCGACTTCAAGTATCACACAACTGCATCTGAATCCATTGGAATTGGCTGAGTATGAAATTCCCCATCACAGCCTCGTGACGAATGATAAGAATAAATCACATTGGCAAATGTATTTGTTTAATGAGGGTAATTTATCAAACATTCAAAACTTGAGAAGTAAAAAATTAAGATACAATAGCATGCAAAATGAACTCATAAGTGGTAATCTTGAAAGTAAAGTTCATGGAATCACAAAGAAAAGAAATTCCTCACCAAATAATCTGAAGTATAAGAAAAGGGTAAGATTTTGAATCATGTTCATGTATAGTTACAGCTGACCGATGAGAACTTATCAACTTCATATGCGTGAAACTTTTCTTAATATTATTGTACCATCTGTAGAAGTAGACATAAGAAGCCTTCCAAAAGAGTCGTATGATACATCGATAACGCTGCCAAAATGGCCCTTGTACTTTTCGGTTATTTTTCTACTTCTATAATTCCATTCAGTCACAGTATGGTCTTCAGAGCCTGAGACTATATTCACATCATTAGGACTGAAGCAAGCCTTTATCAAATAATTCTCTGCGCCTGATATCGCACCTTCGTAAACGTAAGGACTGAGCCTCGAATTTTTTCCTGTAATGAAATCTGAAGTCAAATACGACCGTATACTTCCAGCTAGAGATCTAGAGATGAGAATAGAATTATCATGGCTTAAACTAACGGAAGTAACGGCTTCCTTTTGACCCCCGCAAACCCATAAGGGAGTGTCTGGCTTTCTGGTATCGAAGGCTTTCACTCTGGGATCGATCCCGCTTATATAGAATGAGTTACCACTGCTATTAAAGCAACATGTCAATAGCGGATATCTATGAACCATTTTTAGTCTACACTTTTTCTGACGGGGATCCCACAAGATTGCGTTGCCATCATCACCAACACTTAAAATTTGATTGTCGCTGTTTTCAATCTCGTTTACTATCAGATCATGATTTCTGAAAGTTCGTATCCTATTTCCCTTGTAACAATCCCAAAGACCTAGTGTATGATCAGCACTCCCACTTACTAGACATTCATCACCTTCAAGCCATCTAATTGAAGTAATTGCATTCTTATGGCCACGCATAACTCCATAATTCAATTCATCATTAGTAGTTGCATTTATATTCCATAAAAGTATTGTTCTATCAAAACCACCTGAGGCCACTTGACCGCTACTGTGACTAAACCTTGAGGTAAGAACAGTCCCATCATGTCCTTCGAGGACAATAGCATCGCCGTGAAAAGCCTGGGCTTCCTGTAGACCAGCTAATGTTACACTCAGATGGTTATCCTCATTAGCTAATTCACTGTTACGGATGGACATACCGAAGTTTCGATGCACAGACAATTCTTGAGGTATAGAGCCTCAGCTCTTCGAAGTCCTGCACAATTTTTTAAATCGAGAATACTGAGAATATTGAGAATACTTTGATGCAAATGAAAGCATTATCTATATGATTAGATAGTATTAAGCTAAATATTCGTAAGTGTCGTTATCTATACGGCGTAAATACTCCTTTTCAATCAAGTAATCTATTATTCTCTTAATGTCAAGGATCTTCGCACGAAACCTTGACAAAGACTGAGAAGCTGCTTCATTTACCAAATCATTATGCTTCATTTGTTTTCTTGCTTTCATAATTCTTATTATGCATGCAGACAAATAGTTTTTACGTGATTCATCTATCTCTTTATTTGTATCATCTTCTTCCTGCTTCTGTTCCGTTTTGATAGAGCTTACGAAGTTGACTCTGAGTTTCTTAGATTTGTATTCATCGACGATCCTGAAGACAGTATTATTCTTATTGAGATGTTCAATACCAGAAGGGTTTTGCTCAATTAGTTTATACTTGGTGAAAGGAAGTAAATGTGCTTCAAAAGTATGCTTCGCGACTCCCACGATATCCCAAAGCTCACTGAATGTGTAAGATTTTGACTTATTGAAAGCCAAAAGGATCATGAGTTGAACATTACTTACAGTAAGCAGAAAAGGAGGTTTTCCTTTTCGTGATAAATTGGCTTTCACTTCACTTTTTCCGTGATTCCAGAGCCACTGAAGTTGCCTACCGGTATGTTTCTTGTTATAAATATCCTGAACCTTATTGAATGCGGTTAACAATTCCGGGGCTAATTTCAAATTATAATCCTCCAGATCCTTGAAGGGCCACATACTTTGAGCTAAAATTAATGGTGTAAAGTCTTTTACAGTATTATCGGTATTTATGAGCTCATCCATAACTTGTACCTTTAAATCTTCCGATGACTTCATGTCCTGGAACATCTTAGTCATTTTAGAAGTATACTCTAGAGAGTTTTCCTCCTGGAGTCTTTGGATGATACTTTCTTCCAACTCGTCAGACTTCGCGTTATTGTTTATTAATCTTTTGGCAAGAAGACGACGATAATGCTCCTCAAAGGCATCTTTGTCATCAATAAATTTGAATACCGTCATCATTTTATCTATTGACATATCAACAATATCCGTATCTTTGGCTGTAGCTTTCAAAAATGTATCTGCATACTTTGCTAAAAATTCTGGCGTTTTGCAATTGGACTTTGGGTTAGAGAGAGCAATGCTGTTCTTGTTCACGAAGTAACGGCAGGCGTTATCCAACGATTTTATAAAAATGGGGTCTCTCTTTATAGCACCGCTAACAATATCGTTAAACTTGCTATAGATATCTATCAACGCGTGGATATATGTCTTGGGGTTGACAACTCCCATTGCACCTCTTCTGGATGCTCTTGTGTTCTCCGAAGTTCTCGACTGATCTTGCATATTTTCCGCTGAACTCTTAATATCATCTAATGATTTTTCCGCTTGATCCTTAATATACTGTTCCAATGTATTGGCCAAAGGCTGAAGTGAAGATGGGACCCTAGATAAGAGCTTGTACATGATCTGAATATGTTCTGTTTCATCCCTTTCAAGCAAGCCCAAAAATTGGTCATACATAACTTGAGCGTGGTCCTTAATTAACACAGTATTCAATGTATCCAATAAATATCTTTTAGTGTGGTCTTCCAAGTAATTGTTTGACCTTGAAATCTCCTCCGATAACCTGGTTTCACACTTCTTCATATAATCGACCACATTATGCTCCGAGAGAAATTTGGTACTTTCTTTTCTATAGTATTCTGCTGTTTTCTCCAAGAACTTCTGCTCGAAGTGTTTGATATAAACCACAAAATTTGGTTTCTTCAAATCCTGAATATCAATACCAAGCAATACAAGGGACTTTATTGCTGTTGATATATAGTAAGTATCGACAATCTCATAGTTTCTTTGTCTTTCGATTTGCTCCAAGACCTCGTCGACTAACCGGTCGGCATTATTATTGAACATATTACTCTTCCACTTTAGTAACGCAAGTGTATTAACGTCAAAAATATCTCTTCTACCATCTGAACGCTCCTTCTGAACCCAATAACGGTTCATGTAGTCAAATACATTATTCAAATATCCCGCACCAATTGTGAATCGAATCCATCTCTTTACGTAAAATTCCAAGAAAGACTCATTTTGTTCCTGTTTCAAGCCACCAATGAATTGCGACAAGTACTCGTCAAGCTTGGCATAGATCTCAGCTCCTGCTAATGAGTAGGAGTTATTGCCTGATGCAACGCTAGTACCTGCGCTAGAAGTACTGTGGCGAGACTTGTTAACGCAGTAGTTGTGAATTGCTGTATAACAATTCATATACATCTTGGGTGTCACTATCTGATCTCCCAGTGCCCCTAATATATATCCTAAATTAGGTTGAATGAAAGACCACGTAGCATTCAAATCACTAGCAACAGGAAAGGAATGTGACATCGTAAGAATGTGATTTGTATCTTTTATTCCAGTTTTCTCTTTCTTGTCCTTTTTCAATAAAATTGGTTGTATCCAGCGCAATAGATGATGCAATGAATATAATAAGATATCTTAGTATTAAGCTATCTAAACTAACTTCCTATTGCTTGCTATTGATTGACTTTACCGTAGTGGTGGTAAAGATGCAAGTGTGAAAGATGTTGAGAATCGCATAACCAAATGGTAAGTACACAGTCCTCTACATGGGACTTATCATGAAATTACATAGATTAAAGTATTCTGAGGTCTAATCATTATTACATTGGTGGCCTACTATTTTCTGTACTTACTTTGTCCACTAACCGAGTAACACTGATTGAAAAAGTCAGCACCCATAAACACAATGCAACTAGAAGAAAAGCAGCTAAAGCTTTCTGCCTTCGACATATCGAAAAGACATATGGATAATTAGAGGAAACAGATTCCGGTAGACTATTATCCAAACTATGACATACCCACTGGGACTCATACAAAGTATTAAATGCCAAGGCTAAGTTTGCAGACGAAAAGATGATAAAAAGAAGGTCAAGCATAATTAGCTTCATTTTCCCTAAGGGATTTCTCAAACCCAAAGGCTTTCCACTGTATTCATCGTAGGCAATGTAAATGAGATAAACAACTGCAAAACATTGCACAACGACTGCCATTATGGTACTTGGTTCTTGATCTATAGGGTGACCATTGTACTTATCTCGCGATAAAGTATATATGGTGCAGGCCAATGCCAAAGATGCAAGGGAGAAAACTATTATCAAAATCCGAAGGAAAAGGGGAAATAAAGGATTATGCACGAGTATTCTTTTCAATGTGGGCACTACATCAGCTCTTTTTTCATCCGACATCCAGTAGCCTGCTCTTGAACGTACTTTTGGATGCTCAAAATCTCTGTACCTTCGTGTTTTCCTCGTGTAAAATATGCTAGTAAACTTGCTGAGAATCCCAGTACTAAACGTACCGTGTTCTTCCTCTTTTGAAGATACAGCACCAAGTAGTGCTGACTTTAATCGCTCTTCTCCACCCCATTCTCCCTCCAATTTGTACTCAGAACTGAAGTTTCGGTCATAGTGCATAGTTCCAGGGATGTTTGCCTGCTTAATCTGCACAGAATGAAGTAGATCATGCCAATTTTTATTTACAGATTGCACATAGGGATCGTTCTCAAAACTTACATACTGTCGTTCTTCGTCTCTCTTGAGGGAATTCCTTCCTTTTGCGAATGCTTCAGCTCCTGCTAAATTAACGTTTGAATTATTCAATTGATCCTTGTAATGCACTCTAGATAATGTGTCCAATACGTATGGAGGATATATATTGGCTTTATGATTGTATGAAGTCACTTCAGTATGCTCAAGCACATCTGCACCTGTCGCCGAAAACCGAGTATATGGCGAAGAGACCGTCTCGACGCTTAATGCCCTATTCCTTGTGGCCTCCTCTTGATTATTGTCATTTGCATTTTGTCCATTCGTTGACATGAAATTTTCTTTTCCTCTATATATTCTACGAACAAAGTTCTGTCAAAACACTATGGACTTGTACAGGTAACTTTTCAGTTCAAGTCACAAACAAAAGTTGTTCCTGCGCACAGCTGTCACTAATCTTATTGTTATCTGTCCCTAAATAAGTCCTAAAGGATTAATAGAGAAAGAGTGTACTGGATAGTAATAATTACCAGAAAAGCTTGTTCTTGCGCAATCATTCGAGTATCCAGTGAATCCTTGATAGAGGGATCCTTTATAGAGGGCTGGACTAGGGGGCTTAGCTTCTGCTCACCTTGTTTGTTACAAAGGCGAGCAGGGTTTGCGATGGGAAGGCAAAAATGTAAAATACATCTCTGTCTTTTAAGCTCCATAGCTTTTGTGCGTCGTAGTTGAAATATACTGTAGTTTATACTGAGGAAGAAGAGTAACTGAAGGATAAGTAGTATCTTAGCAATCGTGGAATTTTATGCTGGTCACGTTCCGTACTGTGCGGTCGCATGGATTTTTCACAACATAAAAGCTAATACCTAGGGAAGAATTGATTCATTGACAACACTGAGTATGTCATTATTACATAGATCAGGGCTGGTTCTAAACCTTAGATATTCCAGGGCAATACTGTGTAACCCTTATCTAGGATTGGGGCCTTGGTGGAGGGCTGCACGAAATAATTCAAGTGTTCCAAGCAAACTCAATACTGATTCAATTTTCGTGATCTCCCTACCTATAACCACCCATAAGTCGTATGTATTTTGCAACCACGATAAGTCCCTTCTTGAAAAATCGCATCTGCATGCTATTCCCCTATTCAACAAACTAGAAAAGAAGGTTGTGAATCTAGTGAGCAAAGGATGGCAAAAAATAAGCTCATCGGAAAATAGCGTCAACAAGAAGATTACATACTATGTACGTCGACTTCTTAATGGGGTTCCATACGAGGAGAGTTGTTTGAAAACATTCCCGTCCAAAAAGCTCATGATACGTGAAATTGAGAGAAAAGCGAAGAATGGTGCGAGTGCAACAGCTGCGATTGTTCAGTCGCAAATTGATAACCTTGGAATACCCCAAGAGCAAATCAACCCCATCCCGCTATACCATCCAACTTTCCAGCTGTCCTCAAGAATTCTTAAGGAATTGAATGCGTTTCAGACTACGTTGGCTTCCCATCACAAGAAGTACAGCATTCTATGTGCCATTGGTATTCCTTTAACTTTGCCCATTGCATTAATACCCCTTATTCCAAACGTTCCATGCTTCTATCTATGCTACCGTTTCTATTGTAATATTAAGGCGTTAGTAGGAGCAAAGCATCTTGAATACCTACTTGAACCAGAGGCTGGCTCGAAGTCTTCTGACTCGATCACAAAGACTAAACACTTAGAAGTCATACCGCTTCCTTTTCTAGATAACGTTTACGATCCTAAGCCGTCCTACAACATGGATCAACCAGAAGAGCAATTACTACTTTCAGAGAAAGGGATAAACGAGTTTTGTGATCTGTTAAATCTCCCACAATTAAAGTATGATCTACGTAAGGCACTCAGACAAGAGACTCATAGGCTTAAAGAACGGGCATCCTAAGCCCTAAATTTGTCACGTGGTGAAGAAGACAGTCACTCGTAGTCGTGCGAATTTCTTTCGAGCAAACTCGCCGACGAGAACGACCATGGTCACACTATATATGAGCGCGAAAGTTCGCTACAACATTTTTCGAATTTTCGTTAATACAGTTATCATTCACAATGAGAGATAAGTGGAGAAAAAAGAGAGTTAGAAGACTTAAGAGAAAGAGACGGAAGGTTAGAGCTAGATCTAAATAAGCCTTGTCCGCTCTAACATCGGTCTAAAAATTGCTGCTGGTAGAGATGAATTGTAACTAGTGCAATCTTGCACTAATTAACTAGGTTGCGACCATTGAAACTGGTGCATAGGATCTGATCTAAGCTATTTAATGCTGTATAGTTAGCATCAAATAAAAGGTTTTATATTTAAATGAAATGTAGATTGCTGGTAAGCGGACTCGCAGGTGAGGCTCGAACGCAAGACATGAACATCTCTCGATCCAATTCGGGACACAAATGGCTGCAACACAAATTCTAAGAATGAAGAGCAAAAACATTACTTCGAAGTACAGCATGACTTCTAGGAGTGTACCGATTGTAACAGAGGGAGGGCGGACACCCACAGCATCGAGGGTAGATGAGAATAATTCTGCAAGTCAACCTAGAGTACTTCAATCTACATCAGCTCCTGCTTTCGTTATTCATCAAAATGAAAAGCATTCACAAAATTCAACTCAACGGCCGTCTATGCAACAGAGGATACAAAGAGAATATGTTGTGGAGACAGGAAAGACTATCTCACATTTTGAACTTGGTACTAAAAATGTTTTGAGTATTTGTAGAGAAGCTGCTGTTCTGAAAATGAGCAAAGCCCCAGATAAAAACTCTCATGGATTCAACAAGAGAAACACATTTCCGTTGCATGGCAACAATAGGAGAAGAAGTATACAGAACAATATTTATAGTTTTGATGGTCATGAGAATGCAAGTGTCGTGAGTGAATTTTCTCGGCCACGCCTAAACATCGAAACTCAGGTAGGTCCTTCCGCTTATTCTGGGTTCAACATTCTGTCTGATAGCTCTTCCAATCAAGATGATAGTCCTATTCCATACAAAGACATTGAAGCTACCGTTACCGCTCTGCATCTACCTCCTTTTGTGAGTGATTTCAACCAAAGCAAGGGTATAAGACAAAATATTGTGGAACACAATGACCATAGATTATTTCCTTCACCGGATTACTTACGGAACTACATGGAAGAACGCTTGGTTCGCTGGCGTCCCACAGACTCTCAATTCAACATAGACGAGACAATGAACGGCGAGCACCCTTTTCAAATACAGGGTAATACAGAACAGAAGGGCAATTCTTCAGAATCGTTTTATATTGTCAATCTCATCAAAAGTTGGTTTACCTCTACTCAAGCGATGTCTATGGAAGTGGAAGGAAACCCGCCTATTGCAAACAAACCTGCTATTGAAAAATCGAAAGTGGGCAGCAGTAACATGACTCATGGAGATATTCCGACTTTCAAGACCATTACGTCAAAGGATATAACGCCTATGCCGATGAAGAACGATATTGGAGAACTTTTAAAGGACATGCGCTTTAAAGAGAATAGCTCAAAGTCTATGCTCCTTCCTCCGCATATGCATTCATTATCACAAAGAACCGACGCCGCTGTAGTGATGGTGGGCACAGCTCGTACGCTGAGCGAACCATCTCCAGTAGAAGAGCCTTTATATACGGCCAAAGCGATGCCTTTCTGTGATTCAGATCTCATATTCGAAAAGAGACTTTCGCCTAGCGAAGTAAATCTACAAGGAAGTGGAGAAAATATAATGAGTGCGATGGATGATGTTCCTCAGTTACTCTTTGGCGTTGATAACATGTTCTCAGGATGCTTAGACGGGTTATCCCAATTTTTTACCTCGATTGCCAATTGTTTAGGAATTAGTTGACACATTGCCAAAAGGATGATACTTAATCTTCTTTTATTAAATTTTGCAGACACTAAAGGCTTTTCAGGGAAATAATATATAAATTTGTAGACTTATAAATTTATAACAAGAATGCAAGAGCATGAACTAAAAATACCGAATTCAGATAAACAAAGGTCCAAATTTATTCAGATGCTTCAGCAAATTTCTCTGAAATGCTACCAATCAAATCAGTAAACTCCTTTCTTCCCGCATCTTCTCCTTTAGAAGGCTCAAAGAACTTAGCGGAAGAAACGGCATGCTTAACATCTGCAGTATTTTCAGCCAATCTTGACCATTGAGAACCATTGGCTACGGCCTTTTGAGCTTCATCGTAGTAAAGAGTGAACGCTCTCATCATATCGTAAGTTTTCCAAATTGGACAGAAAGCATCATAAGTGGAATAACCATTCTGTTGTAAAAAGTCTTCCTTGATCAAGTTTGCAACATCTAATGTAATCTTGTCAGAATCTGATAAAGCGGATTTACCGACCAATTGAACAACTTGCTCTAATTCTTCTGCATTAGACAAAATTTCCTTGATTTTAGTACGCAAGGCAGGAAACTCGGGGAAGTTTGCATCATAATACTTGTTTAAAACATTGGTATACTTTGAATATGAGACAGCAGTATTGATAGAGGGAAAATGCTTTCTTTGAGCTAACTTTTTATCCAAACCCCAGAAGACTTGGGTAATACCCAAAGTAGCTGTCGTAACAGGATCGGAGAAATCACCACCTGCAGGCGATACCGCAGCAACGATAGAAACGGAACCGATTCTATCTGGGGAGCCAAGAGCCACCGCCTTACCAGCACGTTCATAGAAGGAAGCTAATTTCGCACCCAAGTAGGCTGGGAAACCTTGGTCAGCAGGCATTTCACCCAATCTACCCGAGATTTCTCTCAATGCTTCAGCCCAACGAGAAGAAGAGTCCGCAATCATCGATACATTCTTACCTTGATCTCTAAAGTATTCTGCCAATGTAATACCAGTATAAATAGATGCTTCTCTGGCTGCAACAGGCATATTAGATGTATTAGCCACTAAAGTAGTACGCTTCATAATTGGCTCTTTACGGCCTGAAATCTCAGTATACAACTCTGGAAATTCCATCAATACTTCAGCCATCTCGTTTCCTCTCTCGCCGCAACCAACGTAAATAATTGCATCAGAATTGGAGTATTTAGATAATGATTGAGAAATAACAGTTTTACCACAGCCAAACGCACCTGGAATACAGGTGGTACCGCCTTGCACACAGGGGAATAAAGAGTCTAAAACTCTTTGACCAGTCAACAATGGATAGTCGGCGGATAATTTTTCTGCAACAGGTCTAGGCACTCTGACAGGCCAAGTATGCATCATAGAATACTTGTGCTTCTTGCCTTCGAACTCAATTTCTAAAACTGTATCTTCGACATTGTATGAACCTGCTTCAGCAATAGATGTAATAGTACCTCTAGCTCTAGGTGGGAGCAAGATCTTATGGTCATCTAATAAAGAATTTTCAAAAATCGATCCATAAATATCTCCCCCTGTGATGTGATCCCCAACTTTCAATGACCCGGGAGTAAAATCGTATTGCACAGTTCTAGACAATGATGGCGCATCGATACCTCTTGGGATATAGATCGACTGAGATTCCTCTTTGATAGTCTTCAAAGGTCTTTGGATACCATCGTAAATAGTCTCCATTAAACCTGGTCCTAATTCAACGGACAAGGGCTTTCCCGTCCTCATCACAGGATCACCAACAGTGACCCCAGCAGTTTCTTCATAGACCTGAATCGTAGCTCTGTCTCCAGATATACGAATAACCTCTCCCACCAAACTATCGTGTCCTACTTTGACCAATTCGTACATAGCACACCCAATCATGTTCTCGGCGACGACAACTGGACCAGAAACGGAAAATATTTGACCATACTGCGACTCAGCATCATCTAATGAAAGACGTTTGATTTCTTTACGAGCATTCTCTAATGCACCAGCCTAACATGGTTAGTATCTCATTCTTCCCGATTCCTTGAGTCTATTAGCGTGTTCCCTACCCCTTATACGATTCTTTCACGGCGTAATTGACCCTGCAACTAAGGCTCATTCTCCAAGTTACTTACCATTTTTTCTTTCTATGAATATCAACAAATGCCTTCAAATCTAAAAGTAAAAATACAATTAGAAACTTATCTATATCTATTAAGGATACTCCTCTTCTATGGACGAAAATGAAGGTGCCTTCGTGCAAGAGATAATTTCTATTACCCGCACATATCTCAAAATCTTTATCTACAGCATATCCTTATATTGTCATTACCTAGCTGATCAGAGTCTCGACACAATAGATCCTGACAGTAATAGATGAACATATGTAAATGAAGAGTCTTCGAGTGGAACTGTGACATATTTTTTTGTCTATATACGTATTATTAAAGCTTATGCAAGAGTTTGGAAGCTCTGTCAAGTGCAATGTCACACATAGCGTTGATAGCCTCATATCTCTCCCGCTGGATATTATTCCTCTGTATTCTCTCCCTCATATTTTCCATGATTTCTGAGCGGGGACGTCCGTTGACAAAGACAACGTAACGTAGATTAGGAAAGGTCATCTCATAACTTTTGTTAAGATCCTCTAGTTGCTGAGCCTCTTCAGCAGAGCCAGATTGCAAGCTCTTTTGCTCACTAGATGAATGGACTGAGAGATTTATAGGTTGTTTGGAGGGTCCCAAGCGAGGATGTGCTGCAATTATTTTGTCAACTCTTTCATCGAAGGGGCCACCTTTCTCCGCTCTTTCCTCTGCTGCTCTCAAAAAATCAAGCAATATACTTCTAGATTTCTCAATGAGTTCGGAATATGACGCATAATCCTTGCTGACGTTGAACAATTTGGGTAGCAATAGTTCATTTAAAGTTGGACATGGTTCAAATAAATGCTCAAGTACTTCAACGTGAGTCTCATGCCTGCAATATGGCAATTTAGAAATGCTAGGCAACAGATATGACATCGTACCTTTAAATAAAAATCTTAATACTGAGAAGAATATTCAGTACATAAGACTTTTATTCCTCCAATATCTGATTAGAAGACGTCGTATCCTTCAATTCCTAGCGGTGATCACCGATATCGCGAAATCTTGAACAGCGTATTTTAAAATGAATATCTAGACTATAAACTCAAATACATGCAATATAAAGGAAAATGCATCATGCGTTGTGCTTCGACTACACAGATATTAATTGAACATCGAGGGACCAAAACTAAATGAAATCTACGACAAATGCTCGATTTGACGCAATTCCTTTGGAGATGGAGCAGCCTTTTGCGCAATCAATGGATGTCTCCATTGCTTCACGTAGGTGAATAATACATCGGCCAACTGGTCTATGTTATCCATATCTAAGTCTTTGAAAGTCTTAGCATTTGGATCAATACTTTGATCAATCAAATGTCTCTCAATCTGGTCGGAGTTCGTCATCTTCCAGTAGAGAGCCTGCTTGATATCAGCCACAATCTTAGCTAACGTTAAAGGAATTTTGTAGTCTCCGAAACTGTATGGCAATGGACCCACATGAGAAAAGTTTTGAGTAATACCATGGATCATTTGACGAATCTCGTAAAAAGACAACTTTTCTGGTCCGTATAACTCATATGTCTGGCCAACGGTGGAATCATCAAATCCAATCTTCTCTAATGCTCTTGCCACATCAAGAACGTGTACAGGGTACACCTCCTTTGCGTTCCTATTTGGTGTCCACATCTTTAACTTTGGTCCTAAATAGTTCAATAAAACATCCTCACGTCCAAACATTGGTGCAGGTCTGACAATAGTAGCATCAGGGAGTATTTCCTTGACCCTGCGCTCACCAATACCCTTAGTCGCATAAAAGATGGACTTTGAATCGGGGTTAGCGTTGTAGGATGAGATGTGAATAAATCTAGGTACTCCAGCATCCTTTGCGGCCTGTGCTATTCTCTCAGCAAGAGCGATGTTGACATCAGCCATCTTGAAGTTTTTTGTATTATAGTCAGCACCGATACAGTTGAATACAATGTCAGAGTGTGCTACAGAGTCCTCAATAGACTTTAAATTTCTTGCGTCAATTTCCACAAAGTTTACCACTCCGAGGTCCCCTGTAACCTTCAAAAAACGCTTCTTCATTTCATCCCTGAATGGTGCTACGACGGTTGTTCCGTGCTTCGCCAACTTCGAAGTCAAGTAACGTCCCACAAATCCGGATGCTCCAAAGACTGTAGCAGTATATCCTGTTCTCGACGAACGACCTCCATGTCCAACGCTGGTGAGAACCTTACCGTTTCTCGTAATATTAACATCAGATCCAAGAACCGGTGCGCTGAAAAACCTAACTTGGCCAATGCTTGGCCTCAAACTCCTAAGCGAACCTTTCACCATTTGCATTGATTTCTGTATTACAAACTCTACTAGCCGCTAATTTTGCTTAGCTTTCCAACCTTGTACAAATCGAAATTAGCTTCCTCCCAACCTGCGTATGCTTACTTTGAAAAAGTAGCAATTCTGGTTGGTTAGAAAATCTGACATCACACTACCAGCTTAGTCTTTTTTTTTTTTTTTTGTTACTCCTGAATAGATAACACAAAATCACTAGCGAAAGAAACACAGATTATGCTCTGGGTGAATAGTGAATAATTAATACTATACTATACTACTTAATGATACTTTTATTTAGCATGATAGAGAGATTGTCGTAAATGAAGGTCGTATGAACAATTAGGTAAGCATATGCACAACTACAAAAAGTAGTCGGGAGTCTTCCTTGTGACAGTAGGTTCACCCGGTCTAATCGACGGATCATACTGTAAAAATTGTCTTCCATGATGTTCATCCACTTCCATGATGGCAGCTTGATTTCCGCACCTGTAGCAGTAGTTGGGAGCGGAAAATATTGTAACAACAGCTTCCTGATGAGACCAAGAATAACCTTCCATGACCAACTGGTGGGCTCTGGCAATCAAGCTTAAGTCATTGGTGTGATTGAATTGTTCAGAAATGTCCTGTCCAAAAGTGAAGCCTGCACCTCTTGGAGATATACCCCATCCACCCCTATCATCAGGATCCGACCACAATAAGTCGCACATAGGACCTTCATGAGGGACCTCTTGAATCCTGTTCAACTCTCTAACTTGGTCGATTGTCTCAATCATAGGAGATAACCCACCATGAAGACAGAAAATTTTATTATCTACCAATGCAGTGATTGGGAAGTAATCAAAAAGATCCGTAAATAGCTTCCAAACGGTAGCGGATCCATATTTCCTTAAACATTCGTCATAGAAGCCATACACTTGCGTGATTTGCCTAGACTCATGATTTCCTCTCAATATTGTTATTCTATTTGGATATCTCACCTTCATACAGACTAAATATGACACTGTTTCGACGGAGTAGTAGCCTCTATCCACGTAATCTCCCATAAACAAATAGTTCGTGTCAGGACAAGGTCCTCCTATTTTGAAAAGCTCCATGAGATCATGAAACTGCCCATGAACATCTCCACAAATAGTAACAGGAACCTGTACTGGCTGAACGTTTTCCTCAAACTGTAAAATTTCAATTGCCATGTCGCAAAGCGTTTTCACCTCTTGTTCGGACAAAGGCTCGCATTTTGTAAGCTTTTCAATCCATTCATCCAACTGATTTATGCTCGATGGATTCATATCTCTATTCTTTATGGCTCTTTCCCTTTCAATGTTAATTTCACGTTTAGACTCTGAATCATCATATGATTGATGTTGTTGGTCGTCACTGACGTCTTCCATTTGTACGTCCGTATCCAAACTCATTATGGAAATCGTCCTACTTCCCTCGGTTAATAAAATAAAGACAAAAAATCAAAATAATACAATGTCCTTCTTCGCTTGTTTTACCTTCTCAAGGTTTCCTATGTTCAGAATCAAGACAATTAAAGGCAATTTATGAGAATAACTTAAGCGTTGCTTCTTTTTTAATTGTTACAACAAGGAAGGCACAGACTTTGTTTAGTGATACTTCTTTTGCTTTAATGAACCTAAACTAATTCGGTTCTATGTGGCGGTCAGCTAATAAAGATGGAGCGACCTTGTGTTTTTGTTGACAACAGACAAATTTATGCTGCTATGATTGTCTATAATTCTTCAACTGAAATGGAATTCTTTTCTCCAATTCCTGGCTATCTATTGAATTCCGTATTCAGTACTTCTATCCTCTCCTAAATTTGTGGATGCTTTAATAACCTTTCTATCCCTCCGTTGAGTCGTCAGCAATTGATAATTCATCCATTTTATTGGTAATATGCACGACCAAAATCTCAAGTTCCTCAAAACTGAATGTCGTGCGACCGTAACGAAGTCTATTCCGAATATTCACTGGATCGGAGCCCAATGCGTGGTATTAAGGATATACTAGTTACCATGACATAGATAAATGGGAAGATGTGTACCAAGCATTTGTCGATTAGTGGATGTTGTCTTTTCCGCTTTGCAAACCGTATCAACTTACGCTGGGTATCCTGTAGGAATAGTTTTTCATATATTCTACGAAGGTTGCGAAAACGCACAAACTTCTCTAATTATCTTCTATTAAATCGAAAAACTGTAAAGGTAAAAAATTTAAAAAACCTATAAGGAGAACTGGCATGGTTGAAGTTTCATCTCATCGTTTATGCTAGGCCAGTCTACTCTCGGACCCACACCAAACTGAAATAAATTACTTAGACTACTGTTCGCGCTCGGAGGTCGCTCTCCATTTGAAGCGAAATTGAATAGATTCTTCGAACTATTTGACACCGGTAGTGCGCTCGTCTCGAGCGTATGTGCTGTACCACTTTCTTCTGCTAAGCAAAACTTGTCTTTCTCTTTCTCATTCTCATGAAGATTCATTAAATGGTCCATATTACTGAAGGATAGCAGAAAGTTTGGAATCGAACCAACTTGTGCAGAGGGAAAGTCAGTGTCGAGGAACATCTTAGGATTGCACTCATCAAGAAGCTCCAGAAGAAGATGATTTCTTTCAGTTTCTTCCTCTTCCAGTATTCCCATGTGCTTAGGAGCTAAGCTCATGTTTTTGAACCAATCACTAAGAACTTGATTAGAACGTATGATTTTATTGGAATTCTTACTGCATATTGGGAGAAGTGAGATCAAGTGGTTTGTAAAAACATCCAACTCATTTCTATATTCCACCACATTGCGATCATCGATTTCAAGATTTAGTCTCAACACCTGCAAAAGATGGGGCACGAGCTGATAGTTACTAATCTGGATCCTTAATAAATCAGTCTTCACGTTTAGAACTTCGTTGAGTTTCTTGACGATCTCAATCAACTCAAGTCTTAGTAGAACATAATTCAATTCGTTGCAGTGAATAATGATTATCTTGAACAAAATAATCAATCGTAGCATTTTAAACATATTATCCTCATTTATTAGGTCATTGAGAAAATTTTTGAATTCGTTATACGATGCATTTCCGATTGTAGTATTCATGTTTGTTTCCTTTATTATTCGGATGCTAGATGATTTATTATAATTAAATGGGGAAAACTTGAACAAAAAATTGATGGCCTTTGTATGGATGAGTTCTTCCTTATTGATTGTCTTAAATATTTCGAATAGTGAATTTCTCCCTACCTCTCGCTGTATTTGGCCCAAATTGAAACTATGCCACTCATTGAGAAGCACATTGTTGCTTTTGATTATGAAATCTGACGACAAAAAGAAGTAAAGGCTCTCCATGGTAAATAACGTCTCAAATAGCTCATAAACCTGAATGTCAGAAAGCTCCGGGGAGTTTTTAAAGGGAGGAATAATAAGCTGATAATAAGTAATCGCTTTTCTCAAGTGAATCAACTTTTGCTGATCTTGATTCTGCCTGTATAGGTAATTGGTGATTTCATGAAAGCTCAAGAGATGCACCGATGATAACGACTGATTATAATATACTTGCTGATATACTTGCGTGCCATTCAATGTGGACGTAAGGGGAAAAATCGATAACTGGTCCAAAGGAAACTGAGCCTCCGCAATTAATATTTGCAAAGAATTCTTATATTGTTTAAGTTTGTCTAGACCCATACTGTTCTGAGGCCTGTAACTGGTATTCTGTATTTTCAACACATTTTCCACCACCAAAAGACATAGAGTGAAAATTACCAAGAGCTTAGATTGCAGAAGTACATCCTTATTTCTGAGGTAAATTTCTTTATTTTCAAGGGGAAAATGAAGGCGAATAAAGTTTATCATTTTCAGGCATTTGAATAATAAAGAGTTTATGGTGAGCTTCTGGAGGCATTTGTGAATGAACTGATCATCAAGCAACCTTAAAATTTCTATTATATTGTTGGGGGTCAAGAAGCGGTTATTCATCTGAACCATGAGAGACTTTCTGAGAGTCTGCGGCACCAGCTCAACAGGATGATCTGGGTGGTCTGGACTTGTAATATCAATTGCCTTGGCACTTTCATCTACACTTTTGACATTGAAAACCTTGTTCTGAACGCCCACATTAACGCTAAAGCTGTTGATAGACTCCAACGTTTTCTTGTGAAGGTTTTTGGGCCCACTTTTCTTCCTTTCACGTAGCTGCGTACAGTTTAGATTGTTGTTTACACAATGGGAACATGGCCTGCTAGCCTCACATTTCACCTTTCGAATAGCACAGGCATCGCAAGCCCTGTTGGTAGTTTTTCTTTTCTTTTTAGGCTTTACACCCTGATTATCTCTTTCAGTTGATAGACTTTCTTGCATTTCTTCCTTTCCATGTTTCTCAACAGTTGAATTACTCGAAGGGGATGAGAATCTTCTGTCGTCCTCATTAATAATTTCCAAGCTACTACTTGAGATCATCGCTTCTTTAGTCATGCTTGGTCGAGAATGTATACCATTTAAGTCCCTTTAATTTTTAGTCTCTTCAGGACTCCCGAATCTGTCTCTATATAAGCTATAAGATCAAAAAAAGAAGCAACTATCGTGGGTCAACCGGTATTAATTCTTGACTTTCTGGTAATAAACCTAAGAATCTCAGTTTTAACACCCTTTGAAGGTACGGGAAAATGTCGTATTTTTTTTTTCTTCCGCTCTCCACATTCGCATCCCCCCCATGCGTTGGGGACTGCGGGGATAAAAGTCGATTCGGCTAAGATGTCATTCTTCTATAGCGTTGTTGAGATAACGCAATATCCAAGAAAACTTCATATTTTTTGTTCAATAAATCAGTATTGTATTTTGAACAGGTTGGCTCATCAGGTTTAACAGTTGAGTAGTTATTTTCAGTAGGAATAGAGGACAATAAACACAGAAAATACGAGGTTGAAGTGTCATGTAAGGCAAGACCCAACTTACTAATAGTCGCACTTCCTTCCGAAACCATATACTTTGTAGATTGGCTGTTGGCAAAAACCTTTACAGGTAACCTAGTCACCACACTGAGTAACTCCACGAACCTTCTATTCTGGCTCTGCGAACCTACCATCCGAATGCAGGAAACATTCGATGAAGCGCCAGCCATTGCAATCTCCAAGATCTGGCGGGTTTGGAAAGATAAAAACTCCAAAACGAGATTATATCTTATGACAAGGCCGGTGAGAGACAACCCATTAGTTATGGAAGAGAGATATGGAGTGGAGTTGTAACCATCGATTATAACTTCGCTCATGGAGAAGTCGTTGTGAGGACTGCGATTACCATACTGATCTATATACCAGAAGTAATTTTTTATCAAAGAATGAATATCTTTCCCAAACTTATGCTCAAGCTTCGCAGTTTCGGCTTCCATGAGGTCAAAAATGTTGTTCGCATCTAAAGATTCAAGCACAGTTTTATAGTTGTTAAAAAGATTGTCGAAGAGTTTCCCTGTTGCAGGTTGCCCAAACTCATATAAAACGGCTGGTATAGACACAAGCTGATCAAATGGCCCCCATATGCCTTTTATTGGTTCATTCTTTGCGGAGTGACTTGTAAAAATGAAGCATGTTGAAGTGCCTGCGACCATAGACAAATCGTTTTGGTGAATTGCGTGTTCATCGAGAGTCGAAATCCACCCCGAGTACGAGTCAATGCAGCCATTTGCTACGATGATCTTTAGCCCTTTCCCAATTAGGTCTTCATGGACGTTACCAAGAGGAACCCCAACAGCTAGAAGCCCTTCTTCTTGCTTGAAATTAAATTCAGATTCTCCTATTGAGACACTATTCTTTATCCCTATCTGCCGCAAGAAGTTCTTACTCCAGCCCTTAATAGAGCCATCCATTGCATTCATGCGCTTCAGGTAGTGTTGGTTCTTATTATTTGCGGGCTTCATGTAACGAACTCTGCCATTTTCCAAAAGTCCGCCAGACAAGAATAAATAGCTAAACCAATCATATAACTCAAAGCACACGACGTCCTCTTCGATATGATCACTGATCCATTTCAACTTTGGAAGCCCCATTTCTGGAATAATTCTCCCACCCAATTGTTTGAGGATAGTATCTTCAACAGTTTGATTCAATTGTTCTGCTTCTTCCAATGCACGATTATCCATCCATGATATTATATCATGTGCTTTACTATCCGTCTCGTTATCCATAGATATTGAGTCGAGGAACAACGAATCACAAGCCTGAGTCTTTTTTCTCACCACCATCGAACAGGTAGCGGTGACTGCAATTGCTTCCGGAACTACCTTTGATTCTTTAATCATTTCAAGTATCTTATCGAAGATTTCTTCTGAAGACTGGGTTACATAAGTAGAATGTATTTGATCCTTATAAATCGAAATATCTCTCTCTGCGGTGTATATCACCTCATCGTCCTTGAAACATACTCTCACAGAGCCTGTGCCGACGTCAATACCTAGAGTCACGGGCATTAAGTATGAAAATAGTACTCCAAAGGAACTTCTCCAAAACTATTCGCGCATATAAAATATAATCAAGTGTATTAAAAACAATAAGCATACTACCTCACGAATCAAAGAGTGACAAAAACAAAGAGAAACACAGAGAGAACAAGACTAGAAACCTTATTTAACTAAAGTTGAGCCTTAGAGCCGCTTTTCAGTATCCATTTAGATACTGTGGAAGAAGAGAGATCATCTTCGAAATCATCAACTTCCATCACGTGGATCTCATCACCAGTGAAGATGACAGCAGCTTTCATTGAGCCCGAAGTGGGTCTGGCAAAGTAGTCTTGAGAACCACCACCACCTTGAGAGCTGCCATCATTACCTTGACCATCGTGCAAGTGAGAAATTAACTTGTTGGAGCCAGAGGATAAGATCTCAAACAAGTCCAACTCACCACAGCCAGTCTTCCAGCAAGAACAGGAAGCGTCACCGTATTGCAAGGTTCTTGGGATTTTTGCGTTCAACATCCAGATGGCTGGCATGTCATAATTGTATGTTGCGCTGTCTGAAGCACTTGGCATTTCAAACTCGAATACAAAGATCTTTTCTGGGCCACCGAATCCGTGGTAAGCTGGGATTCCTTCTCTGTAGAAACCACAAGAGTCTCCACTGCACTTGCTACCCGACATAATAATGTACTCAACATTGGAGTCAATTGTAGTTTCAGATAACGCGACCGCCTTTGAAGAACCACCAGATGCGTCACTGTTAGCGTAGGATAAGGAGTTTCCGAAACTTGAAGACCAGACACCAGATCCTGAGCCACCGTAGTAGTTCAAGAAGGTACAGTTATCGGCTGAACCTGGCTTATAGTAGGCAGCCTTTACCCAGTCACCAGAGGAAGAAGATCCTGAGCCACTAGAAGAAGAGGAAGAACTGGTTGAATCTGAATCTGACGAGGAGGCAGAAGAACTGGCAGAGGAATCACTAGAAGATCCAGCAGAGGAGGCGCTTGAAGGAGCCCATGGATCAGGCGAGGTAACACCAGACGTACTGGTAGCCACCGTCGTTGAGGTTTCAGGGCCGGCATTACCATCAATAACAACCGTCAGTGTAACCTCCACAATCTGCGTGGCCCTCTTGTGGACGTGGTGCGCATGTTGAACACAGTCCGCTTCCTCTCTCTTTGACTTGGAGCCTCCCGCTGGGTAGTAGACTCCAAATTGCAACAACTTCAAAGGTCCCCTAAAATGAACCGATAACTCTTCGTCCAAAGGACTCATGTTACCAGAAAACTTGAACGTCGACTGCGAGCACGACCCGCTGTCTTCGTCCATGGCTGTAACATCCTTATACAGCCCTGAGTACCCGACTCCCGAGTAAATAACTTTCGATGTCTTCGAACAATAATAGTTACCGCCATCGTTTGTACAATCTGCTTGAACTGAAGCCATTGCTGACAACACTGCCAATAACGCTGTGCTGCTAAATCTCATTTTCCCGTAGCGTGTTTAAGATTAAAAGGAATGACTGGGGTTAGTTTTATTTGATTAAAAATTCAATTAAAAGAATGGATAAAGTTTGATTTTTAATTAATTGTTTCTTGAAAGTTTTTTTTTATTTGTTCCAGGATTTCCTTGTCATTTAGAATACTTAGTATATCAGAGTATGCAAAAGCTGGCCTGTTACATTTTGAGGCCTATTCAGCGGCTTTGCTTTGGTTTGCACATAGACGTAGATGCATGCTTCAGACGCGAGAAAAGCGTGCATACGTAAACATACCAGAGTCCAAGTGCAGGAATCTAGTCATGTGAAACCGTGATGTAACGAATCGGCGACGCTCATAAAGGAAAAGGACTTTCCTTGGCCTGAGAGGCGTCCCAAAAGGGAAAAATGGGGGTAGATAGAAGAGTTGTTTTGAAAATGTTCGGTAATGGCCCCTCCTAGAAGGAGGCAATGATATGAACAGTACAATATGGCATTATAACTAATAGAGGAAAAACGCGGTGAACTAAGAGAAAGCAGGGACCAAGTGGCGCATAAGTGTAAGATGTGTGTAACAACGCACCATTACAGATATAAGAAGGGAGAGGATTGTTGCAATGTGTCGATTTTGCAGTTTTAGATTTGATGGACTTGTACCTTCAGAGTAGGCTATGCGATTACTTCACTACGGCGGCTAGATCGAATATGTGACCTGTTTGTTGCGAAAGGAAGAAATCTACATCGAGACTAAATCGGGAATCTAGACTAGCTATCGGCAACTGGTATGCACAGCTATGGCTGGGCTGCTCGCCTAAAGGCCCAATATAGCGTCGTTCGTACGGCCAGATGCTTATTGGTACTCCAGAAGACGTCTAGCCGCAGACTCGCAACGGTCTTACGTAATGAGAGAGCATTCTGCAGCTAAACAATGCCTGGCCGGGATCTTTTTGCGGCTAAGTGCTTAACCGTAATATCTGTCTGAAGCACAGCGAACAATTCTAGAGGCGGTCTGTAGTTGGCAGGGAGGCTTGGCTCTGCGGTAGAACTACTCTGTATAGTTGAATAGAGAATACAAATAGGCTTTGTTGTGAATGCATGGGTGTCCAAAGAAAAGGCCCCAAAGGGGTAATTTTTGCGCGAACGAAAATTGGGTCAGATCTCCGATCTGATCGGAAAAATCGTGCACTGACAGAATCAGCTACATCCATGCACCCAAAACATCCATTTCTACTATTTTTATTTTCGGGGGGCACTATCAATGTTTACGCACAGCAAGGTTGGATCGAGCGCAAATCAAACAAACTCTAATAGGTTATCCTGAAAACATTTTCGACTGAGATAAAATGGAGGAGGAGCCATACAACCCTTACGACAGAGCTAAACGAGCCTCTCAATTGGAGAAACAGAAACGAGAACAGCATCTGAAATATAATAGTCCTCAGGTGATTATAAACGATGATCCAGTAATACCGGACTTCCCAATACAGGACAATGTTAAAAGAAATTCAGATTACAACATGAAGGTTGTAGTTGTAGGTGATGGAGGATGTGGTAAAACCTGTTTGCTTGTGTCATATGTTCAACGAAAGTTTCCTGAAATTTATGTACCAACAGTGTTTGAAAACTATGTTGCTCATGTTGCATCCAGCAATGGGAAACTGTTTGAAGTGGCCCTTTGGGATACTGCAGGACAGGAAGAATATGATCGCTTAAGGCCATTATCTTATCCAGATGCTGATGTAATTTTGATTTGTTTTGCATTAGACAACTTAACCTCTTTACAGAATGTCAAGGATATATGGTATCCCGAGGTCGCTCATTTCTGTCCGGGAATTCCCATTCTACTTGTTGGTACAAAAGCAGATCTTAAACTTGGAATGGATCCAGATGTACCCATTCAATTAGCCACTGAGATTAATGCAATCGGTTACATACAATGCTCCGCTAAAAGGATGTTTAACATTAATACAGTCTTCAATTTTGCAATATATCACTTCCAAAGACAAAGGGAGTATGAAGAGCAAATAGAAAAGTCTCTGCGAAACAGACTTTCCAGGGCACTTCACTCAAGAAATCTCTCTGGTGGCTCGAACAAGAAGCACAATAAGAACTCCTCAATAGAATCATCGAAGCTATTGGAACGACCTCTAGCTGAAGAAGAATTTTCTTCTCCTTATCAAAATTACGGTGATAGTAGATATAATGAGGAGGAATTTGCATTTACAAGAAAATCTTCCCGCAAAAAAAGGAAATGTACTATTTTGTAACTTATAGACTATATATGCTCATGAGTAATGTAACGCAAACATGTTAACTCCATATTTTCTCTTTTTTTTTTTTTTTTTTTTTTTTTTTTTTGAATGTCTTATCGAGTTGGCGCGATATTCTTCAACGGTCCTTGACAATTTAAAGATACATGCAGAAAGCCCGTCTTCAACATTGATATCGTATAGTGAGGATTATGACTGAAATTGACGTGGGGCTACGAAGGAGAAGAGGTGAAGGGGAAACACATTCAGATGCTTGTCTTAATGAGAAGGAAGAGAATGTGACGGTGTTTGATGCTGGAAATAAGCCACAAGATCATTATTCGGCACGTCTTTCTCCTTTTCGTTATAAAATAAGAGCAGCCTTTTTACCTCTTATTAGGAGAGAAACAGAAATACTTTTCAAATTGCAGACAAAAATGAGACGCCCTTTTTTGGACTTTTACTTCGCTTGGTCTGCCAATCTTGCGTCACATACATTCTATGTTCTCATGCTACCTTTGCCTCTATGGTTTGGAGCAACACTAATTGCTAGAGATTTGATTTACATCCTTGGGCTCGGCATATATATTACCGGAAATTTGAAGGATTGCTTGTGTCTTCCCAGACCTCGGTCCCCTCCTCTTCACAGGATTACAATGTCTTCCTACACAACACAGGAGTACGGTTTTCCTTCAAGCCATAGCGCAAATGCTACGGGAGTAACATTTTTGCTTTTATTTAAAGTTTACCAACATCATGCTGAGCTTTCACCATCCCTTTACAAAGGCTTGATGTTCATATTCTTCATTTACTATATTTCTCTTATTTTTGGCAGAGTATATTGTGGTATGCATGGATTTTTGGATATTATTGCTGGATCTTTGATTGGTTTCGTGCTCTTTATTTATAGAGTATCATTTGGGGTGGTGGTAGACAAATGGTTGCTAGAGTCCCACAATGATTCGACTCTTGGGCTCATTTTGACACCAATTGTGATAGTCTCATTTTTCGTTCTTCTAATTCATGTGCACGTTGAGCCAGTAGATGATTGCCCATGCTTTGATGATTCTGTTGCGTTCTTAGGTGTTTTGATTGGTCTCGAACTTTCGCATTGGTTAGCATATGTCACTGGATTCTTTGCGCATAGAAACAGAATCCATGACTTCATTATGATAGAATATCACTTCGAAGAGTTGGGATATCTCAAAAGCATTCTTAGAGTCGTAGTGGGGATATTGATTGTTGTGTTGTGGAAAGTCATTTCGAAGCAGGTCGTATTTACCATTTTACCACCACTCTATAAGCTAATTGGTATCTACATTCCTCGTAGATTTTATAAATCAACTGCTTTCTCCAAAGCGCCATCAAGGCAAATCAGATCTCAGTCTTTGTCAAATATTAACGAGGAAAGCAGAATAGGAGATTTGAACAGCTTTATTAAAGGAGTTACTGATCATGAAAAGAGAGAGAATGTGGGCCCTGAATCCGAGATTGACATGTACGAAATGCTTGATTATGCAAATGAGACTGGTCAGAAGGTTAAACTGAATGAGAATATGCCCTTACCAGGAGTCTTCAAACCCAGATACGATGTTGAAATTGTCGGAAGACTAATTGTATATGCGGGTATTCCTTTCATGGCTACCTATGGTTTTGTTGTTGTAGCTCAGTTTATAAACATTTTAAGTTAAAGCATTATGAAACGTCAAGTATTTTGTTTCATATTTTTTAGTATTCACAGCCATTTTTTCTTTTTTTAAGGCCGATCGCGCAGCATTTTATGGAGAACTCCATCGTGAAACCAGCTTAAAGGCAGAGGGATGGACACAGATGACAGTTCGCTATGGCCGCAAAACCAATCCTTAGATGGCCTGAATATTCTTGACGAGCTTGGAAGACAGCTTCACGAGGTCAAAAGGCAGTTGATGTATTACCAGATGAGAAACGATAAAAAGATCGATATTCTAGCACAGAACATAAATGGCCTACTGAACAACGTAGATATGTTAAATAAAACCTTGCAAAGCTTATTTTCAATTTCTAATGGATCAATATCTCCCAGTTTGAAGACGCTGGCGTTTTGTGAGGAGTATGAGAGACCTGGTAGAGGTGATATCCAACTGAAACAAGTGAAGGAAACGCATGTAACGAAAAACCAACGAAAAAGAACTCACGCTAAGGATACTGAGAAAATCAACGATAGAGATTACGCACCCGCATTTGAGATATGTGATAAGCATCCTCCATATCTGAAGGAACGTGTCATATCAAGTGACTGCAATTCTCCGTCTGAATCTTCGAGGCGCGATGATTTGAGTAAGATTAGCGCTATACCTAGATTCGAGGAGAATTCAAGTAATCGATTTCATCAGGGGAATGCCAATATCAAGGGGAGCCATAGCACAAATGGTGGTCACTATTCTAATACGAATCAAACAAAGTTGAGGCGACGAGAGAATCAAAACGAGAATGAGGCTCTCATTTTTGATCCCGCTCTCAAAGATAAGAACGTGCCTACTAAAATTACGCTCTCCTCTTACCCCGAACACAGAATTGGAATCGATCTGGGTTCCAATCTTACTGAGAAATATGACGCGAAGACTATCAATGATTCTACGATAACAAACTGTGACTCTCTTCTGGCAAGAGACAGCGCTTTCACTTCTATATCGAGCTTAAATTCACCGATATTGGAAAATTATAAAGTCCTGAAAAGTAAAAGGGATTCGTCTATACGTGAAAACAGACTTCAGAAAGATTCACCATTGTTGAATATTGTAAGCTTAGAACGAACAGATCCTATATGTGCTGCGACAAGACAGCCGCTAGATTACGCGGAAATAGACATAATATCAACAGATCTAACACCATGCGATGATAATGGAAGCAAACTTGAGAAGACGAGCTTCAAAAAGGTTTTCTCTGCGCAACCGACGGAAAAATCATCCTCTCTCAAAGATTATTCAGGAAAACAAAACAGCATACCTCAGTATAGGCTTGAGAAAAGCTTAAAAACTGTGGGTGAAATATGGAAGGAGTACGCTTATGGCGATAACACAAAGCCTCCACTAAGAGAACTAGAGAGAAAGTATGGGGCAAGGTGGCGTAACGAGACTGAACTGAGGACCTTTTTGAGGAGAAAGAAAATTTATGATGCCATTGAAACAGGAATGAAAAAAGGATTCATAGAAAGTAAAATAATCAATGAATTGGAGTCTTGGAGGTCCTTTTCTAAACAGGGCGTACTTAAGACAAAACCACTACTGTGGTTGTATCTGAACATTCCTGATAAGTTTACAGATTGATGGGGCGTGAAATGCGCATCGCAATTTTTTTTTTTTATTTTTTTGTCAGTGGGGCCCTTCTTCCAATCAACAGAAGCATTATTGTTCAAACAAATTTTAGCTGAGGAATTACAGGTTTGAAGGCATATTGCTCGGACTAACGAGATGGCCGAAGTAAATTATCATAAAAGAAATGCTAACGATTTGCATACATATCATTCTGAGAATGCTACCATGGATGATCCAGTGAAAGTGCTTAATCGCAAGAAACCTAAAGTTGGAAAACGTAAATATAAGGAAAAAAACACTGATCCAACTTCTCCTTCAGGTGTATTGCTTCATGAAATAAGAGAAATTTTGAAGCGAAAAAATCTACTGGAAGATAATGTTAAGAACGACATGCGTCTAATCTTGAATGATGAAGAAGTGGATAAGATATATCATCGTATTGTCTCTGATGTCATTGTTGAACAGCTACTGTCAAATGGTGACGGGATTGCTATCATTCCGCATCCTGTTTTGAAAGATGGCAGGCAAATTTGCATTATTCCTTTTGGATTGCCAGGAGACGTAGTGGATGTTAGGGTATTTAAATCGCATCCATTATATGTGGAATCTGATTTGTTGAAGGTAAAAGAACATTCGAAATATAGGGATGATTCCTTGATCAAATGTAAGTACTTTGGTAGATGCTCTGGTTGCCAATTTCAAGATGTGGAATATGCAGATCAATTAATGTTGAAAAGACAGACTATTGTAAATGCTTACAAATTCTTTGCCCCAAGGTTATATGAACAGGAAGATTATTTGCCTAAAATCGAAGAAACTGAACCATCTCCTCTTATTTATGGTTATCGAACGAAACTTACTCCTCATTTCAATCTCCCTTATAAGAGACCTGAAAAGTATGATCGCCCTACCTTAGGGTTTGGTGCTAAGGGAAAACCAGAATGGAGAGATACTAAAGGTGGGCCTTATTCGGTGCTCGATATTGAAGATTGTGTAATTGGAACCGAAATAATTAATATGGGACTTTGTAATGAGAGAAAAAAGTTCGAAGAGGACTATATGAAATATAAGAAAGGCGCTACAATTTTGTTAAGAGAGGATTCTAGAAGGGAAGAAGAGTATAATTCTGACAGCGAGGTGAAGCCAAAGGATGAAAAGGAGGATTACAGCGTTAGAACTGAGCTCCCTTATGGGTCAGTTATCAAGACATATACCACAAATTCCAGAAAAATAGTCACTGAGTACGTGAAGCATTTCAAATTTCAGTTTTCGGCTGGGGAATTTTTTCAAAATAATAATTCTATCCTTCCAGCAGTTACTGATTATGTGAGGTCGAAGTTGTTTATTTCTGGAGACCTGCCTACAAGTCTTATTGACGCTTACTGCGGATCAGGTTTATTCTCTATCACTTGTTCCAAGGATGTATCCAACGTCATAGGCGTTGAAGTCAGCGCGGACTCTGTGAAATTCGCACAATTAAATGCAAGGAATAATGATATTAAGAATGCCAAGTTTATTGTTGGAAAAGCTGAAAGAATTTTCGAGGATATTGATGCTCCTCCAGCTTCGACGTCGATTATATTGGATCCCCCAAGAAAAGGATGTGACAGTGTTTTTTTGAACCAATTGTCGGACTTCAACCCTGCTAAGATAGTTTATATTAGCTGCAATGTGCATTCGCAAGCGCGAGATATAGAGGAGTTTATTAATCAGACAAAAAATGGTCATATGTACTATGTCGAAAGCATTAAGGGATTTGATTTTTTTCCCCAGACGCATCATGTTGAAAGTGTGGCAGTACTTGCATTAAAATCTAATTTATAGTAACTCAGTTGAAAGCCATTATTGAAATTGATAAACAACTAGCTAACTAGTTAATTAAATAGAAATTAGGGTTTGAACCCTATCTTCATTTTTGTGTAACAAATATTATAGTGTGCAGCACAAACCAAATGTAGATTCCTCATCATTAGAAAATTTTCAGTACCATTGGTCTTACATACTGTAAACATAATTCACAAGAGAAGTTCAAAAAGATGGAAAACGATAAAGGTCAATTAGTAAGTAAGAATGTTTAACTATAGATGCATCCAGGGTGAAATCGAACTTTATGATTTGGGTAAAGGCGCAAAGAACCATTAATGCATGATACTGATTGATGGGGAAGCGTCTGATGCTTAATATCGGAAATAAAGGAATTAGTAGCAATGAAGTAAGGTATTTAAATATATCATGTGCAACAAGTGGAAAGTTATGATTTAATATTTGGGTGTTTTGTAAGAGAATGAAAGATCGGGAATCCTGCTTTTTTTCCAGTAAAGTTCAGAGCGATAATCTTTAGCATCGTTTATCTTTGTTTTATTGAAGTTATCTTACTAACTTAAAATAGGTTGAATTATACGTTCCAAGGAAATGTTCCGCTACCAACAGAATCATAAAAGCTAAGGATCATGCTTCTGTCCAGATCAACATTGCAAATGTTGATGAAGAAGGAAGAGCAATCCCAGGTGACAATGCTACCTATGCTTTATGTGGCTACGTTAGAAGCAGAGGTGAAGCTGATGACTCTTTGAACAGATTAGCCCAACAAGACGGGTTATTGAAGAATGTCTGGAGCTACTCCCGTTAAGAATATGCTCTATTATTATATAAAGTTTCAGTCTGTTAGACCATAGTAGTATACATGTATATGTATTCAGTCTTTAATGTCATAAATTTAAAAAATAGACGTAGCTGGGCGCCGCTGGTCCAAATGTGGGCATTTCCATAATAGGACTGCGATATCCAATGTTCTCAACCTTTTAGGAAGGTAACATCTCCCTAGGTTATCAACAACCCGGGTATAACAAGAAAAGGGATGCATTATGACGAGTGCTGTATTCACTTTACTTTATAGCTCTGAATATCTTCCTGGCTGCTTACTTTTAGGTAAGGTGCTTCGCAAGCTCCTACGTGATGGTGGATATGATAACATTGAGACCGGAGTTTTAATTGACACCAAAGGGTTCCAAGAGAACGAACTCTCTCTTATTAAATCGATTTACGATGTCTTGCTTCCTATTGAGCCTATTGAATCTGATATGAAAAGAAAATTGAGTGAGTCTTTGAAGAGACCGGAATTAGGTAAGACTTTCTCTAAAATCTATCTTTGGGCTTTAACACAGTATGACAAAGTTTTATACATGGATAGTGATATGTTGCCCATCCAAGAGGATGCTGAATCGAATGTAATTGATTTGTTATCTTTGGATTTTGAGACAGGAAAAGTGTTGGCATCCCCGGATAGTGGATTTCCTGATATATTCAATTCGGGTTTGATGCTTTTTCATCCAAGTTATGACGATTTCCTCAATCTCTTAAGCACATCTCAAACTGCTTCAGCTACGAATGCCTCTTTTGACGGTGCTGATCAAGGATTACTAAACCAATTCTTTAATTCTAAACCAAATTGGGTTACTGAAGTTCTAAATCATGGACAAGGGAAGGTTCGAAGGGCCGAAGAGGTTCGGTCATCTCGCTGGATTCCTCTCCCATTTTTGTACAATGTGACATCTTCTACACTCTACCAGTATTTGCCGGCGTACAACTATTTTTCTAATGAACCCACGGAGCACGAATCGAATGCAGTAAACGTTTCACATGGCCCGGAGGATACGATATCTAGTAGCAATGCTGCACTAGAGGATTACGCCAGGAGCGCATATGCATACTTTAGTACGGGTAGCACTCAGTTAAAAGTATTTCACTTCATTGGCCCTAACAAGCCTTGGAAAGTTTCAGGTGAAGAAGGAATGCACAAAGCATGGTGGGATTCCTGGAATTCTTTGTTCGAAGGTAAAACCTTGAACCAATTGAAGGAAGAACAAGTGCATTACACTCCATTGCCACTGATGAAGTTGAATAAGGATGAGGATTTCATTTCACTGGAAAAGCCGGAGCAGAAGTCCGAACAGGAAATATTATGTGACCCCTCAACTTATCAGAACTTCACCTCAGGTGTCTCAGAAACTGCGGATAGCTCTTGGGATGCAACCAAAGAGGCTCCTCCAGCCCCATCTTCTGAAAGACCCACCGAAGCCCTGTTTCCCTCTTATTCCAATGCATGGGATGAGAAAACGTCTGCATCCCATGACGAAACCCAATCTATGATAGAACCAAATGAGGTCATAAGCTCGCTGGACGATAAATTTGGATACTATGCTTCGCAAAGGCCTGAGAGGTCGTTCAGACCACATACAGATTATACGATTGAGCACCCATTGGACAGAATATCGCTGCAATCAAAGCGAATTGCTTCAGAGGAAAATCAAAATAATGCTAATGAAAACCTAAATAATGTGGAAGCAAAGATCCAAGAACTAGAAATAACTGAGGAGCAGGAGATCCGTCCTAATCTGAAAGTAGAGAGTACTAAAGATGAACTACAATTTATCGATAGTATACCTCCCTCAAAAGAGGTCCCAAAGCTTTTTCCCTGGGAGTTTAGAGATAAAACGTTCAAAGCAGAGCGTACGTTTCAGCTTTAATTTTTCAAGAATTGCTACTTTTTTTTGTATAGTTAGCTTGTTTGTTCATTCTATGAATGTTAATGATTCTGGATTTTTAAAGCTTCCCTTACCCGGCCATGGTCATCGAAATTTTTTTTTTTTTTTTTTTTTTTTTTCACTTCGCTCACGCATCACTAAATCCCTTCGAAAGGTTTTTCTTCTTACTTGAACTATATCATAAATTCTAAGAAATATCTATATTAGTACAAAAAATGGCTTCAGAAGGTATCACTGAAATCGACTCTGGTTTGATTGAATCAAACTACGACAATGTTGTCTACTCATTTGATGACTTAAACTTAAAACCAAATATTGTAAGAGGTATTTTTGGTTACGGTTACGAATCGCCATCGGCTATTCAACAGAGAGCCATTTTGCCCATCACCGAAGGACGTGATGTGTTAGCTCAAGCTCAATCAGGTACTGGTAAGACTGCTACTTTCACCATCTCCGCATTGCAAAGAATTGATGAGAACGAGAAGTCTACTCAGGCTTTGATTTTGGCCCCTACTAGAGAATTGGCCTTGCAAATTCAAAATGTCATCACTCACATTGGTTTATACTTGAATGTCACCGTACATGCCTCCATTGGTGGTACTTCTATGAAGGACGATATTGAGGCTTTCAAGTCTGGTGTTCAAATCGTTGTTGGTACACCAGGAAGAGTCTTCGATATGATTGAGCGTCGTTTCTTCAGAACCGACAAGGTGAAGATGTTCATTTTAGATGAAGCTGATGAGATGTTGTCTTCTGGCTTCAAGGAGCAAATCTACAACATCTTCAGATTGTTGCCAGAAACTACCCAGGTTGTCTTGTTGTCTGCCACAATGCCTCAGGATGTTTTGGAAGTCACCACCAAGTTCATGAACAACCCAGTCCGTATTTTGGTCAAGAAGGACGAATTGACATTAGAAGGTATCAAACAATTTTACATCAATGTGGAACAAGAGGAGTTCAAGTTTGACTGTTTGTGTGACTTGTATGACTCCATATCTGTTACTCAAGCTGTCATCTTCTGTAACACTAGATCAAAGGTTGAATTCTTGACCACAAAGTTGAAGGCAGAAAACTTCACTGTTTCCGCTATCCATGCTGATTTGCCACAGGCCGAAAGAGACACCATCATGAATGAGTTCAGATCCGGTTCTTCTCGTATTTTGATTTCTACTGATTTATTGGCAAGAGGTATCGATGTCCAGCAAGTTTCCTTAGTTATAAACTATGACTTGCCCGCAAACAAAGAAAACTACATTCATAGAATTGGTAGAGGTGGTCGTTTCGGTAGAAAGGGTGTTGCTATTAACTTCGTGACTGATCAAGACGTCGGTATGATGAGAGAAATTGAAAAGTTCTATTCTACTCAAATTGAGGAAATGCCAGCAGATATCGGTTCCTTGTTCAATTGAGTTGAATACCAGAATCGCCTGTAATTTATTCTCTCTAATTATAGTCATCGCTGTTTAAAAACAATTGATTCAATTTTTTACTTTTATTGTATGTAAGTATGCGTAGATATTTTGTCGCGGGCAAAGATAGGAACTAAAATAATGGAAGTGCAGCAATACTATGAACACCAGTTCCACTCCACAAATGCCAGGTTCCTTCCCAAGTAGAGTGGAAACTCTGGGGAAGATGCAAGCATATGTTATGGCCAGTGAGTTGGTCGACGAAAGTAATAGAAAGGAATTTGTTACGGTACATTTTTCAAGTAAGGTGTTTGCCTTCCAACAGCATATTATTTCACAGGTAGACTCCCTTGCATATCTAATTATCGGATATCAGCTAGTTAAGTATTGCCACTTAGCATGTCTATTACCAGCTTTATGCCACATAGGAATCCAGAGGCTTCTTAACTGTAATATAATAACACACTCATCCAGTGAGACAGCAAGGGCGATAAATGAGGTGGTTGAAGGTATAGCAAGGAGAAGAAACGAATCAAGAAGTGAACTGGGAACCAGCAACAGTAGAAATAATAATAATACGGATAATTTTAGAGATATATCTAGATCGAAACGTGAAATTCTCGATGCGTTTATGAAGGATGCATGCTGGGTTATCTATTTCAAATCCATATTCACTTTTTTTTATCATTTTTTGTTCCTATACATGTGGATGATACCGATAGCTGATAGAGGTGAATTGAAAAGTATAGAAAATGGGACGTGGTGGTTCGTTTCTTTTCTAGGCGAGTCGACAAAGGTATCATGGGAACAGAGCGCAAGCATATGGATAAAGTTTTACAGAGTTGGCATTATAGGTCTTTTACTATCAGATATTTTGATTTTGTTCATGCAGCTTGTTTTATTTCAATGCATTTATCGGCAATCAAATATATTTCCCCCTACATCGGAGGAGTCCTCTGACCTTGAATATGTCATAAAAGTTCCTGGAAGCTCCTTCAACAGAACGTTATCAAGAGAGAAAATACATTCATCTCCCTACGTCTTGCTGGTCAAACTTTTCGAATTGTTGAACTATGAGTCTTTCACTCTGCGTGCTTAATGGTCAAAACCTAGCCGAAACGTATAAGTATGTCGCATTCATCTTTGTAAATATAGTGAATAAATGATACACATCTCGAAGTGTGTAACTAAAATACGAACTTTCTCTACGCATTCTGGGATATTAAGACGCATAGTGTTGAAAAATGACTGGTTAGAGACTCCATTAACTATAGAGTACCCTTTTAGGTCGCAAGAAACAGAGCTGGTTTCTCAAGAACTCCAAAGAAGCCTCTTCTCAAAGTCCTTGCAATCCCAAGGAGATGATTTTAGGGATAGCGTGAAAGACATGCTCGATAAGGACTTCGCCATGTGTGAAAAGGTTGTGTTGAACGGAGAAACAGTAAGATATACCCATAGTATTCCGAAATACTGCAGAGGTTACTCTCTATTTAAGCATGAATTTCAGAACAAAGCAGTCTCCAAAAGGTATTGGAATACGTTAACTATGGAAGCCAAAGAGAGCTTTTCGGATTCACAGAGAGCATTAGATCTGTACATAGAAAGGTTGAGAATATGGAAAGGATACGAAATAGTTGAACATCTCAAAAGAAATCTGAGCAAATATGGCTATAATCCATATCCACTCCTGGGATTGTATCCCTGGGAGATTGTTAAAGATAAACTTCGGAATAAGAAGGAGTTGGATCTCTTCGAAATCGATTACTACGACGATATAATAAAAGAAGCCTTCTCATTGAAGAATAATAGGAGATCAGCCTTTGCGATATTTTCTACAAACTTGAATCATGAAATGCCCGAGCTAAAAGCTGGTTTGAAAAAAAGGAAGAGACTTTTCTCACAACTAGATGAAAAACGCCTAGCGGATCTATCAAACCAACAAGTTCGCAGGGAAGAACATGCTAGGAAATTAAGAGAAAAGCACAAGACTCCCTCGCCTTTTCTGAAGTTTTTAGCTGATTTTCACAGGAAGCATAAGTTCCACACTTTCGATGGGTATTCAAGCAATTACAGTCGTCAAGAGAATATCTTGTTGAACCAACAGGCTGCTGCAAAATGGCGTACTATGGGAACACAGGAGAAGATATTATACTCCGGGATTGGTTCCAATATATCCAATACTCGTCTTTATAAGGAGGATATTTTAGACTGGAAACTAGGTATTGTTTTGGATTATATTTATAGAGTATGCGGTGTTGTTGGAAATCAAAATAATTTCGATTGGAGATCGCATATGCTCGGAGTGACTAGAGGAAAAAGATATATCAGTAGAACCTATGTAGATCAGCTTCTGTATATTCGTAATGGTGAAGTTTTCTTTAGTTAAGTTAAGTAAGTAAGTCACGGGACATCGACGCGTCTTCAAAGAGTAGCCAAAATATACTTTTTAGAATAATCACGTCTTTATAGGTCGACATGTCTCTTTTGAATCAGCTTAAGGTCGTATTACGTTCTGAGAATGCTAGATTACCTACCAAGGGCTCCGAGCTTTCGGCAGGGTATGACATATATGCCGCGGAGAGCGGAATGATCCCTGCTCAAGGCCAAGGTCTAATTGGAACCGATGTTAGTATTATCGTTCCTCCAGGCACATACGGAAGAATTGCGCCAAGGTCTGGTTTAGCAGTGAAGAATGGAATATCGACGGGTGCTGGTGTAATAGACGCGGATTATAGAGGTGAAGTCAAGATTGTTCTTTTTAATCACTCGTCGAAGGACTTTGAGGTTAGTCAAGGCGACAGAATTGCACAATTAATACTTGAGAAAATAGTGTTGGCAGACATCAAGCAGATTTCTCTTGAGGAATTGGACAATACCAGTAGAGGAGAAGGTGGTTTTGGGTCTACGGGAAAGAACTGATTAACCCTCATTTGTATTTTTCTGGACTACCGAATACCAGAAGACATATGTGTTGCAATGAATTTAATTTATAATGTATAGAGCTATACAATGTCATGTCAGCATCATGATAAATTCATAAATTCATAAATTCATCCATGAAAATAAATATCGTCAACATTCTACGTGTATTTATATACTTATACGTGCACTTAATTTTTAACTTTAGAAGAGTGAGAAACTTCTTCCGCAGGTTTAGTTTCAGAATCGGATTCCTTTTTCTGCTTAGGTTCATTTTCAACTTCTTTCAGGTCTTTTTGCTTTGTTTCACCTTTGAGTTCATCGTCAGGGACAATCTTCATACCTTCGCTAGCCGCATCTTCAAACTCGTCCAAATTAATGTTATCCTTGACTTGGTTGACAGTTCCTTTGTCTCTAATGTTTTCTTCTTGAATCATCTCATCTTGCTCCTTCAAAGTGTTCAATTTCAACTTAGAATCATCAGAGAGCTCAAGTTTTGCAACATTGTAGACCTCATCTGGAATGGATGATAATACAGCAAGTAAGGCGTCATAATAAGATTCAATACTATGTGATTTATCACCATATGTGTAAGCGGACGAAAGAATAAGCAAGGTGGAGGGGATTTTCTTCCGAAGTCTCAAGTCAAGCCAGGTAGATAAGTCATCTCTCAACCTTGCGGGCGACATATCTGTTGTCTTGATACCTCTCTGGGAACAAGCCGTGTGTAATTCAGGTACAGTTAACGAGTCGACTCCTTCATAATCGATGGCTTTATCATCCTTAATGATATTTAACAAACGATGTCTTATTTGATAACGCAAAATGGGATCTGTTCCAAATGGACGAAGGGACATGTATCTACACATGGCAACCAATTGAGAACGAGATAAATTGTCTAAAACCTGATCGTTCTTAAATAAACGAGCGACCCTTATTAAGTGCTCTCTAGTAGGATTCTTTCCCTCAGATATAATGTGAAAAAAAGATACAAATGCCTCTTTCTCTTCATGAGAAATTTTCTTGGACAACTTCAAACCAGACTCCTCCATCGTATGCTTGATGAACTCAGAGGTTGACTGCCTAGTCTTTGTCAATCTGTTAAGCTTTTTGCTACGATCTTGCTTTGACTCGTATGTGGAGGGCAACAAATTGGGGAAGATCTTCAACGCAACGGGCAATAACAACTCAGCAAAAGGAATGATAACAAACATGGCAAATGGAACTAATCTCATCACATCGACAATTGTCCTCTGCAACTGGTTTGCTTCTCTACGTGAAAGAGCATAACCGGAAGCCATTTTAATCAAAAGTTTAGTAGAAACCTTAATTTCATAACCAAGTAACTTTGTTCCATCCCAATAGTGCTGTGCCTCGTGCTTGACTTTCTCCCACATTGTAGGCTTCTTTTCTTCTGGCGTCATTGCAACCCCGGTTTCTCCCTTCTTAATTACCTCCTTAGTCTCGTTCTTCGGCGCATTGGTAGACTGATACCTCAAGGCCATTTCGCTCAAGCCTTGAGCTCCCTCGCTGCCCGTTCCGTTGTCCAAGTGGCCATGTAATACTGGTCTCAATGGATACCTTGAACTTCTGGTGGCAAGCCTCTGGATCATAAATGATCTTCGACCTACCGTCTTACAGCCACCTAAGGCTATTGCAGAAACCCTTCTATACAAAAAACCAGTAAACATGTTCGTGCCATTCACCTGTAAAGTCTTATTACTGTTGGCGGCGGCTTACTATTATATTCAATGCGTGTGGCAGAATGCGAGCGCCGGCAAAATTTGGTCGTGTCTGAGCGAAGTATACAGCACACGGATAATGCGGTGCTTAAAGGCTTCATTTCAGGAACAGTGCTCATGAATAGACTGAGATTAAACGGATATTGTGGTTTCAAAAATCTTAAGCGAATAGTATTTAATAGCTTTAAAGAATCTCAATAAGGGGTAAAGGACATAAATAAATTTGAAAAATTAATCAATGCTCGTAATCAAACAGAAGCTCGACAAAAGAATAATCTATAAAAAATAGTTCTCTACCTAATCCTCTAACTTTTGTAGTGTACCCTGCTCGCTAGAGTCACCGGCTACACCTATGAGCACGATTTTTTCAATCAAAGTATGAAAGTCCTCGTCTTTGCCGTCAATGAAGATATTTAGAGTTTTCACGTTTTGAAATCTGACGTATTTCAACTTACATGTAGCCCAGTTGGAATCGTCGATATCTATGTCCCCAACATAAGGAGCTGAAGTATCATTGGAGGCATCATCGAAGGAAAGAATATTGTCTTTGTTCACCCATACTTTAAGAAGCAGGGGAGGCTGAGTTTCAGACTGTAGTTCGTCTTCATCTAGCTCTAAGGACTCCGCGTTCGCCTCGGATAATATGTCGGATACGGGTCTGAATTTTATGAGTATGGAATGAACCTTGCAGATGTTATTCAACGGAAGGAAAAATAGAAGTTGCGAATCAGCGTCGGACATAATGGTGCTTATTTTCAGCACGTCAGTCTTGAACGCTCCTTTTACTTCACCATGCTGACTATCAAGGGGATGACAATTTAATGCCTGAAAGTCCATAAAGTGAATTGAGGTGTTCAAAACATCAAATCCTTTTGGAACCCTAGTTTTGATGTCTTTTAGAAGAGGGTTGGAGGCAATTGACGTCTCATTCAGATTGTGTCCTGAGCGTTCCTTCACGGTAGTATCTTCTTCTGCTTCTTGACTCAAACTACTAATCCTTTCATGAATTTCTCTGACGTCAGCACCTCTGATCCTATGTATCTCTTGCTTGTTCTTGAAAAAAATGAAAGTAGGAACGCTAGTTATTCCGAATCTTTGAGCAAGCTCCCTTTGTGAATCAATGTCAACTCTTACAAACTCAATCTTTTTAGTAGATGCATCTTCATAGATTCCATCAATAAGCGGCTTGATTTGCTGACACGGACCACACCAGGTTGCAGTGAAATTGGCGATTAAATACTTATTAGCACCCAAATAGCCTTCGAAATCACTCGTGGATTTTACAAACTCAATTCCCATACCAATATTTATGTTTATCTCGAGGCTAACGAAGCTATGCAGAGCGGAAACAAGAACGACGTGAAAATGGAATCTGAAGGCGTCTCTCAATTTTCTTCACCAAGACAGCGCGAAGCTCGTTGCATGTATTTTCTTATCAGGTACTACAACGTTAGTAAATGATAAGCAATTATCATGCTGAAGAATGATCTGGTTTCTTCTTCAAGCATGAAGACAGATGTGTCGCCTAAAAGTCCTATACGAGCCAGTAATCAACAAGAAAGATGCGACGAAAATGGAGGAGATGTGGCTAGTGAAACTGGCGAGGGAAGTACGGGCAGCAACGGACCTCGATTAGTAGTCCCCAAGATAAAACTAGGATTCTATGATTCGGATGGAGAGCCAGAGAAGAAAAATAAAATCAAGAAGATTAACGACTTCGAGAGCGAGTTAAATCTTGCAGAATTGTGCAAAAAGTTAAGTACGAATGAGCACCATGATGAATCACAACCAGAAGCTCGTAGAGTACGTGATATGGCTTCTCTTCTATTGGAATCAAGAGAGATAATGAGAGCTGACTTCAATGTTGTAGATCCAATCGACAACAGAGTGCCTGATGCAGCCATTGGAGAGAATAGAGATTATAATGCTAACAGAAATAATCCTGGAATTAGGATTCACAGAAGTACCATCGTGAAGGCTGAAAAAGTTAAATCCCAAATCGGACTAAAGTATCTCTACATTGAGAAAATCTACGACTGGTATATCGAGAACGGTACTCTGAGTAAACATGGTGGAGTGGAAGGTGTATATAACCCTTTGCAGGTTATTCGAAATCGTAAAATAAGGCATCTACATCATGAGAAGATAAACAAGTTAGCAATAAAATCATTGCCATTACCATGTAATGCGTTTAGCTCTCACCATAAAGGTAAAAGAAAATGGGAAATGGTTTGGGCAGTTAGTTTAGATGAATTATTTGGTGATATTTCATGGAGGAATTCACATTGGGGTGAACTTAGAAATGCAAAAGGAAAACTATGGTTCCCCTCGGAGAATAAGGAGGCTTCAGAGATACGAGAACGAAGGAAAAGAAGAAGAAGGAGTCGTTTACATGATAAATTGTTTGGCGACATGGAATCCAATAAAGGAGAAAATCATCTTATCCATATAGGAAAGCTGCATCAAAATTTCAGTCCCACCATTAATGAAAAGCATGACATCGATAAGGAAAAACCTTTGACTAATCTTGTAAATTTCAATAAGATTCACTATGGTAGAAGACCATCCCGAGATACAAACGTTTCACTGGCGATTTCATCATTCTCATCTGTAGGAGAAGACGAAAAATCTATTTTTGGAGATAATTCTTCATACAGTGTTCTGAATCCGAAGATAAGTGAGATAGACGAGAACCAAAGCGAAATATCTGACACTCAAGCAAGTTCTAATGGTAACATAAGTGAGAAGAAGCAAACCAATAATCCCAATGATTCCAAAGCTAGCTCTTCATTGACTGATGAGAGGGTTCAATTACCCGACCATGCCCTTTTAAAAACCCACATACAATCAGTGAGTCACTCTCACGAACCAGAAGAAGTAGAAAATGAGAAAAACAATAATCCCATAAACTTGAATAAAGATGGTCTGCAAAATTCTAATGAAACTTCAAATTACAAAAGGCAAAATTCTGAAGGCAAAATAGTCGAAAGCGGAAAGATTCAAGAGCTTTCCAATAATCTTTTATTTATTCATGCCACATTATCAATCAAATTGAGATACTTGGCGGTTACGTATCCTCACATTTTGGACGCGATAGGAAAAAAGGTGATTAATTTAACTGATGAAAAGATCCCTTCTATTTGCTTAGAAATGAGTAATATTGAAGGGAACCAGGTAGCAGAATGCAGCTTATTGTATTCAGGAATGTTAAAAGAAGCTAGGTCTTTCATAAACATCATTAACGAGGACTATTCGATTAAGGTGGACAATTTGTTAAGCAGTAGCGATAGAGGAATAGGTGAACTCAATACATCATTGACAGCAGAATATAATAAGGCTGAGGAGAGATTAGATAGAATCTCAAATTCTTTAGCAGGTGTAAGGCCTACCTCAGCATCAAGAGGTGATTACACATCCATGAAGCTAAGAGAGACGGATGAGAATCAATTCTTGTATTTTATTTTGGAGAATTTAATTGTAATTACCCTTCGGCTCGTATGGATTTTGGTGAACATATATAAAGTCTTCTCGTTCTTTATTCGAGTTATATTTAGCATAATGAGGTTTATCATTGGATTCTTTATTTAGGATTCGGGAAACCTTTAGCTCAGCAATGTAAGTTGTAGATAACACTATCAATAAATACTCTGATGCTTTCCTTTGATTATGCTTTGTGACATTGATATAACAATGAACGAATATAACTGGCTGCAACATCTTGCTTGGTCATATCGAAACAATATCATATTATCAGCTGAATAAAGATTGACATTAAGTAAGCTCAATACGTCGTGATTATGGTACATTCTTAAATAACAAAGTTGTATCCTCCCCTTCTTACTGCTGCAACGGTAATAGTTTTAGTTACAAAGAAGTTCCTACTCTTTTATGAGCACCTGTACACATATTCGAGCTACATGGCCTTACTGATGAAATTTCATAATTAATGATTGTTCCTTGCACCTTGCTGTTGAATGAGTATAGTTAGGAATTTCGCAGCTTCTCAGTGAACGCACGACGGAAATTGATGAATCGCGTAAGACTATCTATCTGTAAAGTTCATATGGAATTTCTTTGGTGATGCAACCAAAATCTATAGCCATACTACGTAAGTTCCGCTCTTTCTCAGAGTATAATATGATCAGGATCTTTCTAACAATTTAGAAAAAATTGACTATGACGTAGAGCAAATCTTGCAGAAGTTTCAAGATATATTCGATGTCAGTGTTGTGCAAGAAAAATCGACAGAGTTATCTTCAGTTGATTCCTTGGCTATAGAGTCAAATGCAATAACAATAATCCGTCTATGCGAAGAACTCTTGAGCATTTCGAGGAGACTCAAAGAAACTTGGTGTTTGGAATCCATAAAGGTAACTTCAGAAGCTTCATTATCAGAGGAAGATACGACTAGAGATATCTACGAGAAATTCAACCAGCTTACAGATATTTTAGCTGGACATGAAAACTTGAATGTGGCCAAAAACACGAAGAACGAGATAGCGGAATAGAAGAACTGAATTAATTAATACATAGGATTTACATGATTCTAAAATTTATCGTCAATATCCATAATTAAGGGTCCATGTAGACAAGGTATTCTTTAATGAGAAAGACGTGTATCTTTTTCTTCTAGTTTACCCTCAAATAGATCTACGAACTTTTGTACCTTTCCGACCTTTATAAATTTAAACTTCTTATCCCTTTTAATATACGTTGGAACTGTAGAGGAATTGTCGTTGAATGCAAATTTTAGTTCAGGAAACTCATCTTCATAGTTTATCATAGAAAATGAAGCACCTGATGTTTTTTTAGAAACTGAAGGGTGTCGCCTAGGAGATGAGAATGCCGAACTTAATGATGGATGCGATCCCAGTGCATGTAGAGGAGGTATGGACATCTCATCTTGTAAGTTATCGTCAAATGTACCGAATGGATTTAATTTATCATTTGTGTCGAAAGCAGAATCTTTATCATCTATATTATCTGTAACTTCTTCGATATCCTGCGTCATGATGACCTCATCCTCGTTATGTCTCATATTGCTGATATTCTCGATAAAATTATCGATTTTGTCTTCGGTTATAGGATGCAAAAACGGATTCAGATGTTTTTTTGTCCGAGCAAACTTGGAAACCAGGTTTCGGCTTTCGTCAGATATTCTGCGATCCTTTTTGAAGTTGGAACTTACCCATCGATCTTCCTCTGAAAAATCACTAGAATCCATGGAGCATTCAGTGTCATTCGATTTTAGTATTAAAAGTTCTTCCATAGAAGAGTCGAATTCTGTCTGTTCTCGTATGGTATCAAAAATTTCTGAAGTATTTTTGATTATGCTCTGCTGAGGCATAAAAGTCGTTAACTCCTCCAATCTGGAAAGAAAAAGATTTTGTACATAGGGATGTAGTTGAAGTGCCACATCGCCTTCACAAGATGTCAAAAAATCGTAGTCAGTGCTACTTGCAAAATCGAAAAATATACACGTATCGTGATCGTCCCTTGAAACAGTGAAGTTTTTCAATTTTAGGCTTAGGCTTAATACAAACCTAACGTCTCGTACCTTCCTCACCCCAAGTTTGAAAAGCTTATCATAAGTCACTATGTCTGACTTTGTACATAACTTGTCTCTTCTTTCTTTCACAGGAGCATAGATCATGTTCTTATCCATCAAGCTTAACATTCGGAGACTTGGATTCCTGTATAGCAAGCGGTTTACTTCCACCATCAAGTTTAAATATACTGGCTCTTGAAATGATTCTAATATATCAATTGACCCACATGTCTCCTCTTGAAGATTTAGGTATTTGGAAATGAGGATCTTCAACTTCTCGTTAATGTCCGACAGATAAATGAAATTGGGCTTGAGAAGATCTTCATTTGACTGAAGCCTAAACTTATACCCATAGAATATGTCACCATGCCTTTCAAGCAGCATCATAACTACATGCAAGTCTTATTTCAGACGAAATCGAATTAGCTCCTTCAGATCAATTGTGCACAAGTTGTGTTTATCAGAAACAAAACAAATGATAAAATGCGAAATAAATTTGCATGTTAGATCCTGAATATCAAAGTTGTACTATTCAATACTAGAAACCATCATGTCTTCATACTATTTCACAATAATAGGCACAAGGGATAATCCATTATATGAGCTTGAGTTTTCCTCGTTCAAAAGTACTTCAAGCAGTCAAGCTCCAGGATGTCCAAACTTCTCGCCCAATTTGAAAGAGATTCTACCATTCATCACAAATTCATCATTAGACATAATAGAAGATGTTCAATGGACAACGAATCAGTTTAATTTGGGTAAGATTGATTCATTTTATGGGCTCCAAATAAATGCATTCATAACTCAAGGCAATATTAAGCTTGTATTATGTCATGATCTGACTACAGGATCTGGAGGATCTGGTCTGCTGGCTAAGAGTGACGAGAATTCTATAAGACAGTTTTTCATGGAAGCCAACGAGATATATGTAAAATGTCTACTTAACCCTTTTTACAGTGTGAATGATGCCATTATATCTCCAGAATTTGACGTTAAGATGAAAATGTTAGCAAGAAAGTATTTGTAAACTAAAGATCATTTGAATATATACAAAGTTAAGCATAAAAACTGAGCTCATACTCATCATTTCAAGACTTTTTCTGAGTCCACAGTGTAGTTACCATCATCAGTCTCCACTATAATCCCCTGATCCTTGAGGCTTTCAAACATGTCCTGAGGAACCCAACCGCCGGTTGCGGCGAATGGCGTGGACATTACTTCCTTTTGATAAGCTTCCAAATCGTCCCTATGTTGAAGTAAAAACTTGTCATCATAATCTATTGGAAACTCCTTTGCTCCAGATATATCATTTGACGCATATGTGTCCCACATCTGTCTTACCTGGATCATTGCTTCTTCAATATACAAGTGATCCTTATCACGTCTAAACTCCAAAGCCTGAATATAGGGGTTTTTCAAAAGTTTTATGAAAGGCGAAGCAATTGAAATCAAATCATGCCTCCTTGTATTGAGTTCAAGCTCCCACAATCTTTCATTACGGGTCTTGTAGTACATAAATTCGTATTGTTGTTTGTCAGTATCATCCATTCCTTCAATCTGAGGAACATCCTCCAAATTGTAAATCTTGTATCCCTGATAGGCCACAAATGATGGGTAAGATGTCAATATAAATGGCTTAATGCAGCTGTACTCAAAATCCAAAAAAGTCTTAGAGCAATCAGGATCAGAACTAAGAATAACATTCAATGGATCCAAATCAGGGCAGAAAAGCCTAGGCTTGAATAATTCTTCAGCGTTCTGAATGGATTTAGAGAAAGGATTAAACATGACAGGCGCCAATTCATTCAAATGATAAAATGTCGTTAAAACCTTTTGCAATTCTTCTACGTTCTCGACCTTGTCTCCTGCATCAGCTTGGGCGAGAGCAAGCCTGTTTTTCAAGTTCTCAATTTCAACTCCAGGAACGGCAGAAATAACTGCCAATGGTTTGTCGGAGTTAATCGCTCTACTGAACTTCGTAATCTGCTTGGCCGAAAGTTTACTCTTGTTACGCGAAAATACTCTCTCTACACTAGGCCCAATTCTCCATCTATCTTTGAGTAATGAATCGGATTCGTCTTCGTAAGGAGCAAATGATTGATCTTCAACATTCACATCATCATAGAAATAGAGGGAACCAAATCTGTTGAAAGTTATTGAAATTAACTTCTCATGAAATTCAGCAATTGGGGTAATAACAGCCTTCAAGTCACTTTCGGATGAGGTGGAATCAGGAATCAAGGGGTTCCACTTTCTCATCAATGTATTTCCTTCGACATACTCCATCAAGATAAAAGGACTCTCCAAAAGATTAGCGCGGTCGACCCCGTAAGCAACTACTCTTGGGACATTAAGTCCCAACTTCAAAGCTAAGAAGTCCATCGTAGCTACTTCACTTTTAATCTTTTGAGATATCGCATAAGCGGATTCTAACTTGTAAGGAAGGCGCAATATTAACTCCTTATTTGAGGCAAGTGTAATTTTGTAAATCCTGTGATGTTTACCCTCATGGATACTAGCAATGGACTTAATTGATAAATCTTTTGTCAGATCCTTCAATTCCTTCAAAAGATTCTGAACCAAGATTATCGAACCATCTTTCAATGCCTTAGGAGGCTTTATAACAGGGTTCCCATTTTTATCTACATTTCTTGAGCTTTCTAATTCCCCTTTGAAATTATTGATCAATTGCGCTACTCCCGAAATCGAAAACTTGGTCTCCCGCATCTTCCTTTCTTTCTCATTGTTCTTCAACCATGATCCCCACGAATACTCAAAAAAAGGAGACCTGTTAGGATCACCACTGTCTGAAATCTTGGTAGCAACTTTTTTCGGATTTGGTCCCAAAGAAGATTGAAATCGTTTTGAATGATTAAGGCTAAGGGATTGGGCTAAAAGCTTCCCATACACTGGTAGTGTTGCAGACTTGCTGACTTTTGAGATAAGAGCCAGCATATTTCCTTAAGCTATTAATCAGAAATGTAAGAATTAACATGAAAGTAGTAAATAGACTAGAGTTCATTGCTCGCAGCGTAATCACGTGATAATAATCTACTGTACATAAGCATATTAACTGATTCCAACTAAGTAGAATGATGGCTAATCGCCCCGTCACAAGCTTCACCTATTCTTTATTGCATCCGTATTAATTAAATTAATTTTTTCACTAAAAGTGACTGCATCATTAAGAGGGGGACTAGGAGCTTGATACAGAGTTTTCTCGGCCGTTTCTCCATCTATTTCAGCATTGGTACTCCTAAAAGACCATTGACTGGTAATACTCTCTGTATCTGGGGCCGTTGACATTGAAGACATTGGTATGGAAGAGCTTAATGCGTGTAGATTTGAAGGAATCTTAGGTGGGTTGGGAGTGGCTTCAGAAGTTGCCCCGCTTTGTAGCATGCTAATAATCGCATTGTTTGAGTACTGCGATGGTCCATGTCTAGATAATCTCTTGCCTTCGATTCCATCCTTCGTAGCAGTCGTTGAGAGACAAGAAGTAGTCGAGTTTCTAGACAACGGACGCGAGAACGACGTCAGAGGAAAGGGTCCGAGAAACTCGCCCGCCATATCATTTGAATTCGAACCCAAATTGGGCGAAGCTTGCGTTAATGCTAGCTGATAATCACTTTCAGTAGATGCCACCGAGGCATTCGTCCAGGAGTTATGACCCTGCACTTTTTGTGCTGTTCCTGGGGATAGGGACCGCATTAGCGACCGCAAATTCTTAGACGTCACACTTTGACTGGAATCTTTGCTAACTTTTGAAGACGAATCATTAGTCTCTTGGCCAGACACTGATCCCTCGTCTGGCCCCGTACTTGCACCACACTCGAACGACACTGTCTCCTCCTCTCCATCGATATTCATCCTCCCACTGTAAATGGACTTAATGCTGGCTGCTGGATGTGCCATATTAACTCTAAAACTTAAATTAAATTTCCATACTGATATCCTTAAGCTGCAAACAATAATGTCTATTTATCACGATATAATTGTGTAAGGGCTACTTAACCACTGTGACCGAAAAATAATTACGTAACTAGTACACTGTGCAGTCATTATTCTTTTAATTCTCAGAAGCTCGCGTTCTGGTAATCAACAACATTCTGTACCAAAGAATTAAACCTAGTAGTGAAAATACCCACGAAGTCACTACCTTCCTCTAAGCATTCATTGATTAAGTCGGCAAAGAATGACATCGTCACATTGAGTCCTCCTTTAGGGGTAGCAATAACTGACATTGTTACTTGCTGCAGGATTCCTATATTTTGACTGAACCACATATCATCTAAAGTCCAATTTCGATGCGTAGCTTTGACAATACCAAGATTCGAAAGTTCATACAAATCTTCTCTAGGAGTATCTAGTTTTTTGTAAAGGAAATTCCAGCAATTTAGGTACCTGAGAAGGCCGAACATGTAGAAATAGAATTTGGATGATATTGAATTCTGAATTTGACGATGTAATATCTTTGATGGGACGATGAGATCCATACAACTCCTGTAGGCGATCGGACCAAGAGTATGGAAAGATGCAGAGACAAACATGCCGTACTTGGTAGACGATTCTGGTGTATCGGTTAAGAAACGCCGGCCGTTTAAATCACAGATGCATTTCGTAGAGAAGGACCGAGGCGTAATTGTCGCATTAATAGCATCGGTGAGAGCTGCAATTGATAAAGTTGATAATAAAGGAGTCAATGTGAAACCGTTGCTTTTGCAAAATTTAACTAGATCGCTCAACGTGTCGGGCTTGATGTTTATCATTTTAAAAGCAGTCTGCGGGTCTCGCTTTGCCTTACTCAATTCAAGGCATGGGTATTTGAAAATGTTCGGACTATCACGACAAAAGAAGGATGATATGACTTTACTTAAAATATCAGGCACTAACCAATGCTTGAGCGTTCTAAGAATGACGAACCACAAAGGTGGATGATATAACTCCTCGGAGATATTAAGATCAAGACGAAATGGAGCTTCAGGCGACACTTTATATAAGCTAAAGACTGTATCTAGATATCCAGGAGCATCTTGATCGCCCAAAAACCGCAACAAATCAACATGAAAGTGCTTTGCAGAGGAACCGTCAAATAATGCATGATCAAAACATACTGTTATAACTTGCTTTTTCTCAGGAAGCTCGTGAACTACAACTTTCCAAAGAGGCTTTGAGCAATTCAAACAAAATTTTATTTTATCGAGTTTTTCAAGTGATTTTTCATCAAAATTCTCCGTATGCCAGTATTCTACGATATCATCAAATTTGATCTCTTTTAATGGTTTCAAAACAAAATTTGAGCCTCCCTTAATCTTGTCATCGCTTTCATCCCCTAATCGATAAAAATTTGAATAAAAGTAAGGGTGCTGTCTAATTAAACGAGCAAGAGCATTACTCAATGCTTCCTTGTCAATATAGTTATTATATTTTCCACTTACATTAAAATTTGTGTATAGCGAGAGTAGGTTCCTACAAATCCCATACCTGTGAAGTACCAATGGTTTTAAGCTCCAGCCTTGTTGTGATTTTTCACTTTGATCCAACATTAATCCTATTTTCAGCTTCTGACACTTGTCCGAATCCTTGAATGCGACAGTATTCGCGTAGTCTGGTCGCTTCCAGAAGCTCGCGGATTCAGTATACAGGCGCACAGTTATCGTTTGCAACCACCCATTAACACCATAAAGCAAAACAAACTCAATAACAATTCATAGTTCAAAATAGAAGAATGTATTCTCAAAGAAGCCAGAGGTTTCTTAAAAGCTCAACTACTCAAAATCAATCTAAGGAGCTCATTAAAAGTTTTGTGAAGACATCCTTATACTGCATAACATTTCTTAGGAACATATTTGATGAAGAGAACTATTCAGACGAGAAGTACTCCTTCGTTGAAACTGACGATAGAAAAGTCAAAGGTCAAATTAGCTCCAAGATTCTATTGAGAGGGATAACTGAAAAGGCTGATAGATTCATTGACATTGTTGAGAACATTCTTGAAGTGATTGATCAGCAGTATATTGCCGCACTAGAATTGAGAATACGTAGTAGATGGGGTGAAAAAAAGACTCAAGAATTTTATATGTACAGTTTTGATTATACGAATAGCCGTGTCAATTTCTTATTGCACGACTTAGACGACCAGCAGTGCTCAGATGTCTTGGATGATGCTATCGAAAAAGTGCAGAAAACCCTCAGGAAGGTCATCATGTTCACACAAACATTAGCGCCCTTGGTAGGAGAAAAAGAGGTTTCATTCAGAATTTTTTTCAATAGCGAATGTCCAACAAGCTATGATCTTCCAGGGTTTTCTAACCATGTTCCCCTGAAGAAGAGTCTCGTCGGAGTTGATTTCGATACAGTCGAATGCAATATTGGAGGTATCAACACTCTGTATAATTCTTTAGGATTAGTCTCACTTTCCAGTGTTGAGAATGAAAGCAAAGGTATAGTGCAATTAGATCCATTCGACTTAACAATGGAAAAACATAGACTTGCAGAAAGCATAAATCTCGAGCCCGTCAAGACAAATATAGAGATACCAGGAAAGCATAGTCCTCCTCAAAAATCAATTGGAAATATCAAAAGGAAAATAGTTAATTTGGAGCTATCAACCCAATCTAAGTCTCCAAAATCCGTGCCAGTAGATATTCAGAAAACTTGTGAATGTGGTGCTCTGGGCAACCTGGAAACTATGTTTCCACGAAAATCGTATACAAAGTTAGAATGCTCAAGTTGTGGAAGAGTAACACATTCTTCTTGCTATGGTTTTCTGAATTATCAAGCTTCGAGAAAAGCAAACGATTGCTTTATATGTTATTCTTGTATGTATCCTGACACATTAACACTAAAGGAGGAGCTTATATTCCTCATGCGTCTAAGGTTTATGTGGAAAGTTTTGGTATGCAATAACATACCCAGCGACACAAGTTTCTATTACGATATATTCAATTTAGTCCCTGGCAGAGATGATGCTGTCGTCACCAAGCTCTTAAACATATATCTCAGAGATGATGTATTCATCGTTCAAGATGAAAAATCTAATTACACACATAAAGAACACAACTCGCCTTCTGGGTTTCTCCTCCACGGCCTAGATGGTATTTACTCTTCAAGTGGAGAAAACCTCAAAAAGCATGAGTACCATTATCTAACTTTTGCACCCAAGATGAAAACATCTCTTACCAAACTTAAGGTGCGTTCAATCCAAAAGCTTTATTTTCCTGACAGAACGAATACGATAGATCTCGTGGAGGGTGTTCTCAACAGCTTAAAGCAAACTGAGCCTTATCTGAAAAAACCTGAAGTTGATGATGATCCTATTGAATACACTAGTAGCGAACCATCTGCCAAGAGATTATGTGAAGTGGGAGACTTAAGGTGCGTTAATAAGAGGAAGCAGAGTAGCGAAAGCGAATCTGAATCAGACGTAAGAGACTACACCTTTCAGGAATCGTTAAATTTTCTCTCCCAAACCCTGATATGTGAAGACAAATCATTCAACGACGTGCTACACGAGAAATTAGATTTATTTGGAAGAATCACGTAGCGTAGTATTTTTATGGTATATTTTCTTATTTGTTAGTTATTTGTTACTCCAATGGCAAGACTTCTCTGAAGATTGAAGGTATAGTCGTCTTGAGACATTCTTCGATTGTCGCAATGAACTTGGTATGAAACTTTTTTCTCCTTTACACTATATTTGCAGTATGCAGATTTTGTTTTTCTTCAAGAGCTCATCCTCATATTGCTCATAAGCATTTTCATTATACTTAATCTTCCTAGTTGTAGCATGGCTTCGCAGATTATACTCCCAGGAGATTCTATAGAGAAAGATAAAGTTACTGGGCAGCTAATCTTAGGTCCTGAGATCTATAAGAACCCCAAAACACACGAAGTGATACCCTCCTCAGCAGGTTACTTGAATGTGAAATCAAATAGCCAGCGAAATTCTACGTTAGTTTTTATTGAGTCGAATTCGAAAAGATACATACCGAAGCTGAATGACTACGTCATTGGAATAATATCTGGCGTATATGGGGAAAGCTATAGAGTTCTGCTTCAAGATTTCTCAAGCGATGTCTTTTTATCAATGATGGCTTTTCCGAATGCCTCAAAGAAAAATAGGCCAAACTTAAAGATAGGCCAAGCAGTTTACGCTAGGGTATCACAGGCAATACCTGATATAGATGCTGAACTAGATCTTACTGATCCTATCACTGGAAAAGAAGGCGGATTTGGTGTCTTAGATGATTCCGGGTATATTTTTAATGTAGATTTGAATTACGCCAGAGAGCTTCTCTTCAACCCAGAGTCTTCTATTCTACAGAAACTTTCTAACAAATGCAAATTTGAGATTGCTATTGGAATAAATGGGAAAGTTTGGATAAAATGCGAAGAAGGTTTTATGCCCTCTTCGCGGAGTAAGGACGACATCGAGGAAGATGACTCCACTTCCATACGCAATCTCAAGTTAACTTTAGCTGCTTATAAATACTTGAGCTCGTGTCAAGGCTCATCTCCTACTAGATTTGACTCGATTTTGAAAGACGCGTTTAAGAACATTAATTAAATCATCTTCGCTAGCATTTACTTTATTAAAAACTGTATATATTGAGATATATGCTCTTCGCATCGCAAGCACGTGATTTGTTTAAAATGTAACAACCTTCTGAAGAACCACTCTGGTAGATGCTTTAGATATCGATATGTCTAATCATAAGAACAAACATGAGGATAAAAGGCAGAAGAAAAAAATAGAGAAGGATAATCGAAGAAAGCATTATGAAGATATTCAAATTCAGGGAACTAATAATTCATCTATCGTGTCAAAAAGGTCGGTTGAGATGCTATACACAACTAAGCTCAATTCTGACTTAGGGAAATGGTTTCATTATTTTGTGAGTAAAGGGAAGCGTCGCTCTCCTGCAGTGAACAGAGGCTACTGGATTAGAATGGAATCAATACGGAGAAAGATAGATAATATCGTTTCTAGATACGATGGAACAGAAAAAATTACTATTGTGAACTTAGGATGTGGATTTGATCCGTTGCCGCTTCAGTTGCTACATAGAGAAAAATTGAAGTCATTTGGTGTCAATTTGAATTTTTTCGATTTGGACTACTCCGAAGTGGCATCAAACAAAGCAGATATAATCAGGTCAAACCCAGAAATTATCGATGTTGTTGGTTCAGATGAATCTAAAATGTGTCCATCGCAGTTTAAATATGCCTCAAAGTGCTATAAGCTAATTAGCTGCAACTTAAATGATACGAATAGCTACAAGAAATTTGTTGAAGAACATTTGAAAGATACCCCAGGTGTGAAAATTTTTGTTGCAGAAGTTTCACTTGCCTATATGCATTCAGCCAAAGCGAATGCAATTATTGAGCTTTCTAGTAAGATAGAAAATTCTCATTTCTTGATATTAGAACAGATCTTACCTTGTGGAGAGGACTTCTTTTTTGCACGAAAAATGCTCTACCATTTTGATCATCTCAGGTCTTCTCTTAACTGCGTGAAACATTATCCCAAGAAATCTGATGAAGCCAAAAGATTTCAGCAGTTTTATGAGAAGGTAGATATATCCGATCTTTTTGAATGCTGGGAGACCTTAATTGATGACGAGACCAAACTCAAGGTTGGTGAAATTGAAGACTTTGATGAATGGGAGGAATTTATAGTATTTTGTCATCACTATATTCTTCTTCATGCAACCAATGATACTGCATTTGAACTAGAATTCTGCGCCGACTCTCCTTGGGAAACAGAGTTGGAGGAGTCGGTGCATATCAAGAGTCTAGATGTTGAGAATAAAGACCTTTTAGATGTCAAGTTCCCAAATGCGTGCGCATTTGATGATGAAATCTTACTAAATAGTGGTTTGAACCAAGCTCGTACGAATCAAAGTATATTGCTTAATGGAACTAAAGCAGCAAAGGCCCTTTTCACTGGTGAATTGCCTAGCCCTAGAATGTGCCATACTATCACAAGTTTGAAAAAAGATGAAGCAGTTTTAATGGGAGGAAGGTCAAGGCCAGGTCACTATCTAAATGACGTTTTTCTTTTGCAAAAAGATAAATGGATTCCGTGTAAGGCTCTAAATATTCCTCGTTCCAGACATTGTTGTATTTCTCTCAATCTGCGAGAAGTTCTACTTTTCGGGGGAGTTATCTCCTCCAGCAAATTTACTGAATCTGAGGGACTCTTCAGCATTTATGATACCGTAACGCAAGAAGAAAAAGTACTACAGACAGTTGGAAATATTCCAAACTTGCATTCATCTGCAATGACTTTTGAGACTGAGTCTCTGACAGGTTATGTTATCGGGGGTTTTCATCATGGCCATTTGCCGATTATCAATGACCAGGTTTATAAATTTGAGCTTACCTCCGGTGGCTCAGTAATCATTTCGGATTTCTATACACACCCTTTACTAGAAAGAGCTTCCTGCTCTGCGCACAGAATATCGAACAACCGTTTGTTGATTGTTGGGGGCGTATCGTCTCGCATTAGCTATTCTCGTCTGAATTGGATATGTACCTTGGACCTCACCAACAAAATTATACGTACAGCTCCTATTCCCATCGACATATGGCACAATTCCCCACCTCTTTTAATTGGGTGCGGGACAGTTTCGGATGTTTCTACTTCAACTGTATACTGTCTCGGAGGAGGGGTGGTTTGCTATTCTTTCGGTTCTGCGTACAACGGTGTGTACCGCATCACCTATTAGAATCTTTTGCTCCCCAAAATGATAATGTTTTCTCATTCTTTAGTAAAACCAGGATTGGCTCGAAGCATTAGGGCATATATGCTTGCGAATCGAGCCCCTCCACATAATTATCTACACATAGTGCAAGGCTTTATCTCAGCTATAGAACAATATTTTTCGCACTTAAGCCACATAGGAAGTTCTCGGCTTTATTTTTGAGCGCTTTTATTCTCAGTGCATTTATGAGCAGTTTGTTTTATAGAACTTCCGCAACCTATGATTTGAGGAACCTTTGGCAGCAAAATAACTTCTAGCACCATGCCAGTGGCATTCCGGTACTGTTTCGTGGTGCACGAAATTGTAATTGAAGTAGATTCTATATTCCGCAAAGACTGCAATTCACCTTTTCGCTTCTCTCGCTCAAAACTGATACTTGCGCAAGCGAAACTCCTATTAACAGAATGAAAAGACGCTGCTTCCAAATAGCCTTTGGATATTAAATATTTCTACATGTTCTCCGTATAGCTTCTAGTGACTGCTTGAATCGATATATACTTACAATTGCACAGAGGCAACGCTTTTGAACTCTTCACTTACTTCATCAGCTGATTCGCACCCATTATAATGGTCCGACCTAATTTCGCGCTGGACTGCTTCTATAAAGAATGATGCACTGCCGAACCGCATTAATCTCGCAGCACCCTTCAGTCTGTTTATTACTCAAGCCTTCATGAATAACTTACAAACATTCTAGAATCTTCTATACAGCTTATGCTTTCCCATCAGTGCGAACAATTAATAAGATGATAGATACTCCACCATGGAGACTGAAGATCGGAGATCATGGCTTTTGGTCTGCGAGGCACTCCATCATGCACATGGTTGCAACATCCCACAAATTCGCTAGCTCATTTTCTGATAAATGCACACATCATACGGTTAGTACTGTATGTAGCTCGTAATAGTTCGCTAGTAAGGGAATAGCTTCATAGTAGAGAGTACTCAGAAGCATGACAAACAGAACCGTAGTATTAATAACATCCCTCGGCGGACAATCCAAAAAAAGCCGAATTAATCGAGAGTTATTTCCGCTGAAAAGACTGACTCTAAAAGATTACAGAGGCTAGATCGAGTGCTTATATACAGTGCGAATGGGATGCTATAAGATAGCAACATTAGACCTGTAATATCAGATACTAAATTCAGAGTATATATTAATACAAGATAGAAAGTAACGAGTATTGTTACAAAAGGGTTGATGTCCGATGTTACAAAGGTAAACCAAGTGGAGAAAGGCGACAGAATAGGGGTGGATAGAGGAGGTACCACAGTTGAAGCAGTGAATAAGGTACAAGGAGGGGGGAAAAAAGAAGACGAGAAGAAAGATAGGAAAAAGGAAGAACATAATACCATGGCGTATAGTAGACGGCATGAGAATTTAAGGGGCAATAACGAAATGATGTCTTTGAAGTACATGCACAAGCCTAGCAGATCGCTAGAGCTCATGGAGAAGGCGGAAGACCCCACTGCCGCAAATAGCTATCATAATGCGCACTTGTGTGACAGGGAGCACGGAGAAGAAATCCATGATGGATGCTTACTGCCAAGTTCTGGGGAAGAGCTGGAGCATGGCGGATACAAACTAGTGAGAAAGAAATCGGGAGAAATAGTTAAGCCTAGCTTGAAACTCAGTACGGGAAAAGACTACTTTCTGAAAAAGAGATCGCAGTCATTGCCCAACACGCCATCGTGTAAACTGGTTCATTTCGGGGACGATACGGATGTTAAATACTTTAGGAAGAAGGATAAGCCCACGGCCATATCTGCGACGAACTCTCCATCGTTTGAGAGTGTAGACGCCTTTTATGATGGCATACAAGACCACGACGATGACATGGCTCGACTACTTTATGACACCGATGTCGAAAGCTCCGACAACGACAACTTAAAGAACATGGACAAAATTGGTTCTACCAAGTATCCGCGGCCGCTTAAAGAAAAGAAGATCGAATGGAAGCTTACCCTCCTCAACTTTCCAAATCTCTCTTACGACAGAAAGATTAAAATTGATAATGCATTTGTCTTTCTAGAGAGGATATTTGTAAGCATGGATAGGATCTATCTCATAGGTCATGTTGCAGTCAAGAACATAGCATATGAGAAATACGTTAGTGTTAGATACACTTTAGACAATTGGAAGACCATTGTGGAAATTCCAGCAACATATGTTAGCGACACACCAAGTATTTTGAAGGATAACGGTTACAATAGATTTGTGTTTGAGATTCCTCTTGAATCTATTTTTAATACTTTTGGTGCTCGATCCGTGGTTTCTTCGGACCAAAGAGCACAAGAAAAAAGCTATAGTCTCTGCATAAAATATAGGACGAATAACTGTGACTTCTGGGATAATAATAATTGGCGAAATTATAACTTGAAGCTCAAAAAAACAACGATTTATCTCTCCGGTCCACTGAAAATTAACTTGCATAGTGATAGACCTAAGTATTCTTCTTCTTATATGAAGAAGCACCCGAAGGATACTTTGAGCAAAGATGATGAGAATGAAAAATATTCGCAATCTGAATCTACGGGTAATGACTTTCTTGAGAATGCTTATTACCTACTGTCTCCTTTATTATCAAGTTTGACGTCACGCGTCAAGCCAAATACAGATGTAAAGAAGGAGAATCTGTCCCCTTTGAATAATAAGGCTACTCAAGATACCGATAGTGCCGGTAATCTGGAAAAGCAAGGGGGCAGGCACTTTACTACAGATAATCCGGTTAAAAAGATTGACTACAAACATTCTCCTAGAAGAAATGTTGTGGATTCAAAATCTTATAAAGAACTATTAGACAACTATTGCTTTTTCTCTGGACCCAAAACTGATTCAAGTCAGGAGGATAATTATTGTCCACCATTCGGGGACATGTACTTTGACAGCCTCGACTTGAATAGTAGCTCGTCTAATTTCAATTCAGAAGATGGAAAATTTTCCAATTCAAACGATAGGTCCGCCAATAAAGATAAATCGAGTACTGACAGAAAATCACCTACTTCACAAACGAACAAGGGATTACAAGACTGCACCGACGATTCAAAAATTTTGGATAAGATGGATACAGCTTCTACTTCTACAATTTCGTCGTTCTTGAAAATTTAGTCGATTCGGTGAGGTTTTATAAATTCAATCTTTTATCTTGTTTGAATTAGATCTTTCGTCATTCATTTTAATCAAATTACTTTTTGCATAGCTATACCACTCACTGTATATTAAACACTCTTTATAGACTAAAAATCCCTAATCCTGAAAACTTTTGAATCATGCTCGGAAATATATGAATAAAAATATCAATCAAAGCTATACATTTTAACTATGCCATTTTCGAAACCGACGGCAAACCTTGAGTCGCTCAAGTCTACGCAGCTAACGCTGGAATTATTCGCAAAAGTGTGCAAACATTTTCCACTTTGGAGATCCCAAACCTTAATTAACCTATCATGTGCACCACTGATTATTCTGAATGTGTCCGAGCTAATAGACCAAACACTATCTATGTGGCCAAACTGCGTACGAATGCATTTACCAGTCTTTATGTCCCAAAGTTTGATGGTATTATCCAAAGAAGAAGTGATCAAATGCGTTGGGTATCTCAGATCTTGGGGTAGTTGAGTATTATTGACATTACTTTCCGGATTACTAGCAGTTACATTACTCCCGCTAGAGAGATCTTTTATTTTCTCCTCTGCATCATTGACATCTTGCACTAGTTCGTCCTTATAGATTAAAGGAATAACACATTGCACTTGGCCGATATGACCATTATTATCAAGGCCACCAAATATTCTCAAACATTGATTAGTGTTTAAATCCCACATTCTTATAGTAGTGTCATCAGATGCACTGAAAATAGTGTTCGACTCAGGATGAATCTTTACAGAATTAACCCAATCTGTATGTCCTCGTAAAGTATAGCAAGTTCTTGAGTCGACGTGCCAAACTTTAACCGTATGGTCGGCTGAGCCAGAAACAATTGTTCTGTTCAGAAAGTCAACACTGAGTACGGCATCATCATGTCCTCTATAAGTAGAAATGCACTGTCCATTATGATAATTCCAAACTTTGATAGTAGAATCTAAGCCTCCTGTTATCAACTTTTGGGAATCAAATGCTAAAGATCTTATGCCTTTTGTGTGACCAGACAATGTTTTCAACAATTCTCCAGTTTCAATCTTCCAAATCTTAATAGTCGAATCATATGAACCTGTCATAAGATACTTATTATTAAATTGAAGACATGTTACACCATCTGTGTGCCCAGCGAATGTTTTCGTGGTATAAATTCCTTTACGCCAGTTCTTCTCTAACTTGAATCTTTCACTATAAACTGATTTCCAAGGTCTCTTTTTTAAAGTAACCTGCTGCTTTGCATACTCTTCTTGGTTGATTTTTGCTCTCTTTATATCATTCTCAACTTCGTCATTAACACTCTCCTGACTAACGTCTTCTAACTTCCTCTTGGAGCCTTGATCGACTACCATTTCTCTAGCTCGTTTCATATGCATTAATGGTAAACCCCATCCACAGTTAGGGCACTTTCTATCTATATGCTGTTCACACATATGATGCCATACTCTGTCATCATCTGCTAATGCCTTCCATTTCCTAGATACCAGTGCAGCATTACATAATGATCTGCAATCAAGGTAACACAAGATCTTGAGAGATATTTCCACCGGTAATGTCGCTATGAAATCGATTTTGATCAAAGAGCTTACTTCCTGACAAACAAATGACAACTGCGGAAAACAACATTGGCTCAACAACCCTTGGAGTATAAGAGACCTATGTTGATGTGGTGCAGCACCAAAAATTGACCAAACATGTGTGATAGCCTCCTGGTCTCGTGAAGGAAGCTTTTCAAGCTGTTGCTGAATGTTCCTCATCTTCACTTCATCTGTCTGCTTGTTGTTTGTGATCTCCGGGTTATGTCTATAGCAGTATACGTGGAAATTATCTCGAGGCACCAAGAATTGATCTTTGATATGCTTGACGAGAAATGGTGTCACTACAGACATGTCATCTTTAGTTATATCTTCTCTTTTCTTTTCTCGCCCTAAAGGTGTGGCTTCTCTATCCTTATCGTTCATATCACAAAATTCTCCTTCGCGAATCTCTCCTTCCCTCTTACCATCCTGCTTCAAACAGCTCTTCACACTTCCAGACTTCTTCGATATCGTGGTCTTTTGAGAAGATATACTATTCGAGAGTATTTCATTCAACTGTTTGTCCTTTCCTTCGTGCGAAACTTCGTCAAATGCTGCCGCGTTCTCTTTCCCGACACAACTGTTGGATAGCATGGTTCCTCTCTTCTATTTATATTTTCCCTTTATCCTAAGATTTTTCTATCACTCAGACTAACTTTATAAGTCTCTCGATACCCCAGTAGTAAGGAAAAACAGACTCTTTAATTATATATTATTATCCACTCAACTGAAGCGCTTGCCGACCATAAATAACTTTAGTAAAAGGTCACATCTTTATTGAAATGGTTAGGTTATGAACATCTGCAAAGTTTATTGTCACGTGATGGTTCTAAGATGCCACCACACTGCAAAACAACGTAAATACTTAAATTCTGAATTCTTTAGTGACAATTAAATAACTACATTAGATGTGGTATCGCTAGATGTGGTTGTGGTTACCATTGGTTATGTGAAAATATAGGTCTACCTGGGATAGCTACAAAGAAGGGCCGGCGCGAAACGGATACTAGTTTATGGATACTCGAGAACGGCTACAGCACCTCATAAAAAGTAACAGTTAACCAGTGTAAGTTATAGTGACATTTGTAGAGTTCTCACACTGCGATAATAAGGCCAGATGTACTGGAGCCACAATAGTTGATATCAAGTGGTTGAGCGTGCCGTGACGATCTGGAAGCATCTCGAATACTGATCACGTGCATTGATTATGATGAGATGACTTTAGCAGGTTCTAGAAAAATAAAACCCATACATAAAGGAATTGAAAGATCGGAAACAGAGTAGAGAAATCAAAAATAATATGTCTAAAGAACATACACAGGATACTGAATCGAAAGATGTCTTCGAGAACATTGGTAGCCAGGCGCAGGGTGTTGATGTGAGCAATGAAGGAGTAAGACAAACCGGTGCCAGCGATGCCGAAGGACATCCAGTTCAAGAGGTAGAATCGCTTTGTATGAACTGCTACAAGAACGGCACGACGAGAATGTTATTAACTAAAATTCCCTTCTTTAGGGAAATCATTATAATGTCCTTTGAATGTCCACACTGTGGTTTTAAGAATTCTGAGGTGCAGCCTGCGGCCCAAATCATGGAGAAAGGAGCACGCTACGTGTTGAAGATTGAGAAAAAAGAAGATTTCAATAGACAAGTTGTAAAATCAGAGACAGCAACCTGTAGGTTTGCCGAGCTTGACATTGAGATTCCTCCTAAGAGAGGGCAATTAACGAATGTTGAGGGATTACTCACGGAGATGATCGAGGACTTGGAAACGGAGCAACCTCAGAGAAAGCAGCAACAGCCTGAAATTTTTGACAAGATTAATGAGATTATTCTGAAAATTAAATCTTACCTCAACGCTGAACCGAATACGCTCCCTTTGACTTTTTCAATTGATGACCCAGCTGGAAACTCGTGGATTGAATATATACCCGGTGAGCCTGCCCACAAGTGGTCAGTATACGAATATAATAGAACAGCAGAACAGAATGCCTTTTTAGGATTGATTTCAGAAGACGAGGTTGCACAGAAGCGCTTAGCAGAAGCAGAAGCTAAAAAGAAAGCAACTGATGCTAATATCTCCTCTACATTAGCTAAGGAACTGAACTCTAGTTCTGAAGATAATCCAAAATCTACCGGTGTCATTTCGGACGGGTCAGAGATTGAAAACCTTAATAATGAAGTTCAAACTTTCCATGCAACGTGCTCCTCCTGTTTCAGACCTTGCGAGACGCATATGAAGACCGTAAATATACCGCATTTCAAGGATGTTATAATCATGTCAACGGTTTGTGATCACTGTGGATATAAATCCAATGAAGTAAAGACTGGTGGTGAGATTCCGCCTAAAGGTAGGAGAGTTACGCTTAAAGTAGACGATAAGGAGGATCTTGCTAGGGATATACTAAAAAGTGAAACCTGCGGTATGAATATTCCTGAACTAAACCTCGATCTCACGCCTGGCACTTTGGGTGGCAGATTCACCACAATTGAAGGGTTGCTAAGGCAGGTGTATGAGGAATTGCACAGTAGAGTTTTCTCTGAGACTTCAGACTCCATGAATGAAGAAACTAAATCTAGATGGGTCCAATTTTTCTCCAATTTACAAGATGCGATTGACGGCAAAATAAAATTCACAATAATAATGGAAGATCCGTTAGCAGCTTCTTACATTCAAAATGTATATGCACCTGATAATGACCCAAACATGACGATTGAGGACTTCGAAAGATCATTTCAGCAGAATGATGAGCTTGGATTAAATGATATGAAAACGGACTGATGAAGGCTCAATATTATAGAGTTCATATATGTTAACTGAAATAAAATGCATTATATTCTCTTAGATTATGTAATATATTATATTCTATTCTTTCTTAGAGTCTTTTTTGACGTCTCTAAGTACTTGAGCCCATTCAGAATTTTCCAAAGTAGCACTTACTAAGGAAAAATCCGAAAATGGGTCCTGAGGAGAATCTTCTTTGTCCTTTGAAAGTAATGGAGAAGCCGGCAGCGGAGACATTTGATTAATCGTGCCTTTTTCCTCGGAGCTCTCCTCACTTCCTGGTGGCAGATTGATCTCAACGGAAGGAACCTCAACACGCAACTTGGGTAAGTTGGCTTTCGAGTTCTTGCCATATTCTTTCTTCTTAGATCTTGAATTGAAAACATTAATAGGAGATTTTGGAACATACATTCCACTATTAGTGTTAGGCTCATTGACACTCTTCAAGTTCTCTTGTATTTTCCAGTTAGCATCTGAGTTCCTGTCAGTGTCACTGAGTGAACTACTGTCTTCATTTGACTCAAACATATTCGGCTTCGAATTTAAAGGCGTTGATACTTCTAAGTCTTCATTTTGAAGATAACTCTTACGCCTAAGTTCTTTTCCAAAATCGATGTCAGATCTTCTTAATCCTCTTTTTTTGTTCTCTAAATATTTCCATCTGCAAGCGTACGCAGCGATGGTTTCATAAACCCTCTTCTTGTGTAACCTTTTGTCAACCTTTTGCATAAGAAGCCTTCGGTCTAAGAAATCTATCAAATTAAGGCATTCGCCAGGCTCGAATGAATTATACAACGGAATTTGAAGTAAAATTCTTCTAAAAGAAATTCCAGGGTCACCATTCAATTCCATCGTAAGCAATGCTTCCTCGATAAACCTCTCATACTGGAAGCGACGTGTTCTAATTTTACTTATGTCCATCTGCAGTAGTGTTTTCTCAATTGCCTCATGATTTACGGTAATATTATATGGATCGCTAGGATCGTTTCTACGAATCCATTTCTTGCAGAGCAGCCGAATTTCAAGCGGACCGGAATATAGATGAAATGACAAAGCACCATCAAGTGTATGTAAAAGTTTAGGTAGATAATAAGGTTTAATAAACCCTGTCCCTTCAGGATCAAATATTTGCCAGGTTCTCTTGAACTTTCGAATCTCCTCTCTTTTAATCAAATGGCTGCATAATGCGCGATGATTAATGTAGCTGAAACTGTCGAGAATTAAAGACACGAACATGTTCAAGAAAATATACATCGATATCACATTCCACAGCATGAACAAGATGTATGCGTATTGTACATTGCCACAATCGTTAGTTAAATTTCCGTTATCTGTGCAAAAAGGGGGCGTAAGTTTGAAATCATCCATAATATAATTCCAACCTTCTCCAAAACTACAGCGAAACAACAAGATCAAGGCTTTGGGAACGGACCTTACATTAATGTTACCACTCGTATTGGGACCGATTTTCGTAGTGCCAAAAATTTGATTCATGGCAATAGCATAAACAAGGAACATCACAATCCAAGTGAAAGATAACGATATGAGCGAAGGTAAGGATGCAGAGGCAAACCTTAGTAATTCACTCAACCTATTGCTTCGAGGTATAATAAACAATAAAGTGGCTAACAAAAACAATTTATTGAAATTCAAAAATGTATTCTCCGGGTTCAAAAAGAAAGCAATGATAGTTGTTGCAAATGCCCCAATGGATACGAAAAAATTGAATCCATTCCATTTATTCCCAAAAAAAGTTCTTGTGCCTTGCCCGATTAACTGCATAGACGCATTTATAAAGAATATGCATGATGTGATTGTATAAAGCACATAACGAAAAACATAGAGCCAATCAGGCGTAGGGAAGCATTCAATTAGCAATGCAACAACAGTGACAAACAAAACAATGTTCAATATAGCACGCCAATATGAGTTTCGTTCAACTGTCATTCGATAGCAGAATCTTCTGAAAGGCTTGAGGTCCTTCAAGTTTTTTCTTTTAGATGGCTTCACTTGACTTAAATATTTTTTTACCTGATACCAGGCTATCTGGTCTATTGTCATGTACGCCCGACCTGTCGTTTTTGAATAGTTGCTAATTATAACAGACACAAATGTTGTAAGAATGAAAATTGTGCTGACAAAATTGAACAAAATAACAAAAAATCCATTAAAAGGTGATGCAAAGTATCTTTGAGGAGTGCCGATGCCAGTGCTGTTCATCACATCTATTAATAAATCCAGCCATCCTTCCAAAGATATTATTTGAAAAAGAGAGGAGAATGATGTAGTGAATCTATTGAATTCAAGAGGTGGGTTAGTATAAATATTCGGACTTAATACTTCCCAGTCGAAGACCTCATTTTTGTACTCATTATTGCATTCTGTCTTGTTCGAAACTCCGTCTAAACAGTATCCTAATCTTCCATTAAAAATGTTTAGACCCCAGATGGAAAAAGGAAACAACAAGCAAAGAGAAATCATGGCTGCACTGATAATCTTCCAAAATCCACTAATGATTGTATGCTGAAAGTTATTTTTTGCGGTTCTACTTATAGTCAATAACCTTAAGGCTCTCAAAGCTTTTATTGCTCGAAAAATTCTCGCCAAATTATGATCCAGCTTTAACAATGCAATAAATTCAATCCATAAAGATATCAATACAATCATCTCAATGATATTCCAAGATGATCTCATGTAAGCATTTGGAGTGAATAAAAGACCGTCAGCAATAACTTTCACAACAAATTCAAAACTAAATAAACAGATGAATCCAACTTCTAAGTAAAAAGACCAATTATTTCTTCCTTCTGGATCCCGAATTTTATACATGTAAAGTGGTGTCACATAACATGCGGTCACAACTAAAGTTATAGTGGCAGCAAACATAATCACCACGAATGCCTCTGATAGAAATTTGTTGGGCTCCACGCCATCAATTCTCTCGCCATGGTTCGAACTCACAATACGTTGACAGAGAGTTCTTAGTCTGTGCCTTGGTCCCATAAAATAAAACACATAATTATACTTCGGGTTCTTCTTCAAGAAATTATTCTGATCATTGATTATCTTATTCTTTTCAGCAATTACGTCCTTAGCAAAAGTCGCAGGATCGAAATTGGCAAAATTTATGGACGCCTGTTTACTTTTTCCGTAAAACGGGTTCCTCAAATAATTAGCCGTTCTCCAATAATTAATGTGAAGCCACCGTTTCCAAGAGTTTCTAGGTAAATCCTTTAAATCAAAATTTGACTCATTCTTTGATCTCACATTGTCCACATCTAAAAAATCATTCACCGCAGTTCCACTTAATAGCAAGTTAACGACTGTTTGTTCAAGCTCATCTCGCACACCTTGCTTACCAAATAACCTAATTTTTATCTTAGAAAGAAGGCTCGATTCGCTTTCTTGACTCTGAAGCCGTCTGGTCATGTTATCAATGAACTGGTACAATTGTTTCTTTCTCTTTTCATCCTCTGAAACTTCTAATGTGTTTGCAATCACAGCAATAAAAATATTTAGAACAACCATATTCGATATAATAAACCATCCGATCAAAAAAATTGCACCAAACGCTTTCAGCGATATGGTGCTACCGTATTCCTGCATCGCATAGAGAATTTCTGTCCAGTTCTCAGTTGAAGTAATCACATATAGAGCAACGAATGCATTTGGCAATGTATGCATAGGAAGAGGAACTTCAGAAAAATCAAGCTCATCTTCAGAGAAAGTGCCTTCAAAATACCTAGTCATGATGATGCTGGATAAGAAAGTAAGTATGAAGAAAAATAATGCTAGGTCAAATAAAGCACGAAAGTTGCTGTTTATTTTCAACCAAAGTCCCCTGGTCACCTTAGTGGCCAAGACAACCCTATAGAACCTCAATATCTGGAAAACAGTCAACCAATCATAAGCATGACCTAATTTTTGTCTAATAGGTTCAATCACAATAACGAATGTGATACTAGCCAAAAACAAATCGAATATATTCCTTTTCGAATAAAAGTAAAGCCTCCAATTCGGAAAATAAAATAGAAATCGACAGATACTTTCAACCAAGAGAATAATAGTCGTAGCCAATTCGAATTTTTTGAGTATTCTGGCCCTTGAGTCCGACATATCATAAGTCCTGAAGCACATGACGAAGAGATCTATCATGATTATTATGGGGAAAATAATTTCAATAGTGTAATAAAATTTGAGAAATTTATTTTGCTTTTTCAATTTTTCAATTCTATGTTGATGCAAAGATACCTCTTTATTTGAAGAACCGAACATTTTCCAAAGCCTATTGTTTTGGGTCCCTTCTCTTCCTTCAAATGCTTCAACTCTAATCACCTTGAAAGATGCAACAATTACCGCCACGAACACATTAATGAGCCACACGGTCATGATAAAAATGCATACTATAAAATACAAGCATGCGACGAGATTATCTGAGTCCATGGTATCATACATTATGTCTGTGAACGTATTTGCACTCATAACGACGAATACAAGCTCCATAGAGTGAATAACATTGTCAAAACTCACAGTTCCATCATAAGGATTCTCTCTACTTTCACATTTGGAATACCGAGGACAAGCAAAACCTTTTTTCAGATCAGCATAAGTACCATCCCTTCGAATATACGGCTGAGATTTGCCATCCAAATCTATGAATGATCCACAATATTGGCTCGTGTTTTCGAAGGTATCGTTCACATCTTCGGGATTATACCAAACACAATGCCTAGTAAAAGAAGATTTGAATGACTGAACGCCTATAATGGCAAAAAATATCCAAAAGAAACCGATAAAAATGGACACATCAATGAGCTGAGGAATAGAAACTCTACATGCCATAAGAATGGTTGAAGTTCCTGTCGTGAGATTACATAATCTCAAAATCCTGAGGCAGCTTAATGCTCTGAACAACATTACGTGGTGCTTTCTGTCGTACTGATCAATCGAAAGTAGCATCGAGATCCAAAAAAAAACTGCCGAAAGAAAATCAATCCTATGCCAGCTACTTCTAATATATGCTCTCTTCAAATGTAAATCATCAATCCTATCATAAATTTTCTGGGGCTTTAAGAGAGTACTTTTCATCTGGAGCCGCTGCTCCGTCATAACTGGTTCGTCTTCCAAATCCAGATCCTTCGAATTATCCTCTCGACTCGTCTGGCTATCTGAATCGCTGTACTTCTTTCTAATGTCAGTGTGCTGAGTAAATCCATTATCATTGGAGTCAAACTTGATAATACTATTGTTATTAGATTCCATGTTAAGCTTCTTGGATGAGGATAAAGGCTTTGATGCCGAATCTTTCTTAGAAGCTGGAGACAACCTCTTGAATAACTCAAGACTTTTCAAGAGCTTTGAATAAAACGGAATATTAAACTTTTGCCCTATCTCGTTTTCTGGGTATGGTATGTTTAACTCATCGAACATAATTCTATCATCATAGAATCCATATGCAATTATGGCACAGATAATCTCAAAGGTATAGAAGATATTAATGAATATTAATATATAGTCCGCCCAATTATTTCCAGAATAATAGTAGCCTCCTAATTTCATTGGATTCCACAGCCGATATGATAGTAAGATAACTTGCAAAAATAAAAATGCCAATAGAATCAAGCTTAGCCAGCGATGGGAGACAACTTTATAGCAAGATTGTCTGATTTTAGATTCCAGAGTGAAGATCTTTAATGATTTTCCAAATAAATACATTGACACATTGTCTTTAAAATTATTCCTCTCCTTCACAGTATAATAAGCTGTATCAGACTTCTGAAACTTGGAAGGTCTACTAGATACATCATCAAAGAAAGATGCATCCACGGGCCGAAACTCGTTTTCCAAGATTGGTTTTCTCTTTGGGCTGCCGCTCCCTCGAGCTGCAAGCTCTTCGTTTATGTATATACCCAATCCCGAAGTCTGATCCAGTCCAACAGGTTTAGAAGGTTCCTGAGTGCTGTCTGTAACTCTTACCTCCGGGATTGTAGTGTGACTAATATTCGAAACATCATCATTATCCCAATTAGTGGAACTATTAGCTGACAAGCGAACCGAAGGGGTTATATCAGGATTTAAAGAGTTCTCGGTCAGTTGTTCCAAGGCCGGTGACACAAGAGGCCTTGCGCCCGCAATCCTATCAGATATTCTTGCAATTGCATCAGATAATTTACTATGAGTTGGAGAATGTGGACTGAGTCTGTGGGAGGACTGATGGTCTTCTGATGCCTCTAAACTATTATCATGAGCCGAATTGAAACTACGAGATGGGTGTAATGTAAGTCTCTCATCCTGACTGTCTTCAAATGGGTTCATTCTTGATTCGCTGTCAGGGGTTCTCAAATCCTGTAGCGGTATGTTATCTAAATAGGTCTCATTTATCTCACGATCAGCATGGTCTGTAACATCTTCCTTGCTACTGCCAAGTAATCTCGTTGTTAAGTCTTCGTTTTCCGTAGTTGGAAACCAGTTCGCCTCGGATGTAGAAGACCCAAGAGCATATGTAAGTCCCTCTTTAAGTGCTTCGAAATCCTTCCTTTTTGAAGTATCAGATAAAAAAGGCATTTCACTTTTCGTAGTTGGAGAGCTAAATTCGTTTGCCAGATTCTTTGACGTTCTTTCCTGTGATTCTTGATCTGATAGGTTCCTCCTTCTTATTCCGGCACCTGTTGTCGTCTCGGGAAGATAAGACGCAGTTTCACCAGCCTGGAGCTCGTCTTCTGAATACTCAACATCACTATCTCCACTACTGCGGTCACGAATTTCAGTCTCGAAAGGATTTTCTTGCTCTTCGAAGCTTGATGAGTCCTCAAAATATCCTAGATCTCGCCTCAGCTTCATCTTTTCTGAGCTCGAATCAGACAGCAAAACACTATTAAAAAGATTTCTCTTTCCTAGATTAGCAATATATTAGAATGTGTTTATGAGAGTGAGGAATGTCTGTTTCTAATTTTAAGCGAGTAAGTTGGTGCCCTGATATCAATAGAAAGTAAATTTAGTCGCATCAACTGATTTTGTGTCACAACCTGCAAAACTAATGAATACTACTAGAAGTTGGATGGCGCTCTCTAAAGAAGAAGTATTGAGGTACTAAGAAGGGGTTATATTTTTCGTTAACTCTCCCTTACAGTTCACAGTGACATACGAGAACTAGGTGCCAGTATTGCTTCGAATACCTTTGATTGACGGAACAGACATTCTCATATTGATTATTAATTGATTATATAATCAACTCATTTCGAGTAAATCATCGTCCAAAAGCCATGAAGGGTTCTATATTCATGGAGAAATGAGTGGGTTATTAAAGAAACTACCCTCTAAGGAGAGGTTGGATCAGGTGAGGAAGCTTACTGCACAAATCTTCGATCAGAACTGGAATCCAAACAATGTGAGAAATGGAGCAAAAATTTTGAGAGAGCCGTTAAAGGGACCAAAAGTAGCATCTTACTATGGGGAGAATGGGGCCGCTCCAACGTTCAAGGACTTCAAGGAATGGTTCCCTGAGTTGAAACTTATTGATCCTAAAGAGGCATATCGTGTGAAAATGGTACTGGATAGGAAGAAGAGAAATAAGGGAGCTCCTAAGAAGAAAAATAGTTGATGAACAGAAGCCTTGATATAAGAAGTATAAAGTAAACAAGAGATTAAATGTGTAATGCAACTGTACATAGATATTTATACAATCTTGAAAACATTTTTAGATTTTTTTCCTTTTTCGAACGCTAAAGGTGTCCGTAGCTTCATCTGCCATGCTTGAATTCCCAGCAAAACTTAAACGCTGACCGTTAGTTCTGGCAGCTTTATCGAGACCAGCTTCTGAAAAATTCTTCACATCTAATATTTTCGTAATCAATTTATCTACCTTTACCTCGTCTTTGGTGTTATCATAGAATGCGGAACCACTCTTTGGATTATAGGACAACTCAACTCTATCCCAGACAGGTTCAAAATGTCCGCTGAAAAGTGTTATGTACACCTTTCCGTCTTCCTTGTCCAATGAAGCTCCATGAATTGCTTTTTCTCCATAACTTTTTAAGATTTTTAAGATCTCCTTGTCAAATGAATAAGTTAGAATATGGTCATCCAAAACAAGAATGAGTAAAGAGTCTTCATACTTCTCTCCCACAAAGAACTTGGAAATCAATTTTGAACTTATTCTTATTGGAGTTATTAGCTTGTAGGATACTGTTTCCGCGTTGGAATATTCTATTCTGAATATGAAGATAACATCTTCAATTTGGATAATAATAATACTTGATGAAAAACAATTGAAAATTTTGAGGTCCTTAATTCTGCATTCATCTTTAGGAAAAATGCGTCCGCTTTCCACTTTTTTGTATCTTTTTGCAGTTGAACTTATTGTTAGATCCCAAGAATAAGCTGTTTCCGATATATTGATCGTTGTTCTATCTATAATTCCTAGGAGTTTAATAGACACAAATAAAAGCTCTAAACTTAAGAAACCGGTTCCATGATTCAAACCTGCAACTAATACACCTTCCTTTCCCTCGTTGAAGAGCCAATCCCATTCGTAATTGGTACATCCAAAGTCAATTGTAGAATCTTTTTGCAAGCGTTCTATAATCCCATCTGTTAGATAATTTATTTCAGTTATAGGTCGAGCTTTGAGCATTTCCTCTTGTTCCAAAGACTTGTAGAATACGCCAAGCAGGTTGTATATTTGCAAAGTAAAGCCAAATAAATATTTATCATCATTGAAATTACAGATCCATTTTCCAGATCTTGACCACTTCATTTCCTTTTCCACATCATTATTGCCACCCAACCTCAATGCAGCGATCGGAAAACTTTCGGAGCCACTATTGTACATATGATGCAATATTGTAAGCATCTCTTGGTTTGGCGCAAAAGAAGCACTCAGGGAGATGGACCAGAAGCGATTGTTCAGATTTGGTCTCAACAATATGTTTTCATAAGAAGGTTTATCCAAAGTCCATAGTATTTGAGTGCAGTCAAGAGAGAAGAGCTTAGCTTGCAACTTAAACTTGGTGAAGATCAACAACTGTATACTATTTACATACGCTCCATCATGCTGCCTTATATCGCCAATTACTGGAGGTATCCATAATATGCTTTCTATTCCATCTGCTTTTTTCTGTTCTATCACGGCAGGCTCCATTCTGTCTCGTATATCAATTACGACAACCATATTCAATTTTTTGAGCACCACCGCAAACTTTGTACTTCTAGTACCAGGAACTATTTCTTCCCATACAAGCTTGATTTCTATTCCTCGTCCTATACCTTCGTATTCCCCAGAGTAAATATGCTCTCGCAAGATGTGTGCACGAATAATTTTTTTTATATCATAAGTTGCATACAACTCCGTTGTATCACCCTCCACGTCAAAAACATCAATTTCCATTCCTTCCACCCTACGCGAGGCAGTATACTTGCCACATAACGATGGATAATGGGAAGTCCACTCCGCCATCTCTAGAACAAGAATGGTATTAACATGCCAGAGGAATTGTTAGCATAAATATTACACAAAGCCAAATTGAAGCAAACACTAAACATCAACACAGAATAAACAAATAACATACAGGATATTCGTTATATAGACGGGTTGTACTTTCTTTTACTGCAAAAAACTAGAGCCTGTTTTAAGAATTTGAGAGCTGCATTATGGCTCCCAAGAAGAGGCAAGCTCCGGAGGGGGTGTTGACAAATAATAAAAGGAAAATAAGCAAGCCAGTTGGTACTGGCAAGAAAAGAGGACGAAAACCAAAAAATCAAAAGGCCCTTGAAAGCCAAGCCCATCAGACTTCAGACATCAATGATAAGACCCAAGAACGCTTGAAAGATTCGTCTGACAAGATTAATGAAACCAAAAGTTTAGTCTTGGGAAGAAAGAACAAATTGGACGCTTTATTATCGTCCTCGCAACAATCAAAGAAAGGGCCTACCAGAAACACGAAAAAAAAGCAGATGGTGGAGTCAGACGCTGAATTTGAAGAGGACGAGGGATTTGTTTATCAAAGAAGTCAAAAGAATGCACATCTGCTGCATGCAAAATCATCGGATACCCTTATCTCACGCTTAAAAGAAGAAACTGAAGGAATGATACAAGATCAGCGGAAACTTGAAGCCACCAAGCTTAGGCCGAAACTGTACTCTTTGGACATAAGAAGATCTACTGAAAAACATTTTTCTGCTTCGCAGAAGGTACAATCGATAGAATCGCCTGAACCTGGCGATCTCAACTTTAATAGAAATACTACGCCTTCATATCAAGAGCAACATTACGTTCAGCTCTCCTCTCCAATCGATTCCTCTCATAAGAACGGGGAGAATTTTGAGGATTCTTCAGATGAATACAAGGAAGAAGTATCGCACCACAGGCTTCACCTTATTGATCCTGAATATGGTGGGCCAAATGGTAATCTTAATCCGCTGAAGGGAAGGAGGAGGTCATCTTATCATAACAGGGGAAAAAGGGTTCTGTCTATAGGGAACGGTTACATGGGTGTGCCTCATGAAGATGTACCTACAAGAGATTTCTATAAGTTGGTAGATAGCTCGCTTCCAGAGCCACAAAGAATGAGACAGTTATTAATCTGGTGTTTAAAGAGGAATTTAGATCTAGAAGAGAGAGAGAATAAGACTGTTTTTGAATCAGGCTCTACAGAGGATCAAACTGTTATTAATATTGCAAAAGTAATTAAAGAGGAATTGTTGCAAGAACTCATAACAGGAAATATTTCGACAAGTTGGTATAATAAGGAAGATTCAGAGGAAGGTGATTTAAATTTCCTTCTGCTGAAAGATGTGATTTTGCCCAATCCACTAAATATAAGTAATGAAGAGAATATGGAGATATTTAAGAAGAAACTCAATTCAATAATTCATGAAAAGGAGGATTGGATAACTTCATATGAAAGTAAAATAAAGCCTCTTTCCGCTCTAAAATTAAAAAGCTCATTTCAAGACGAAGAGCTAAGAGACTATTGTGCCACTAGGTCTCGTGATCAAAATACCCCAGATTTCGAGAGACTCCTTCTGTCCCCAATAGAAGCCACAGAATCGAGATTTAAAGAAATTATCGAGAATTTCGGTCAGAATTTGGAAAAGTCTGTCGACCTACTATTTAGCACTGTCCATCAAATGACTCAAGCAAAGAACTTGATCGAAATGCTGATCCAAAAGAATCTAAATCCTAAGGCGTCTGCATTAGTGGGCAATTATATGCTAAGGACTCAGAGAGAGAAGAATGATTTCAAAAATGCTAATCTATCTTCACGAAAGATCATTACGATAGATGAGCTATTGAAAGGGGTTGCAAGAATAGACAGTGCAAGCTTTCAGGCTGGTGTTAATTTATCAGATTAAGTTCTTCTAATAATAGCATCTTCTACTTGGTATCCACGAAATTATCACTAGCATAAACATCAGCATTAACTACTCTTCTGTATAATATTTTGTAACTGTATTATTATGTATCTCGACATGTAACTTTTTTATACTCGAAGTCAAACTAAAGATCGCGCTAATTTCTATTTTTGCCTTTAGGTTCTTCACATTTCATTTTCGGAAGCTTGAGTGAGGTAGAGGGCACTATAAGATTTTAGACATTTGTTAGCAGCAGACTTCTTCGAAGTATTCATATGATCTGCTTGTTTTTCAATTAGGTTGTTCAGTTTGCAAAGTTTTTTGATATGCTGTAAGTGGAATAATGAAATTCAAGGAATCATTAGGTATAAAAGGCCCAACATCAAAGCTTTTCTTTTGGAAGCTTCAGGGTCAAAGACTGCTAAGAAATGAAAGTATTATAAAAACAATTATGTTATTGTATTTATTTGTCATATTGTACTTCTTTTGGTATATCCAACGAATTTCTAGTCTACCCATCATAGAAGATTTTCCGGGACAAGTTAACATTGAAGAAAGGGATCATCTCTTTAAACTAATTGATAGCTACGAAAATCGTGAACTATTCAGTAACATTGACGATTCAAGATATTCTTTTTTTGACTCAGAGGAGAACGTTCTCGGTACTGCCGAATTGAGGGCGTATCATCTGTATCAGAGGCAACCTTATGTGACAAATGGTCTTATCGGAAGCAGGATCCCTAGTTTGGGCCAAGGATTTGCATACGATCTGAAAGAGCCACTGGCTAACGATGACTCAATTTTGAATGGATGGCCGCTTTTTAACAAGAGATATAGTGGGGCTTTTGTAGCAGGCTTTTACGATCTTCAAGCCAAAGTTAATTCAACGAATTTTCCTGAATTATACGCAGATGGCTATGAAAGCATACTAGCTTCAATTCCACAATGGACGACTCTTACTATCAATATGACAAAAGAGGATCAAACGTATGCTTTAGATCCATCAGTGACTGATATCAATCTAGAAGTTTTCAAATACTATTCGCAGAATCTCTCACTTTCAACAGGTACTGTCTCCACAAAGTATGTTTGGTTAGATTCTTTGGAAATTACATATCGCGTGACTGCTCATAAGAAGTATTTGAACTTGGGCATTGTTGAGCTAAAAATACGCAATTTGGACTCAAGAGTTCTTTATCCAACACTAACAGATGTTTTAGATTTTCACACCTCCGAAAGATGTCAACTACAAGAAGCAGGTTTTGATAATGATGGCATATTCTTGCAGTTTCAACCTCAGAATATACCTTATGTTAATGGCTCTGTATACTCTACGTTAGATTGTCCAAGTGAGATAGTAATGAGCTCAAGCAAAAATAATTCTGAAAGTTCCGCGTTTCAATCTTTACATCTCAAGCTAGCTCCCATGAGTGAGGTTACTATTTTGAAGTATGTGGGGATTGTTACGTCAGACTCAGAAGATACACATTCAAGATCAGATGCTCTTATCAAAGCCAGAAAAGTAGCAATGCATCGTAAGAATATTTTAGAAATTATTGGTAGCCACAGGTCAGCTTTTGAGAGCCAGTTTTCGCAACTCACTAAGATTGATTTTTTTGACGATTCATTTCTTTCATTGATTTCTAATGCATCACTATATCACCTATTCGTTAACACAAGACCGAACGCAGTTGGAATAACCTCGGCTTTATCAGTATCTGGCTTATCTTCAGATTCCTACGGTGGAATGGTATTTTGGGATTCTGACTTGTGGATCTTCAATGCCCTTCTATTATTTTTTCCTGAGAATGCAAGAAGCATTATTAATTATAGATCATACATGCATAAGCAAGCAAAGGAAAATGATAGAACAAGAACAGGGGCTGTATATCCCTGGACTAGTGGTAGGTTTGGTAATTGTACTTCGACCGGCCCTTGTTTTGATTATGAGTATCACATCAACATCGCAATAGCCATGTCTGCATGGAATTATTACCTCAGCGGCGCTGGTGACGAACTTTATCTTAAAGATATAGCATTTCCGTTGATAAATGATACAGCGAGCTTTTTGGCGAATTACGTGACATTGAATTCTTCCCTGGGTTTGTACGAAACCCATAATTTAACAGATCCTGACGAATATGCCAACCATATAAGTAATGCCGCTTATACAAATGCTGGAATATCTTGGCTTATGAGAGTTGCTCTTGATGTTTTCAGTCATCTCAAGCTTTCACCTCCCGAAAAGTACAGCTCTATCGTGGGAAAAATGTACATACCATATTCAAACAACTCGGATGAAATAGTTCTTGAGTACACTTCGATGAATTCTTCAGTTGATATCAAGCAGGCTGATGTTGTCATGATGACCTACCCCTTGAACAACGAGCTAATATCTGAAAAAACTGCACTCCTGAACTTGCATTACTATTCTTCTGCACAATCCAGTGATGGTCCTGCCATGACTTTTCCGATTTTTTCTATTGCATCAGCAAAGCTTTCTACAGTGGGATGTTCTTCGCTGTCATATTTGTACAAGGCAGTCCAGCCTTTTATTCGTGGTCCATTTGCTCAATTTTCAGAACAGAATAACGATAATGTTGAAATCAATGGAGGTACGCATCCTGCTTTTCCTTTTTTAACAGGACATGGTGGTCTCTTACAAGCCATTGTCCATGGTTTGTTCGGAATGAGGTACTCTTATGAATTCAATGCAGATGATAAGCTCATCAGAATTCTCTCATTTGATCCGATCTCAATGCCTTGTTTTGAGAAAGGCGTTAAGATTCAAAATATCAAGTATTTGAATCAAAGTATCACTATCGGGATGAATGCTACTACGTTTGAGATTAAGAATAATGGCCCATATAACGGCGCAAAGCCAGCTCCTATTCAGATCAAGATGGAATCTCGAAATCCTGCAAGCGGAATGTATCTTTTGAAGCAAGACGAAATGTTGTCATTCCCTTTGTTTAAGCCAAGGCGACTCGAACTAGATAGTATCTCTGAATGTGGACTTTCTAAAGTTTGGAGTATCACAGATGGCGTCCATGGGGATGTGCCTGCGCTGATCAATGATGGAGATTTGACTACACATTGGCAATCGGCGAATAATTCAGGAAAAGTTTTGTTTGATTTAAAAAAAAACAGAAAAGTGAAAAAACTTGACATTAATTGGGGTGATAAGCCAGCAGAGTTTATCACGGTTTCCATAATACCAAAGAAAGTATCTGAGCAAATATCACCTAATTTCATTTTAGGTGCTGTTGATTTTGGAAATGGGGTTAATGAAAAATTCAAATTTGCTAATCGCGGAATAGCACATCTTGAACTGAAGGAAGTATTCCAAGTAGTCAAAGAGAAAGAAGTTAATATAACAGCAGCATATGATCCGATTGATGCAGCCGAAATCAAGTTGAGGACTAGATTCAATCAAACATTAATTCATCTAGATCACGAAATAGAAACTAGGTTTGTTCTCCTCGAATTTGAAGGTACCCATGACGCTGATCTCGAAACTACTTATGGCGCCAAGATTTACGAAATTCAGGTCTTTTGAGATACACGAATTTGCAATCATCTTAAAAGTTCATACGATTAAACTATTAGTACATACATGATATTTTAGATAGCACGATTTATGAATATTCTACTGTAATAGAGCCTCTGCCATTTGAATTAATCTTTTAACACCTGTATGCCAGTCTAGTGTCTCTTCACTATGATTTGTTGCAATTTCGATATTCAAAGCAGCCGCTCTCGTGTATTCTTTTGACTTTAAAGCACTACTAATATCCAACAAATACCTTATAGTCTCTTCCGATAATAAATCGTCGTTGTTCAAGTGATCAAATAACATATTAAGTCTTCTTTCCATATCGATTCCATGTCTTGCATATCTTTCCGATATCCGAGGCTTCACTTCCTCTAAGACCGTACTTAAAGTTTCGTATATTGGAATGTAAGCATCTTTAATATGCGATCTATCTCCTGGTGGAAAAGAAGGTTTGTTTTGCACAACTGGTTCAGTAGGGTTGCCTTGAGCGAATGTCTCTCCGGTAGTTGTCTTCTTGGGGCCCATAGGAGGTGGAGGCGGCGAGAATGGCATAGAGTTACTTCTCATGTTTGGTACAGCCGGTGGAACAGCCCCACTGTAATTTGCAAGAGATGGTGGAGGTGAAACTATACCGCCCATTCTAGGCGTTGGAACCGAACCTCCACTTGAAACGTTAGTCATTGCAGCCGCTGGAGGAGCATATGGGTTCTTTGGAGGCATCGCTGGAACCGACCTAGCCGTATCTGCCGACGCCATTCCACTGCCAATACCTGGAGATACGGGTGGTGGGGCATACATATTCCTCGGTGGGGGTGCAGCAGACGTACTCAGTTGATAAGCAACTTTAGATGGCGGTGGAACTGGCATAGGTGAACCATGGCCACCGTTGAAAGCGGATACATTCCCATCGGGCGACGCAACCATTCCATTTGGAGCAACAGCAGGCGCATATTTATTGGAAGGAGGCGCATGGCTTATACGTGGAGAGCTGGCTGCTGATAAGTTTGCCTGAGAGGGAACTGATGTTCTAGAGCTCGTGCGACTTATACCTTTCGGAGGTGGTGGTGCAAAAGAAGGCGTTTTTGGTATTGAAGTAGCACTCAGTGCCTTCGATATCGCTGCAGGCGCTGGCGCAACAACTGGAGCAGGACGCCTTCCGGTTTTAGGCTTGAAAGTATTAGGTAGATCATTCCATCCTTCAGTTTCTTGCCTGGTTGCGGATTTTGGAGGAGGAGGAGCGGGGCCGTTATTAGTAGGAAAAGACGGAACGGGTGCACCTATAGAGTTTCCGACTGATGGCTTATAAGGATTATGTTGCCCTAGAGATGCTTGCGCTCCAGAGTGCTGATATGAAGGAACAGGTCTAGAAAAAGATCCCAAAGGTGACTTCGGAATAGAAGGCGCTTTTGGAACGTATCCTGTTCCCGGGGTTTGTCCTGAAATGGAAGCGTTGTAAATTTGGGAAGAACTTGAATGTCCATTCGTCGCCAATGATGCTTCAACTTTTGGTAAGAACTTTCCAGAATACTGGGCTCTCGCAGTTCCTTGATCACTTTTCAGCGTGCCCGAGCTTTTAGGTTTGTTCGAGGCACGATAGATACGCTCCTTTTCAGCTTTTAAGCCATTGAAATCATCGGGCAACAACGACAAAAGTATATCTGCCAATTCAAACTTACCTAAGCCGGCAACCAAGTTGCAATATTCTAGAATTGCTTTTCCTATTGGTTCAATATATGGCCCTTGGAATGTGTTGGAGATATTTGCAATACCTCTATATGTTGTGATTTTTTCAATAAAGTTTGAAATCGCGCAATACCTAGCATCGGAAGGTGTAGTAACCCTTGCATCACCAGATTTCAAGAGTTCTTTTTCAAGATCTGAAAGTTCTTGCAACCAAAGACCTGCAATCTTTTCCAATGAGTTTCCTGCCATATAGCAAAGCATAGCATTTTTCCTACTCTCCTCAACCGACTCACTTGAATCCAAAATTCTATCACCGAGTTCAGTGATTTTACTGTCAAATTCATCCCTATCAGAGCAAAACGATTCAATCGATGCAGCAATGTCAACCCAGTTAGTAACATTTGCATTAGCGACGATATCTGTAATATTGGAGCTCGAAACACTGTATATCACTCTGGCAAGATTATCAGAATTGGATTTGAAAAACTTATTTCTAACCTTCAGTTTAACGGAATCAGAGCTGTCCAATGCCAACACAAGAGCTTCGACTAATTTGTCTTGCTTCAAACAAATATCAACAGCTTCTTCGGTCTTTTTGGATAAAAGAAGCTTAATAATGCTTTTGTCATCTTCACTAGTTTCATCAAAAAGAGAAAATTTTCCTTTAGGAGCATATGCTTCAACATCATCTTTATTTCCATTTTCATTCCCTAAACTTTCGAAGAAATCAGCTTCTTGGTTTACAGGAGCCTGAACTTCATTCACCTGGGAATCCTCACCTTGCTCTGTATCTTTTAGACTAATCGCTTCCCTGAATAATTTTTCCTTTCCTACCTCGCTAAATTCCTTCAAAAGTTTCCAATCCAACCCATCTGCTTCAGCTAAAGATCTGGTCAAGTTTGCAGAAATGACTGACTCAAAATTTTTTGCCTTCAATGCTTCTTCAAGTCTGGATGAAGAATCTCTAATAGAGGTATTTGGTGTAATTTGTTCAATACTGACGATGGATTTTCCCGTTGAATCTTGCCTAACGAAAACTAACTTAGAACCAAAACCAAAAGATACGCTTGTAGGATTTTTAAGCCATGCAGGTGCCTGTAAATGTTCAAATACAGGTTGTTGCGTTTCCGCAGTGGAAATTTCACTCCAAAATTCTGCGTCATTACTAGAGACAACCTTAGAAGAAATAGGAGGAGACGTATCCTGTAAAGATTGTACTACAATTTTTCCATCAAATGACGCGGTAGCGAAAACCTCGGGAATTGCTGGTGCAAACCTTGTAAGGAATGCCCAATTGGCGGTAGTTGGATACGAACCAAGTTTTGTGCCCTCGACGGGATTCCACAATACCGTCGTATTATCTTTTCCACTGGAAAGCAAAAGTTCAGGATCTTGTTTACACCAATCTAATGATATGACACCCTTAGATGTATTCATTACTTTCTCGGGTGCATTTGAGTTACGTAGATCCCAGGTTAAAATGACTGAGCAGGAATCATTCTCGCTGGCAGTGACCAATTTTGTAGATTGAGTGGGATGCCAGGCCACGCTCGAGAAATTAGCCCTTCCTGTACCATTACTATATGATAAATGCAACACTTCTCGCTTGGATTTTAAGTCCCAAATGGAAGTAAATCCTCCATTGCCAGTGCTAGCGAATATGTGGCTCACTGAGTTGTTCCATGCAACACAAGTTATATCATCCATTGGGGTCATAGCTTGACCCGGACTAAAGGGCTCACTAAATGTCTTCACATCCCAAACAAATATTTCACCATTCGAGCCTCCACTTACAAGTATATGCGGTTGAGTTGGATTGAACAGTAAAGTTCTAACAGCGCCGGTATGCTTATTGCTTCTATGCACAGATGCCATGTTCAAATCTCTTGTTTTGATTAAAGTCTCAGCATCCCAAAATTCGATCAAGCCATTTTCGAATGCTCCAGCCAATAAGCCTCTTGGTCTTCCCTCAAAGGGCTGTGACCAAACAAGCGAATAGAATCTGTTATCCACGGACGCAGAGAAAAGAGCTACCTTTTTATCTCCCGATCCAAAGATATCCCAGATCTCTAGCACTGAGGAAGAATTGAAGTCGATATCTACCGCGCCTGCCACAGTACCTGTAGCCAACAATGGCAAGTTATCCAGACTCCAAGCAAACGTCGAGGTACGACTTATTTCCTGAATTTTAACCATTTCCTTTTATTTCGATGTCTAGTTTTATCGTAATACCACTCAGTTGATTTCAACTTCCAATTCAATCTTACGATCCTATCACGTTCACGACTCAATTGTTGGATCTGAAAAATAAAATACTCCACGATATTTAAACTCTTATCGTTTGATTTGTCTAATTAGTGTATTAATAAACAATAGAAATCGGTTGATTTTCAATTCCCAATTGATCGCTCTATGTTATTCAAGGTGTTATATCTGATCTGAAGAATCCTTAATGTTGCCAACGCACAAATTTCGTGTTGATCCATTCTGTTTTGTGTAATTTGGTCAGGTCACCTGACTTTGTGCTGGTCTTTAGTTAGGATAATTTGCAATCGAAGTCATAAACAGCCCACCTAGCCTTAATGTGTAAACTCAGACTACGTGATTTTCATTCTCTTCGAAACTTTTGTATTTCTACAATAAAAATATTTTCTCTATCTGTGAATTGTCTTTTCTATCCTTAGTTCACTCCTTCATGCCTTAGATGAAAATGATAAACTTCCATTTACTTCTATTTACACCAAAGACTGCAACTCATTGCCTTTTAAATCGTTTAGGGTATGGTATATATAGAAATTTAAGTGGGCTCTATGCTACCGAAGTGCTTAAAAAAGAGCTGTATTTTTAAGTGTTTCTTAGTATTTAGCATTTTTTCGCAATAGTTGTTATCATGAAAACAAAAGTTTTGAAATAACTATAAACATTATTTAAAAAACTTCTTAAGGAATATCCGTAATTACTGATGCAATTGATGAACATAGTTACGAATAATTAATCTTCATTGAAGTGTGTTTGTAGTGAACTCTTAGAGAAATGTTATGCAATACATGAAGTCTAACCTGTAAAATGTTTGCAGTTTATACACTGATTCAAGAAAGACACTCGAGATGGCACAGAGATCTTGCTAAAGAAAAGTAATGCCATGTTAAGTGAAGATCCAGGCCATGAAGAAATACAGAAAAGAAGGGATCCAATAGCTTTCGAATTTCCTCTTCTGTTGGGCAATGGAACGCCTGCGCCTGATCCAATGAAGAAGCATGAAAAACTCGCAGATATTATAGGGTTGTCTGTAGATGATGAGAATGTGTACTACATCTTTTCAGCCACGGCTGCGTTATGTGACCCTCTTACTCAACCAGAAGAAACAGAAGATCTAATATTAAGCTTAGATAGTTTATCTGATGTATTGATTGCCTTGATATACTTGCATATTATCAAAAATGAAAGTGAAAATGGTGGACAAAATGTGGAGTTCTCCTATCCTTCTATTGAATCTCTAAAATTTGATATGTCTTTAGGGTTTTTCAGGTTGATATTGAAATTGCAAAGGGCGTTGAACGCGGATGACGAGATAAGATTAGCGGCCTGCGCTAGCGTCTCTAAATGGTTTCTGAATCTTCGAGTATGGACTCCTGTTGAGGAACTTGCATTCAAGGAAAAGGAGCTCAAGCTCTGTTATTCAATGGTTTGCGTTTTGTATATGTGCATTTATAAGCTTTTCAAACCCAAAGAGAATGTTCCTTATAATTTAGCTTTGAACCCGTACTTGCAGCATTTGATTAAGGGTTGGAAGTGCTACACTAATATAATCTTACTAGGGTTAGCATTGGATAGAGAAGAGTTGAAAGATATGGAATTGCCTGCTTTCGTGAAGCTCACAATAAAGGGTGCAAGCTCTGTTCGATATGTCTTGGCTTGGATTCTCAACCAAAATCCAACACTGCTTGCGCTCACTAGTTCGGAAAACGTCATGGAATCACGAACCAATTATTATGATGCAGACTACGACATAAAATCAGAAAGTTTAATAAACTTCTTGCAGCCGATGGTTAGGCGGAAAATCAACGGGGGTGCTTTGCTGATAGATATGAGATTGGTGATTGTAGGTTTGCTTATTATTAACTCCGGTATCTCTTTCACTGCGGGCCAGGTTAATATGGAAAGAAAAGATTCTCGGACTTCAATGGCTGAGCGCTATTTGAATCAATCAAAGCCCATCACAGAATTAGGCGACTTGTTGGTCGATTTAGAGTACGATGACCAATTTGACGAAGACATTCAATTCATCTTTGATTATGAACTAGACGATCTTGATGAAGAATGGGTTGACATGGATGATCAAGAAGAAAGAATCCTTAATAATGAATCAGAAATCATTGGCAAGGATGGTAAAGTGTCAACTGCTGTACGTTCAAACGTAGGTCCTGATGATATCGAGTTTGATGAGTATGGCAATGATTGGAGGGATGTGCCTAGAAAGGAAAATGAGCATTTCCAGGATTGGTTCTTAAAAGAATATGGATTATATAATCGACTACTGTCAGACGAGAAGTCTAAGTCCGATTACTTCTTGTCCGACTGGAGTGAGGTTTTGAAGACTTTTGAGTTTCTAGCATTGACTAGCATTGAGGATGATAAAGAATCAGAGGAAAGGATCGGTCAAGCTCTTATAAATACAGTCTCCAAGTGCATAAAGGATGAAAGTGAAGGTGTCACATTTGAGGCAGAAAGCTGTACTCCAGATCTTGTTTATCAGTATTGGATATCTTCGGCATCCGAAGAAGCTATTTCTTTAACACAGAACAACAATAAGCTTATTGTTCCCATATTTAACATAACGCAATTCGAATTGCTATTGCATAATAACAACAAGTTAGCAAGATGTCTTATGGATGAAATGTTGATGTGTCCTGGATATCGTAGAGTGCTCATCTGGTTTTTGACTCATAATGTAAATTTATCTGCCTTACTTATTGATTACATATTCGAGCTACTTGCTGGATTAAGGGGAAATAGAGACCGTCAAAAACCATATCTCTTTACGAGAAAAGGCGAACATGTTATTCTAAGCGAAATTGAAATACTGATGCTACTTCATGAGTTTCTAAACAATTGTAGTGTTTACTTATCTGCAACTGAAGGGGTTGAAATAGACGACGGGTATAAAATAATTCTTTCCGAATCGATTGCTAAAAAACTAATGACTTTTATCTGTCTCATGATTAATCAGCTAATAAAATTGGGTATAATTTCGTTAACAAAAGAGGAAAAGCACCAGGATGGTGATGATATTCATGACTATACGACGGAGCTCCAAGTTTTGTTGATCAATTGGGTGGGAAGATTGCCCGAGGCCCGGGAGCTTTTCTTCAAGCTTAAGAAAGCAAATTATAATAAGGAGAATGATTCTCAAAGAAAGCCCATGCAACTGTTGGACGATAAGGATAAGCAGAATCGTCTAATAAAGGAGTATGCCTCTATGAGTATTCTTGAAATTTCTGAAGACCTTGATAAACTGGAAGAAAATGTTGCGGTTTTGAAGGCATACGTTAAGAGACTAGAGAGCAGTCTTAAATGCATACTTCACAATCAGTTATCAGATAAGGAGTTTACACTTAATATCATTGGAACAGATAGAGTAATAGAAGATTTTGAGTTTTTCTTATCCAACTTTAATACCCTTTGCAAAATAGACTTTATAGCTGAGTTTTTATTTAGCAAGTTTGAAGACTTGATTTCAAAGGGAAGCGCTAGCAATGATGTGAGAGATGATCTTGATACAGCCAAAGAAGAGCCTAATGAAGAGGGAAGGTCTAAAGAGCTTAGTAAGGGAGCTGCTTCAAACATCAAAAAAAAGAAACAGAAACAACGAACTACATAGTAGTAATAGTTCTCTCACATGCCGAAAATTGTCGCACGACATCACCATCTTATAACGAAACAAAACTCACCTATTTAGCTTTTCAAAATTTAGTAGAATGTTCAGTAATCAATTGCGTTCCACACTTTTCAGATCAATTGCTTTTACTTCTAAGAGAATGTCGTCAACCATTGAGCCAGTATGTATAAACCCCTCTTTGAAAATCCCTGTTCACATATTAACGGGTTCCAGGTTACAACCGCGGCTGCCCCTCCTCCGGCTGCTTCATATTCACAAGCTATCAAAGTAAACGGTAAGTACAATTAACAAAATAATGTCAATTATATAACTAACGGAAGGCTTCATTTACGTATCTGGACAGATCCCAAGAACGCCGGATAACAAACCATTGCCAGGAAATGCTACCATTGCAGATCAATCTGAGTTAGTTATTCAAAATGTCTCAAACATTCTAGAGGCTGCCAACTCTTCGTTGAGACATGTTGTCAAGGCTAACATTTTCCTTACAGATATGAAAGAGCAATTTCCAGAGTTTAATAAAGTCTACGCTAAGTATTTTAACGAGCACAAACCTGCGAGATCGTGTGTTGCTGTTAAAGAGTTGCCCTTGGGCGTTCCCTTAGAAATGGAAGTTGTAGCTATCGGCAAAGATCAATTAAAGTTATAGGTTTATATTGTGAATTAGGTTTACATAGTCCTATTAGCGGGAAGACCTGCTACTGACAAGGGCTTAAACCCTACAATAAATCATGTGACATAAACTTTGTGCAACAAATGTTTTAGGAGCTATATGCATACCTATTTTATATGAAGTCTCTAGTACCTTGTGACATTTTTGGTGAAGAGCACACGACCTGAAAAATGTTCACCGAAAATTTTATACTGCTCTACACTACAGAAGTTGAATTTATACTCTTTTGAAGTAACAAGTTTAGGTGGAAGATGGCTCAACGTATTACATACAGAAGAAGAAATCCATGTATGTTTATTTGCATTCACTTATATTGCCCCAGTCGAGGAACGTGAGATGTAAGCTGTAAGCTAGTGCATCTAATTAATGAGATGAGTAGAATTCTTTCATAGGGAAAGGATCCCATGAATAGCTCGGCATAAAAGAAACCAATGAAGTTTGGTAATTAAAGAAGAATCTCTGCTTTTGGCTCGCAGCTCAACGTTATTACTTTCGATTGCAATATCCAGAATTACTTTTTACTAACGTATTTTAGACAACACTAGATCTAACAAGATCAAGGTAGTGAAGACACCTGGTGGAAAATTGATTGCTCAGCACGTCAAGAAGATTGCTTCTAGACCAAAATGTGGTGATTGCGGTTCCAACTTGAGCGGTGTTGCTACATTAAGACCAAGAGAATACGCTCAAGTGTCTAAGACCCATAAAACAGTCCAAAGGGCTTACGGCGGTTCAAGATGCGCCAGCTGTGTCAAGGATAGAATTGTAAGAGCTTTCTTGATTGAAGAGCAAAAGATTGTCAAGAGAGTCTTGAAGGAGCAAGAAGAGAAGGAAAAGAAGTCTGCTAAGAAGACCAGCAAGAAATAAATTAACTGAAAAGCACAGGTCTGCAGCGTTGACTTTCAAAATCATGATGTCTCCTATGTAAAATCCCTTTCTATCTTTAGTTAATAAAAATCATATCTATATTCCAGGTATATTGTGCCTCTCATACGCCGAAGAAGAATTAGACTATTTATTACAAGGAAAGTGCCATGAACTGTATTGAAAGTTCAAATAATTATGTATGCAACAGTTCATAGTATGATCCCTTGCAGCATATACATTTGTAGTGACACAGACGATCACAGACGACCACAGTATCATTCTATAAACGTTTCCGAAAGCCCAAGGGAATGTTTTCCTTTCATATGTGCTCCAGGCCTATTAGAAGCAAATAAATGGAACTATCGACAACCTATCATGACTATTCAGATAGGATAACCCATCTATAGGGTCGCATTATGTGATGTAAGAATAGATTAGAGTTTATGTTGCAACCTAAATACCGAGAGGTCGGTGATAAGGTATTGAAAGATAAACCTAGGAGGTTTCAAGTCTATGAAATTTTTATAAGACGAAACGCTTATGGTTGATGCTATGAGCTGATACACAAGATATTCATCGGGCGTTTGATGGATGTAAATAGCGTTTCATAAATTATGATTCCCAAAAGAGAAAAGAAGAAAAAAAGAAAAGCGAGGAGCTTATCAGCGCCTCATGCTAAATCGGGTGAATAGGAAGTTACGCCAGTCATAATACAAAACTTAGGAGTGTTCGTTTAATTAGTATATATTTTGTGATTGACCTTACTTGGAGTAAAGTAATGTGAACATGGACTCTGAAAGACTAACAAATCTTCTTCAGAATACTTATATTCCACCACAAAAGGAAAAGATTCAAACCACTGTTCCAAGCTATCATCCCTGTCTCGTTTTAGATGATTCACGGACGGATATAGATCAAATGAAAGAATGCGGATGCTCAGGGAAATATTGCGTTAAGAATGCCACAGCTTGGATACCAAAAGCTAGGAGATAAGAGTAAGAAGATTCAAAGGATTGTGATTAGTGCTGCAATTCAGATGTAGTAATCAAGTCCATCTTAGGAGTGATAGATATTGTTTATAGCCAAGTTTATTAATTTAATATAACAATTAGGAATATCTATTCACTATGTACCTTGACCCAAAGAAGCAATAATACATCAAAAGTCCGAAGTAAGTTTAAATTATGCAAATTACAGAAATAACGAGGTTAAAGAGTGAGAAACAGAACTGAAATCATTGGCGGCCATTTCTTATGAACTGCAATTAAGTCTTAGGCACAAGATGACTTTCATTATGATTTGGGTTCTTGCGAGTTGCGTTCCCCTTGAATATGCGCACCATTTACTAGTTCATCAGCGATTTGCTCTCTCTTCCAAAATCTTAGTAACAAATCCCCGTAGTTCTGTAAATCCTCGACGGATATCATCAACTTAAACTCTAATAATAATAAAAACTGAACCTCAAGGTAATTAAGTTCCTCGAGAGGCAAACCTCCCACTTTTGCATACCTCAAATTTTTGTAAAAAATATCTGAAAAAAACTTGGAAGAAACTGTGATACCAGAAATGATCAATCTATGAATGTTGTAGGAATCCATGACAAAAAGTTGTTCCGCATCTTGTGCATCTCCTTCAAAATCGCCACTATGTTTATTTGATCTTAAATTGTTAGCCTTTTTTGCAATTCTGTCAAAATACACTAGCAAAGATAAGAAGACCTCGTTCGTGACCGGACAGTATTTTAAAATCCTCACCAAATAAGCATGCAATGATATACCTGGTATATTAGTACCATGGAAAGCCAAAACGTTGGCTAAGTATTTGTTCTTCATTTCATCATCATCTGAATCGTCTGAATCTACCATTGATTCATGTCCTCTTATCTGTATATCTTCTTCCATATGAGCCTCCTTTCTTTGGTTTAATTTCTCCATCTTTCTTAATCTCTTCTGCTCTTTCAACTTCTGTCGGGCATTTATAGTATTATCAAAGTGATTTGGATGAAGCTTATCATTGGCTTCAACAATCTTCGTTAGCAAAGAAGCTAGCATTAATATCAAATCATTGACAGGATAATCTACTATACACAAATGCTCACCTTCTTCACCCGGTTTGTCCTTAGCACATAAATTCCGGTAGAATTCTTGATAAGTCATATAATGATCTGGTTCTTGATATAATTGATTATATGATGGCGGTTTTTGCGTGAGATCATTAGTAGGCTGCAGCGAAGACATATTCTTGGAATTATTAGAAGGATACTGGTATCGGTTTTGATAGCTGGAAGCCTTATCATACTCAAAATTTGGATTATGGAGAGAATTTGTCGTCGAGCTCCTAGAATTCTGGTAGGAGCTAAAGTATTGTGTCGAGCTCGCGGAATCCATGGACACGTTAGTAGTAGGGATACCAATAGAAGACAAGTTCGTAGGTTTGAAACTTCCACTTTTTGGTTCACTTGGCGCATTGTTTTGTTGTCCATATTGAGGAACTTGATTGGAGGGTTTCTGAGATACAAAGCTCCCTGCACTCTGGAATGGTGATGAAAAAGAATGATTGGAAGAATAAGAGGTGCTCACGACAGTTGGAGTATTGTGGCCCGAAGGAATGTAGTTATTCGATTCATTAGGATTTGGCATTGGGAGATTCGAACCCCTTCTGTTGAAATATAGTGGCTGATTGGGATAAGAAAAGTTTGTGAACTGATTCGCAGGTGCTCCTGGAAAGTCGAGCGAATGTGGAGCGTTGCTTGAAATGCTCCCGAAGTGACTACCTCCGACGTATCTGCTTTCAGAGTTGCCAGAACCACTAAAGGACATCGACGCAGTCTTGTTAGCTTGGCCTGGTGCACTCTGCGGTCCTATATCCATTACAGGGCCTTCCCCTTGCATTGGTGGCTGTAGCATCATCTGCTGGGATGAAAGCAAATTTTTCGTTAGATTGGATACCTTCTCCTGCTTTAATGGCTCTGTGAGTTTGCTAATACCTCCATATGTGTTCGGTTCCATCCTTGATTGTACCTTGATTCTATTTTCTTCTTCCACACCACCACTGTCGCTGCCAAGATCAAATTGAGAACTCATAAATGCAATATTATTATTCTAGGCAAAAAGAATCCAAATAGCTATTAATTGCTACCTTTCTCTCTGTATACTCTCTTCTGTATTGTCTTATATTTGTCCAATTTACTTCACTTTTTAGCGCCGTAAACTATAGGTACTAAGCTAGTTAAGAGATAATACACCCACCTTTTTCCGTGTCGTATTCTATAATTGCAACTTGTTTGACAATGCCTGTATTACTATTACTCTCTGTTTTTCGCAGAATCGCCGATAATTGTCTGGAGTGCTATTTCGAGGAAATAACGTTTTCCTACTAATCCCGAGTTACACAAAACTAAGGAAGAGGTGTGGCCTTTTATAAGTGAAAAGTACTTAGTAAAATAAAACCAAGGTACAAAACAAGAATGTCTACAGCATCCAAGGTAACTTTTGCTGCATCATGTATATTTGCTGTGGGCACCTTTGTTGGTGTAAATTATGTTCAGCGAGCAGAGAGGGAAGCATTAAGACAAGGGCCAATAAAAGACGCAGAAAGGATGGCAGCTAGAGAAATGAACAAGAAGCAGAAGACGAACGAGATGGAGCACCAGGAACAAGTTATGCTAAGGAGAAAATACGAGGAGTTACAACCGTTGAGCAACGAGATTATACGAGGGGAAGAAGACCATCCGAGGGCCGAGTAGAGCACACAGGCATATTTGAATGGCACTGTCATTGGAAACACTAGCATGCTGTAGCCACATCTGTATATAAAGAATTTTGGTAAGCATCACCAAATAAAATGGCCAGGTTAAGGGTTAGGTAAAAGTAATTTCAAGAAGAAAGACGTGTGAGTAAATAGAAGAATATAAGCATAAACCGAAAGATGCTATGACTTGGAACTTTGGAACAATAGTATTTCCATATGTCCCTACATATCAAACATTAAATGTAAGTGCACTTGGAGACACCAGTGGTTTAATATCCAGATGAGCATACACCTGGCAGCCGACGTGATGAACTATGATACACATTCGATATACGAACACTATAGCAATTAGATGTCTGTAGACACCGACATACGGCATCCATACAGCCAGATAATCGTTCAATATAGAAATTAAGTCTTGCCTTAGATGACTAACCAATACAGTCAGTCGAAAGAAGGATTTAAACATATGCGAAATGCTAGCATTTCATTTAATCAAGACTCTACATTGAAGAGTGTTCGACATTGTATAGGAGAAATTGTTTTGGAAAAAAATTCACTTCTTAAAAAGTGGAAAATTGAACTGCGCACGTAAATTATCGTACTGAAATTATAATGAATATGATGAAATAAACTAACTTATAAAGCTTTTACCTAGTTATTCTAGCGTGCTTGTAAATGAGACTTGATTCGTAAATTTTCATGGGACTATTCCATTTTACCAATAACACTTTCGTATTCCGAGTCTTCTGAATTAGGCATCGAATGTTCTGAAGAAGCCTTATCGCTTTGATCTTTTTCTGGCAGCGATCTAGGATTATCTTCTAGATTACCTGATACACCAACAACCGAACCAGTTCTCTTGAATTGACCTGAATCAGCAAATTGGTCTTCTTTTGTGTCCAAATATCCTCCTGTTAGCACGGGCGACTTGATTTCATTGAGCTCAGTTGATGGTGGATTGTGGGAAATAGAATTGGATCTTCGAAAGCTTATATCCTCATTGTCTATACATGAGTTCATATTAAAGTTGCTCATACTTTGGGGCAAACGATGTTTAATGTTTGGATGGCTCGCATTTCCAAGGGGAGATATGTTCTCATTGATATTAGACCCGGACACAGAACCCGTCTTTGAAGGCGGACAAGCATTATTAGAGTAGCTAGGAAGCGAGGACGAGTACTTCATATCTTCGATGGCTGAATCATCATGCAATACGGAATTTCTTCGAGATTGGTTCTCATTCATGCCCACAAGAATACTTGCTGCTTCCAATAACTGAACTTGTTGATGCTTAGAGATCAACAATTTTTTTGTAACATTCCATTCAGGAGTGTGCTCCCACAAATGTTTTGCTAATGACGAAATATGCTTGTAACCCTTACCACATGCCTCACATTTCAATTCTTCCTTCAACCTTCCGGATTCCCCTTCACTTATTCGACGAACTACAAATTCTCTAGACAAGGAAGGAACGCTATTCGATGGTGTTTGATTAGAATACGTCGGTACTGAATTTCCATGTTCTAGACTATTCTGTTGATGCTTGAAAGGAATTGTATACGGTGATGCTGCTGAGTGTCTTCTGTTGTAGTTATACTGTGTATGGGTGCTTGATGTCATCCTACTTTAATACTCTGCAATAAATTTCCACTTATAATATCAGATTGTTGTTTGTCCAGGTATTCTTGATCTTGTAAGCCATGAATTTATGCGGTTAAATTTGAGTTATTACTTTTGTATTATGTCTCTTTCTCGATGATATACTAAAATGTTATTCCACCTCCAGTATGAGCAACTAGATTATTGCAAAGTGCTTCTATTTTCACTGTGTCTTCATTTCACAAAAAAAAAAATAAAATTTTTATTTTTTTTTCAACTAGCATCATTCACGTGATAGTATACCTAGCAAGAAGAGGCTTCATCTACATCAATATGAAAATATTAAGTAACTCTGAAAAGTAATAATTAAATGTGCAAGCTTCAGGAAAATCTCAACGAGAATCAGAATGAATCATTATCGTAATCCACATTTTCATTGGATTGGAAGCCTTCTTCTGTAGAATACAATATGGCTTGGACCTTCTTGAGAAATTCAAAATTATCCATGCTTTTTATTTCATCTTCATTCAACTGATTTATGTTCTCGATCATTAATTCAATCTCGCGAAGTTTGTTGAAGTAAAAGTTTCGTTCTGTTTCTAGACTATCTACCAGGATTCTATACTCCAGAATTTCCTCATTCGCATTCGCTAGGTCCTGTGTCACCTCACTTAGTTGTTTGGTTAATTGGGTAATTCGACTATTGGTGGGAGTACTTGGTGGAATTGACGTGCGCCCATTAGATGAAATGGATGACAATCGACTGTTACTGGACGCGGACCGGGTTTGATTATTTTGACCACTAGATGTGCGAGTTTTAGACATTGTAATGGGCGTATTAGAGCCAGTAGATTGTTGAGACAGTGACCTTCGCCTAGAGACAGGGTCGTAGACCAGCTTGATGTCTTTGTTCTCATGCCAGAATTTTTTAAACCACTGTAAAAGTTCTAGATTATCTTGTAGCCGGCACTTAACCAATCTCTCAACATCTATGGATTTGGTGATTCTATTTTTATTGAATGAAGCCTGGAGAATCTTGAAATTCTGAAGATAATCATACTCAGTTTGTGCCTTGAAATTTACCTTGGACATTGGCACTCCTCCTACTATACAATCCATTAGCTGGCAGTATGCTGCACCTGTACCACAATTCTCGACTTTCGTGTAATTTAAACCTAGGGTAAGATTGAGCCATTGTAAAAGCTCAGTTCGGGACTCGCCGACCACCATTTTAGCCTCTCCTACGCTATCAAACTACAAGCCAGAGACACACTCTATGTGTTACTTGAATCAGGCATAAACAAATCACATCGGAAGATGCACGACCCTAAGAAGAATGTTTCTTTTTTAAACTCGAAACACTAATACTACTCCAACAGGCCAAGGAGCCAAGGGTTACACCAGTTGTGCCTATAAGTGTAGTGAGTTTTCCTGCTTACTTTGACTATTATCATGTCTTTAGGTGGCTTGTCTACTGTCATGGTACTCCTAACTTGAAAGTGTTACCCGCATTTTCATAGTTGAAGAAAAAGAAAAAATTTTATCAACGCTGCTCTTCTGGAGATTCAAGCTACACAATCAAGTGATCAAATCTTAAAAAATGGTATGTTCAATATTAAATTGAGAGAGATTGGATCATGGCTTCCATTAAAACCTAGCCCGTCTTCAGAAATGCATGAATATATGTACTAATGGCTTTAGGATACCAAGACTCCAGTAACATTAGCAAAAGTGATCAAGGTTTTGGGCAGAACCGGCTCTAGAGGAGGCGTTACTCAAGTAAGAGTCGAGTTTTTGGAAGATTCATCAAGAACCATTGTCAGAAATGTCAAAGGTCCTGTTAGAGAGAATGACATATTATGCTTGATGGAATCTGAAAGAGAAGCAAGAAGATTACGTTAATACAGGCATTTAAACTATTGTAATGTATATTATACGTTGTATACTCAAATAAATTCTAGAAGATCAGAGAATAGACTCACATTAAGATAAAGCTTCTTAAAACAGTCATGTTGCTTTTGCGCTTTTCTTCAAGGCAGATTTTACTTTTTTCTCTTTATTGTGTAAATCACCCATACGACCTTGAGATTTAACTTTATTGGAGATAGATCTTTTAAGTCTTGACAACAGAGATTTTGACTTTTTCTTTTCGGATTTTCCACTTCTTTTATCTGTTGATTCAGCTCCCACAGACAGAGCTTGAGAATTCGACGATACACTTTCAGCTAATGTGTTACTCTCAGAGTCATTAACACTCGCATTCATGTCTACATTCCCATTATCATCATCTAAGAGCATGCTCGAAGAGTAGTTTGAGCGGTGCTCGGAAACATCATCAGGCTTCGTGATATTTAAGCCCGTCAATCTTTCGTTATACTCCTCAATTTGTTGGTCAACGTGTTTGATGAAGATTTGCCGTTTCTCTTCTATCTCTTTATCAGGAAACTCAAAAGTAGATGATGGGACGAAGTTATCAGACGTGGGGGAAGTGGTGTTCAGGCATAGCCTCTCAACTTGCTTAGTTACATTTTGAGCAACCTGAGCTTTCACACTATTAAGATCATTTTCGCTACCGCTTGATCCCTGTGAAGAAGATGCAGAATGACTGATTTCGTTGACCTTATCCATGAACTTTCTGGTCACTTCCTCACCACATTCTTGGATAATTTTGTATTGAGAGTTTTCTTCTACAATTTGTTGGCCTCCCACAGTAATTAAGGGTGGATTAGCAAGTCGGGTCAGACTCTCTTTTGAAGCATCTGCAAATGCAGACGCTTCACATTCGTTCCTCGTATTTTGTTCGTCATTCGTTTCATGCTTAGTTTCGTTATTATTCTTTAAACCAGAGAGGTTTCTTTCTATTTCCATACCATCTGGCCTGTAAAAAGTGCCATACTTCCATACATTATATTGCACAATACTCTCAAAAGCAGTTTTGTCAAATCTGTAAAGATTAGCCAGATCAATATTAAGGGGAGAATCGGGTTCTGGATTGTCCAATAGCATCAAGATAGCCACTACCAAATATTGCAAGTTCCAAGCTGGCGACCAGCCCTCGCTCTTTAATATGTCTAGACATATCTCCCCTGATTCAATGTTAATATTAGGGTGGCAGATCGGTGTACTTCGCTCAAACTTTATCCTAGGTGGCTTAACAGGATAGTTGGGATCCACATCGATGTCAAGTGACCATTGCCCATTATAATAATATGCTGAATCCTCTCTAGTTGGCTTTGCAATTACCGCTTTCCAGTGAAAAACATCCGACGCATCCAAAGGCTCTAGAGATATGATTTGTCTATTTTCTTTCCATGGAGGACACTTTACAAGCTGCTTGTACTCCTTCAATAGCCTCTTCTCCGCCATGATTAACCATATGTTTAAAGCAACTCTCCTACTTATTCTTCTCGGTGGAGTATCATATATTTTTTTTTTGTTTATGACCGGCCAACGCAAAATGTCGTTTGGTCAGACTTTTATCTATTTTGAAATGTCGCATCTGTAACATGAAAAACGTAACCACTTAGAAACTTTTTTCAGCAAAATCATATTCTACACAACCCACTCTGCTACATGTTATAAGTAATTTCAGAAGTATCATGTTCTCTATTTTGAGCCGCTTTTTTCAAGATAATGTGATAATCACAACATCATGGAATTTTCTTTATGCTGACATTATGAAGGTTTCCAATTGGTAAATTAGTATCCTGCATATACACATTGAAAAATTCAGTCATACCATGAGAAGACCAAATAGTGTAGAATTCTCTTACAAGAAAGACAAGATGACTCTATGCTTAAGGGTAAGACAGTGTTCTAGAGATGCGCAAAGGAGGAGTTTCAGCTCGTCATGCGTATCTCTTGAAAAGAAACTCAACAAGTATTCTTCTATTGTAACGCAACCGAAATCGCAGGGTGCTTCGCAAGCCATGCTTTATGCTACTGGGTTTGACGAGAGCGATATGAACAAGGCACAGATTGGAGTTGGTTCCATCTGGTGGTCCGGAAACCCATGTAACATGCACCTTATGGATTTGAACAACAAGGTGACTGAATCTGTTAATAAAGCGGGCCTCAAAGGTATGCAATTTAACGCTATTGGTGTTTCTGATGGTATCACCAATGGTACTGAGGGTATGAGGTATTCTTTACAGAGTCGTGAGATTATTGCGGACTCCTTTGAGTCCATGATAATGGCTCAAATGTATGATGGTAGTATTGCGCTTCCGCTGTGTGATAAGAATATGCCAGGAACTTTGATGGCTATGGGTAGACATAATAGACCTTCCTTTATGATCTATGGAGGTACGATTTTGGCAGGATCACCTACTTGTGCAAATGCCTCGATTCCCAAGAAGATTGATATCATTTCGGCCTTTCAAGCTTATGGACAATATTTATCTCATCAAATCACTGAAACTGAGAGGAAAGATGTCATCAAGCATGCTTGCCCTGGACCAGGTGCCTGTGGTGGTATGTACACTGCGAATACAATGGCTTCTGCAGCTGAGGTTTTAGGCATGACTTTGCCATATTCCTCAAGTTCGCCTGCAGTTTCTAAGGAGAAAGAATATGAGTGCAGTAATGCCGGTAGTGCCATCAAGAATTTGTTATCCTTGGATTTGAGACCAAGAGATATTATGACTAGGAAGGCTTTTGAGAATGCTATCACTTATATTATTGCTACTGGAGGTTCTACTAATGCAGTTTTACATTTAATTGCAATGGCACACGCAGTTGACATTGAGTTGACGGTCGATGACTTCCAGAGGATTTCGGATAATACCCCATTATTGGCTGACTTCAAGCCCAGTGGAAAATATGTCATGGCAGACTTACAGAAGGTGGGAGGTACTCCAGCCGTCATGAAGTTCTTATTGAAGGAGGCCTTGATTGATGGTTCCCAAATGACCGTCACAGGTAAAACTATCAAGGAAAATTTGGAACCATTGAGTGGCTTAGCAGAGGGCCAAGATATCATCAGACCTCTCTCTAATCCCTTGAAACCTAGTGGGCATCTTCAGATCTTGAAGGGATCACTTGCTCCAGGAAGTGCTGTTGGTAAGATTACAGGAAAAGAAGGCACATACTTTAAAGGAAAGGCGAGAGTTTTTGATGACGAAGAGGCGTTCATTCACTCCTTGGAGAGACAAGAGATCAAAAAGGGAGAGAAAACCGTTTGTATCATCAGGTACGAAGGCCCTAAGGGAGGTCCTGGAATGCCAGAGATGTTGAAACCTTCATCTGCTTTGATGGGCTATGGTCTTGGTAAAGATGTAGCCTTATTGACTGATGGCAGATTCTCTGGTGGCTCACACGGTTTCTTGATTGGACATATTGTGCCAGAAGCTTATGTAGGAGGGCCAATCGCCTTGGTTGAGGATGGCGACGTTATCGTTATTGATGCTGAAAATAATAGAATCGATTTATTAGTATCTGAGGATGAATTGAAGGAAAGAAAAGCAAGATGGTCAGCTCCTAAACCAAGATACACCAGAGGAACTTTGGCTAAGTATGCTTCCTTGGTTACGGATGCATCTAAAGGTTGTGTTACAGACGATTTTTAGTTTTATTTCCTGGGTTGAACTCCTTATTTTTTTATGCATATTTACATAGTATATCTACTAGAACATGTCCTACGAAAGGATGTTAATGTACATGTCCGATGAACGGATTGAAAATAATCTTTTTGTATGCTAGTTCGTAATCGTATGTTCTAGTTTGTCAATGAAACCAATAAATCTAGAAGGTATTTCTTATCAAGCTCTAGGTTTTCATAAGTATATCGCTCATCAATGCAGAAAAAAGGGACTTCTAGATCTTTAAAAATCCTTTCCGTTTCGTCAACATATCTTTTCATATCAGCTATCATATTAGTATCTAATTCCTCCATTTCCCTTTTCAAGATGATCTTTTCATTATTTATTTTTCTATTTTTGCTTTGTGCGTTAATTATACTTATTTTAGAAGAAGATTCCGATACATCAGCGTTTAGTGCCTGTAGACGTTCCTCTAAAGATCTCCTTTTTCCCATATATGCTTTCTGTAGAGCGAAGTGCTTGGATATAAGTGCTCTTATTTCAGCATTCTTAGCCTTGTCTCGCATGATCCTTTGCTCCACATACTTTTTAGCCAAAGACCGATTGTTAATATAGCGAGCGTCAATGTCCCACAGAGAGGCATTGTCTTCCAAAGGAGCGCCACTGTCCTTCAAGGCACCATTTAGAAGCTTAAGAATTTTTGTATTGTAGTATTCTTTCTTCCCATAAAGTTCCCAGAATTTCTCCCGCTCATTTGATAATACATGTTTCGCTATCAATGCCTCATTTTTAACATTCAACCTTTTAAGAGATCTAGACCTTGAAGTTAGTTGATACTGACGTATACATTCATGAATGCCCTCTCTTATTTGAGTTTCGCTCATAGAGTAAGATTCAAAATTTAATAACTAGAACCTTATATAAGCTAAAAAAGTGAGCATTGGGAAATCAAATTTTCCAGTAGATACTCCTATGAACAGTTCTATTTCATTCTAACAGTGTAATCATCACCAGATTGAGTAATGTACCTGACCCATGGATAAGATTGGTACTGCAATTTTGGCTCGTTAATTCTTAAATATCTTACTTGAATTCCGCTGGTTGTAAAATAGGGAATCGAAAATTTCACTTTGATGGGTCTTTTGGTGAAAGCGGGTTCATTATCATCTACAGCAGGTAATCCCAATTCAGCCTTCATCAAAAATTGCTTGCCACCAGGAAAAGTTTTCAACTTCCATATCAAGCAAGACTGTTCTGGTCTCCATTTTATAGAACCATATTCCGATTCAAATTTCGGGCTATCCGCGTCCTCAGGCAACGGAATAGTTACTTCAACGTTATTTGCTACGGATCTCTTTTTAATTTGAGCTCTGACTGTACAGAGTATTTCAACCCTAGAATGTTTATGAACCTTCGTCTTACAATTCACAAGTATTAAAGGTTTTTGTAAAAATTGATTAGACGATAGCCTGTAAGACATCAAGGTGAAAACACCATCTGGAGGAATGAAAGTAATGATCTTCTCATTTTCAAACTTCGATAATCTTACACACTGATGAAACTTAATGTCTTCCAATTCAATATTTTTGTTGTTAGACTCGTTATTAAAAATACCTTTATCATTGAGTCCTAGCCTCAAGTCAGGCATTCCACTTAAATGCGACTTAATCTTTATCTCTCCCAATATTTCACTATTCAACACTTGACCTCTGGCATTAATAAGCATATTAATTGATTCGATAACGTCCAAGAAAGCCTCGTTCTTTTTGTAAAAGATTCCATCGTTTCTCCAATTGACCGAATTTGTGACGGCATTAGGCGGTTGAACAATCCTCAGAGAACTCTTTCTTATGAGCTTGAAATAGTCTTGAGTAATGTACTGTTTGAGTAAATTTGTATCACTAGTTTGTGGAAAACCATAATCCATCATCTCGTCAAGTAATTCATAGATAATAACAAAATTATCTCTGATCGACTCTTCTTCTAAATTCTTCACGTACAGTGTTAGCACTTCAACTAGTTTGGCTAAGAAAACCACGATTGCCATAACATTCTCATTTCTTCTTGTGAGGGCACAAATGTACAAGTTATTATGATTTATGTATACGTAGTTTATTCCTTGATGGTTAATGACGGGTCTATAGTTTGAATCATCTCCCTCTTCATTTTCAAGATCCAACAATAGGAGAGGAAACTTTTCAATAGTGCTAGTTGGGATGTCGCCCTTATAGTCCCTTGAAAGTAACAGTTTCCCTCTTATATCTAGAAAGTGGATTTGTGATGCCATACTGATTTTTATCTATTCGGCATGTGTTGTTAATATTGGTATACCAAACTTGGAGTTATATACACTCTCGACCATACTCCATAGATGAACATCAATATGACTTTTCTTACTGGAAGTATGGCCCCTTCTGGCAAAGATGAAAAGAAAGAAGTGTCTGTAATATTAGTTTAGCTATACTCTATTCCCTCGATTTTAATTTATTTGAATTGTATTCTGTTCATGACCGGTGTGAATGGAAGGAAATTGAAGATACTGACTTCAGAAATATGTTTCACTGCCCTACAATTATTACGAAACACGAAGCCCAGAAATAACAAGACAGCGCCATGATTATTATATGAATAGTACGATACATATTTAGATCAGACTCCAAGTAAGCTTTGTAACGAATATTTGTTGTCTCAACAAATATGGTACTCGTTTGTGCTTCGCATTGGATATCTTTTCTGCAAATTAGTATCAATATCCACTAGGATATTCTTAAACAGAGTATCTGACGCAGCAGAGGACATATGTGATTTGTTAATCTCTTTCCCATTTAAAAAGTTTCTGCGTGAAACTGATGGAGTTCGACCGTAATTAGTTGGATTCTGACATTGATTTCTTGCTGTCATATCGAGTTTAAAAGATGAACGAGCTGCATTCAATGCGGCACCATTGAGACTACTTGAACAACAGTTCTCTTCATTTTTTGTGTCTACGTTCAATTTGTTAAGATTGGTTCGTTCGGAGCTATTTACTGCTCTTAGGTTTACGCACTGCAGCAATTTTTGACACGAGCAAAGGTCTTGCTCTAATAGCTGGCCATGCTCAGAGTGTCTCATATCTATTTCTCTGTCCTCATAGAAAGTAACTTGTTCTGATGGAATAGAAGATGTTTCTCGAAGAAGTTCAACCCCCTCTTTACTGCAAAAGGCATCATGGGTAGAGATTGAATGCTTGCGTTTAAATATTTCAGTGGAACCCTCAGGTATGATTGAAGGAGAAAACGCCTTGTTACCGAAACATGAGTTGCAGCAATTCAGGACTGTGGTTTTACGTTTATGGGCCAAAGCTTTCGTATACTCATCGAGTGAAATTTTCGAGTACTCACCTATTTCAGGCTTCCTAGCTTCTGCTATACGTTTAGGTGTTAAAACTGGAAATTCAATATTAGCAGGTGCATCTATATCTACTCCTTTCAGCTGCGTTGATTCATTGAGAGAAGTTAACGAGGACATTTTGCATCCAGTCAATGCATTATGCGGATCCTGTATCATTCTAACAAATTTCGCATCAAGCGAAATAGGATCTCCTTCATTGTACAAGTAAGGCGAGTTCTCACCAATAAGCTCATGATCATAAAGATCAATTAGAGGAGGTAATTCTGAGCTATTGGTATATGATGTGGCATCATCAAACTCATCTTGTTTGTTAGTCTCTTGACTTGTTAGGCTAGTTTGTTTGAGGTTCCGATGATCTCCATTTTTGATTTTATTAATCAATGATAGTTCACATTTCAGCTCTACCTCTGGTTTAGAGTTAAACATACCTCTGCTACTTCTTCTTAGTGAAATAAAGGTCTTTCCCTGGATATTTTTGCTATTGTTTGGATTATGATTGTAAGAGTAGTATTTTTGGCGGACTTTCGACTTCAAATAGCTGCACCTGTAGCGTATATCATGAAGTTTGAATTGAAGATAATGCATTCTATAGCTATAAGAACAAGTTTCTTCTGATATTGCCCAAGTAAGCTAAAACCTGTCAGTGCAAGCCTTTATCATTAGCATTTTTGTGGCATTCGTATAATCGGTGCTCACAAAGATACTGGGTTTGGGCCAACAATAAAAGAAATGACGACTAACAAGACCAGAAAGGATACTACTAGCTTAGATATAGAATATATACAAGATAAATGAAAATACTGCCCTGGATAAAACTTACAATCTGATATAAGCTCTGTGTGACATGGCCGTCTTATGCATCTGGGTTTTTCTGTCGTAACCAGAAGACTTGCCTTCATATGCAGAAACTATCTCTTCGGCTAACCGTACGGAGTAGTCTGGAGACCTCTTCTTGGATGTACCTTCCAAGATCCAAGTAATAGCGTATCTATTTCTTTGTTTTTTCTTCAAGGGATAGGGAACTGTTCTGTTTTTTGCATTTCCTGTTTTTTCTACCTTTGTGGCCATGAGTGGTCCTAGCTTATCCAAAGTCTCTTCCAAAAGCTGTACAGGATTTCTTCTTGTCTTCAAGTAAACAATGTATAGTGCTCTAAAAAATATTCTTTGAGCTTTGGATTTTTTTCCATCTCTCATAATAAGATTGACAAAGTTGTCAATAGTGGGATTGAAAAGAAGAGGTAAGCTCTTGCCAGCATAGGCTTCAATTTGGGACTTTTGCTCCTCAGTGGGCTCAAACTGTTCCTCCAAAAAAGCGTCAGGCTTCGAGAACTCATTAATGTAGACTTCTACCTCACTTTCAGCACTGGAATGCTTCGATTTTAGTTTATTGATGGCCTGCAACCACTCATCCACGTCCGATTCTGTAATGGACTCTTTATCTATAGGATAGATCTGTGCAGTCAAACTGGCATTTTGTTCTTGTTGATGAGCTCGTTGATGAGCAGGAGAAGAATTATATCTGAGGAAAGAAAAGGAAGCAAAGCCGGGTTGCTTTGTTACGTTCCGCCCGATTGCCGTGAAAATCCTTCTAGTTAAAGGATAGCTTCTGATCAATGTCATCTTATTCCTCTATTCAAGTACTCAAAGGATTAAAGCTCTCGCCGAAAATTTTCAGAATTATCCACAGCCTGCATATACGATTATTTCAATAAAGAGGAGAGTACTTGGGATATCAAGACTACTGTTGAGACCAAGCTTTCAATTCGTTGAGAGTTTTAATACATTGAAGCTCTAACCTATCATTGGAAGCATGATATTCTCGAAAGAAGGCCGAATATTTGCACATAGTTTGTCCTCTTATCCTCTTATTGTAAGAACCATAGTCGCGCTTATTCACTTTACAAGTACTTAGTTCACTTATAGAATAACTGATATGCTAGAAGTCAAGTTCGGGTTAAGTGGTCGTCTGCCAATATTGCTATATTATTTTCTAAGCTAAATTTAATTTGAATAGTTTGCACTCTTTTGTTGCACGAGTCGCGTGTTTAGTTATCAAATGTTTTTGTATCTCCATCCACGCTTATATGCATATAGTCTGCAATAATGCTATCGATTGAAACACAGAAGTCAGTCATTTCGGACGCTAATGCTCGAAGTGTTTTGCATGATATTTTAAAGCAAAAGAGGTATAATAAAGAAAACAATGAGTGGGTCACTGTCATTTTGCCAAACGTCATGACGCTTATAGATACGCTTACTGAAGTAGCGAATAGAATATACAATTCAGATAAGACTGATCAGGAAATGTTGAAAGAGTTAATTAATCTTAAAGTGAAGATTGCAGAGAGGCTTCGGGAACGATTTTCAAAAAAGCCGCCCTTCACTATTTTACGATTAGCCGAATTGCTCTATCGGCCGCTGGAGGAAGGTTATAAGGTCGATGGAATAGAAGGTATTATCAAATATTTTCATGCAATTTTGAAAGTTATTTCCGTCACACACTCGGTCTTAGAAGGGTCTGTTGCTTATGTAGACGACACAAAAGACGCAAATAATGAAAGATATAGCATGGAAATTAGCCTTGTCGAGATACCCTGGCTCAAGGACACAGAAAGCGCCCTGTCATCTAGAGATACTAAGAATGAGCTAAAAGAAGACTCCGGCATTGACCTTATGTTAATCTCCCCTACCACGAATGGAACATCAGGATCAGATAAGGTGCACGAATATGCATCACCGCTTAAGCAAAGTGATCTGGGTAAGATTGAACGACGGAGAAAAGGACAAAACGGTTCATCTCTGGAACTAAATGAGAATAATAATAAAAGAGCTAAGCGTCAGGATTCAATCAATTCAAGTCCCATGAAGAGCCCAAAAGAGGTTCGACAAGATGAGGGCATGAGCTCATTCACCGAATCAGATTCTACAGATAACATGGACGTAAGTGAAAATGAACTTATGAATTCTGACGATTCAAGTATATTGCAACGTATAAGTTCGGGTACGAAATCTGAGTTAAGTAGACAGGATTCTACTGAGAATGTATACTCGGATAATATGGATGTTGTCAAGCGCTAAAATGTAAATCTTGAAGAGAACGTTTATCAGCATTCTTTTCTTTTCCCTCTTCCATTTTTTTTTTTTTTTTGGAGAACTTTGAGCAAGAGGAATTGATGTTTAGCTCGATTCTTCTATACATTTATTGCAAGAGTACCCCAGTTTATTCTGGGACTTTTACGAGAATTACAGATGAACTTTGATTAAATTAAATGCCTTTGGTAAGATTATGTTTGCTTTTGTCAGATTTAGGCAGTCCATATGCTTTTAATCAAGTCAAACAAACCGTTGCCAGTTGTTTCTAACAAATATATACCATAAATTCCAACAAACGTGCCCATTGTCAATAGCTTGATCGCTATTTTATGCCAGATTCCATAAACTCTCTTTGGGATGTAGTCAATGATACATGATTCAAATCCTGTATGACAATGAATCAATAAAAGTACGGACAATAATGAATCTACCATTGGATGATTGACGCCTGCTGCGAATGGTGTTAAAGTCAACGGAACCAAACATATCGTAACAAATCTTTCATAGGTCCAATGATATCCGCCCTCATAGAAGTTTGCCTCTGGCGGCTTATAAGCGTCATTAACGGTTCCTACAACATATCCAGGCGGTTGTGGTATTTTCTTAAACTTCTTGAAAAAGTTTGTGAACGAAAGTTCTCTCACACGAATCAATGGTCTCTGTAATCCTATTCTGTTTCTAGAAATTAGGTTGACACCCAGTACTCCGAACGGCCTAAGCATTTCCACTTCAATCAAATTATACTATAAAGAGCTGAGTTATAGGAAGAGAAGCTATGCAAAAAGAAGGAAGTTCAAAAGAATGAAAAAAAAAAAAAAAAAAAATAAAGAAAAAAGTTCTGAAGCGCTGAATGCTTGAAGACTTCTAGTTAACTCATGTAGTATTGAAGGCTATTAAATAACGTATATGCGTAAACCTTAACACGCTTCTCACATTAGAAGAAGCATTTACTATTATTTACAAGTTTAAGGCAAAACCCCCCAATGCAGAAATAAAAATCACAGGTGAACTACCATGATGCTTTCTTGACTCCTGGTAAAATACCTGCTCTTGCTCTATCTCTAAAAGCAGTCTAAATTTTCGTTAGTATATGCATGTGTGAACAATATCAAAAAGGCGAGGTAAAGAGCTGTAGATATCCGCAACAGAAGTCCGCTTGCGTCTCCGCTCATCGTTAAAACTTACTCTGTTAAGTTTGAAATCTGTGATCACTGATTTCGCATGTCCAGATGCCACACACCTGTTCTTGATCTGGCTATAGGACGTATATTTTGGCATAGATGTGAGTTGCAACTGAGCCTCCAACCTCACTCTTGAAGGTAATTCGGTGTTTCTGGCAATATATCTCAACGCATTCCGGGTTACTTCATGTTCAGCAAACTGTAATCTCTTGAACTGGTCCTTCAACACTCTTGCATTTACATAGCAATGCTTAGGGACCTCAAACTTTACCGGAAATCTGAAAGGCATATTGTAACTCTCTTGTCCTTAACTAACAGTACACTTTTAATATCATTTCGATAATTTCATCATCTGTGACACTAATTACACTCTGAGTAAATATAGGCATGTCCTCACTACGGACTTTAACACAACTTGCTGTCCACCTTCCTCCCATTCGATTACTCTCGCCCTGAGTCAAGCTCAATGCACTCAGAGTTTTTCCGTACCCGAGTATTCTGTTGCATCGGGCATCTTTTATCCGTTATAGTTAAATTATTCGATTAGCTTAAGCATTCTACACTATGCATTGTCTCTATGAATTACCTCTGAAGCAACATTCCTTCTACTCTACACGTATTGCCTATATACCGAGGCTAAAGTTTACCTCATACTACCTCTGTACCGTTTGTGAGTTGGCCATGGGCAGCCAATCGCAGATGAAGATAAGTTTGTTCTCTACTTGAAATGACTGCTCGAGACAGGAATAACTATACGCAGGATTGTGCTATCTGCTCTGCGATTTCCAATAATAAGTAACACTACTCTTACAATCAGTAGTTGGATGAATTTATTTAGGATATAAGATATTGTTTATAAGTTCTTTCATTTGACTTCAAGTTTCCAAGAAAATCAATGAATAATCCATTTCGTGAAAAGAAAACACCAAGGCAAAGCGACGAGGTCAGTCCTTTTGACACGGCGGAGAACTACTATGGGGACACAACGAATCCTGCGCACATGAAGAAGAACGGAAGATTAGGGAAGGTTAGGACGTTCTCTGTCTTTGAAAATAACTCTCGGTCTCTGTTCTTTGATGATGATGATGATAACCAAGTACCTTGCATTGATGCATTGAGTCGGCCAAATTCGAGACTGCCTAGTTCAACCCTGCCTCCTGTGAAGTCGGTCGATGACTTAACGTTAGGAGAGAAGAGGCATACTTGTAAATCGCCACCTCCAGTAAGGCCAAGAGAGCCGTCGATCATGCCTATCTATAGAGATGTGCCGAGTGACGAGGATTTGATTGACAAGGTTGCGAAAGTTCTGGCCCAGAAGCCAGTCAATCAGTTATATAGGCGAGCATCTGTTGACGACTCATATCTCAGGCCCAAGTGTTTCTATATTAGTGATATAGATCTGACTTTGAGGGAACTCTTGAAGAATGAAGATACTGATCATAACTATCAAATTACTATAGAAGATAACGGGCCGAAGGTCTTGAAGCTAGGAACAGTGAATTCCAATGGGTTTAGGAGTACTCCCGTAAGAGGAACTTACATGCTTTCGAATTTGCTTCAAGAATTGACAATTGCGAAACGTTTTGGCAGAAATCAAATGATTCTAGACGAAAGAAGGCTTAGCGAGAATCCTGTTTTCAGAATGAAGAGGCTTATTACTACACAATTCTGGCCAAATCTTACTAGAGAACTCAACAAAAATAACATTGTAGAGATGTCGGCGGATACGAAAATACTTGATGAAATTAAAGACAAAGATGGGAACGTTATTGGAAAAAAAGAAAGTCATAGGGTATATATACCTTACAATCGAGCTGATCAATTTGAATACTTCTCAAAGATAAAGGAGGAACGTCCTAATATCGATATAGATGTTCAATATCTCCCTACTGTGATAGATGGAGACTATGTCAGATCAATCAACAAAAAGCCTGGGCTTCTTTCATTAAGCTCTCGTCCCGATCCTAAAAAGAAGGGCAATATGATCAATCAGCCATATGTAGTCCCTGGAGGTCGATTCAATGAATTGTATGGTTGGGACTCCTATTTTGAGACTTTAGGATTACTCATAGATGTCACTAAGGAAGACCAGAGATTTCTTCCTTTAGCTCGTGGGATGGCCGAGAACTTCATTTATGAAATTGATCATTATGGCAAAATTCTTAATGCAAATAGATCATATTATTTGAGTAGATCTCAACCTCCATTTTTGACGGATATGGCTCTTAGAATCTATCGTAAAACAGTTGAAGTGACACCTGAGAATACGGATGACGCGAAGGATTTTCTTTTGAGATCTATTCAAGCGGCTATTAAGGAGTATAACGAGGTCTGGACTGCAAAACCGCGTTTAGACGAAAAGACTGGTCTTTCGTGTTATCATCCTGATGGCAAAGGAATTCCTCCTGAAACAGAAGCGACTCATTTTTGTTCGATTTTGAAACCTTACATCGAGAAGTATGGCCTCTCTCAAGAAGAGTTTATTGAGATGTATAATTCAGAGAAAATCCATGAACCTGAATTAGACGAGTACTTTCTACATGATAGAGCTGTCCGTGAATCGGGTCATGACACATCCTATAGGTTGGAAGGTAGATGTGCATATTTAGCCACCGTTGATCTTAATAGTCTTTTGTACAAGTACGAGATCGACATTGCATATGTCATTGAAAACTTCACTGATAACAAACTCGTGAATGCGCATAACGGCAATATTGAAACAAAGGAAAAATGGATGGCCAAAGCAAAATTAAGACAAGAAAAGATAACAAAATATTTATGGAACGAGAGAGATTCGATTTATTATGATTATCACATCAAGAAATGTTCGCAAGCTGAATATGAATCTGCAACAACTTTCTGGCCTCTCTGGGCAGGAGTGGCTACGAAGGATCAAGCTCGAAAACTAGTTGAAAATTCCTTATCCAAATTTGAGGAGTTTGGTGGTTTAGTAGCAGGAACTTTGAGATCTAGGGGACCCGTGAATATTAGCCGTCCATCACGTCAATGGGATTATCCATATGGCTGGGCTCCACATCAGATATTAGCATGGATTGGCCTTATGGATTATGGCTATGAAAAGATTGCAAGAAGGCTCGCCTATCGCTGGTTATATATGATGACTCAGGCTTTTGTAGATTACAATGGCGTTGTTGTTGAGAAATATAATATAACTAGGGGCGCTGTACCACATCGTGTTGATGCGGAATATGGTAACCAAGGAACTGACTTCAAGGGAGTTGCGACGGAAGGTTTTGGTTGGGTTAACGCAAGTTACGTTTTTGGACTCTCACTTTTGGACATCAGAGCTCACAGAAGTTTGGGTGCCCTAACTCCAATTGATGTCTACATACGTCATTTACATAAGTTGTCTGCTTCGAAATCGAGTAAGCAATAGATAGATTTTAGTATCTAATGAATATAGCTTTCTATTCACCATAATCATGTGATGCAACAAATATTGCACCAACGAAAAAACCTATCTTTGTAGGACTATATATAGTCCTTAGGTGACAATATACTTGTGTATCCGCCAAAAATTCTATAGACCCATATAATGTTCAACCAGAGAGCTAGATACTTAGGGTCAGCGGGACGTCATCTAGTGAGACTGCAGTCCAAGTATAAGAGTTCCAGCTCTTTCAAGACTGCAATTGAGACTGCTGAGAAATTAGTTCAACCTAAAAACGAAAAGACTTTTCATGATCCCTTTTCTATTGTTAGCCATGAAATGTCGAATCTAGCAAAGCAAATTGCAAGCCTCATTGGTTCGGGTCATCCTGTTTTGAACCGAGTATCATCATACTATTTTGAAGCTGAGGGAAAGAATGTACGACCTTTGCTTGTGCTTTTACTCTCCAAAGCCTTGCTGCATATACCATTAAGCGAAAGAGATGTGAATGTGATTGACACACAAGATGTGACGGAGCAGCTGAACTTTCCTGGAACTCCAACAAAAACAACGTTAGCAGGAAAATCTATCGATGATTCCATATCGCCATTAGCAATCTTGCATGGAATAAATCCCAAAGTTATTCTAGACCCGCTTTCTAAACCTATGAATGAACTTCCCAAATTTGATGCTATGAATGGTATTTTACCTAAGCAAAGACGTCTAGCTGAGATTGTCGAAATGATACATACTGCTTCTTTACTACACGATGATGTCATTGACTTGTCCGACTCAAGACGAGGGAGACCTAGCGGTAACATTGCTTTCACCAATAAAATGGCCGTTTTAGCGGGTGATTTTTTGTTGGGAAGAGCATCGGTAGCCATTGCAAGGTTGAGGAATCCTGAGGTGATTGAATTACTTTCAACAACAATTGCGAATCTCGTTGAGGGTGAATTCATGCAACTTAAGAATACGGTCATTAGTCAGGATGATTCAACTCTCAGTTTAGACGACGGCAATAAGAAACTCCCCGAGCCAACGGGAAAAGTCCCAACGAAGTTACATGAGTATTCTGTTTCGGTGCCGGCGAATGTTGACCATAAAACAAATGTCGATGCCGCATTTGAATACTACTTACATAAAACATACTTAAAAACAGCTTCGTTAATGTCCAAGCTGTGTAGAGCTGCTGCTGTTTTAAGTGGTGCTAGATCAGATATAGTGGAGAACTGCTATGAATTTGGGCGTAATATTGGGTTGTGCTTCCAGATAGTTGACGATATGCTAGACTACACATCGAGCGAAAAAGCGTTCGGGAAACCCAGTCAGGCCGATTTGAAGTTAGGATTAGCAACAGCACCCGTACTTTTCGCCTGGAGAGAAAAACCCGAGCTTGGACACTTGATTGCACGAAAATTTGATCATGATGGTGATGTTGAATTAGCTAGACAAGCAGTAGACACATACAATGGTTTGGAAAAGACTAGAAAAATGGCAGAGGCGTACTGTCATAAAGCTTTGAAGAATCTTAGAGTTTTGCCTGAGTCAGATGCCCGTAGTGCGCTAGAGTTCTTAACAAATTCTATCTTGACTAGGGCAAAATAGAAACTAAGAAGCTTTACTTTTATTTTGGACGATAGAAATAGATCTTAGATACTAGAGTTGGGCTAGCTTTCACCAATTAGCACTGTATATAGAATCGCAGATGGACCTGCCATTTTTACGTTACCCGGTTTTATCATCAATATAAAAGGAGCGAAGGACTCTCTTCATTTTTTTTTTGTTACTATACGTCCGGAGATCGACTTCAAAAGCGAACATGGTTCTTGCCTTTTACCAGAACCATCCGGGAGTCGTCTTCATTAAGGACAATTTGCTATTTTTTGGAACCACAAATCTCAATATTAAGATTTCGTCTAATATTCTGAGGACTCTATTTAAATTTTTTGAGATAGACTACTGAGCGCAGTAACCTATTACAAAAGATCTGTAGGGTTTAAGAAAATTTTATAAACCTTGTTAATGAACTTTGTACAAGAATATATTATATAACGTATATATGATCATATTAATGACTTACCATAGAGCTTTAAAGCATCTCTAATCTTCACAAATCCTTTATTAGGGCCGGGAATTTGTCCCTTAAGAACAAGTATTCCTGCCTCTGCATCAGCATGTAATACTTCATTATTAAAAACAGTACAACTGTTACAACCCATATGTCCTGCCATCTTTTTTCCTGGCAAGACTCTACCGGGATCTTGTGTGGCACCCATGGAACCTGCCGATCTGTGGGCTTTAGAGACACCATGCGATGCATTCAAACCCTTGAATCCATGTCTTTTCATGACACCAGCAAAACCTTTTCCTTTAGTAATCCCTTGAACATCCACAAGCTGTCCAACCGCAAAATAATCTGCTTTGAGTTCTGCTCCAATAGGAATCAATCCACTTTCATCCCTAACTCTAAATTCAGCAATATGCTTTTTTGGTGTAACGCCTGCTTTATTGAACTTCTTTAATTCGTTCTGGTGAACGTTCTTAAGTTTATCACATTGTCCTAATAATACAGAATTGTATCCATCGGTTTGTTGCGTCTTATGCGCTATAACTTCACAATTATCTATCTCGATCACTGTAGCAGCAAACCTTTTACCATCATCAGTATACCAAGTAATCATTCCTCTCTTTACACCCAACAAGCCTGGTCTACCTAAAAGCCTCTTTCTCAAGTTAGACATCTCGAGGGAATGATTAATCTTAGGCACCTCAGTTCGCATAGAAGAGACCGCATGAATAGAGGTAAGCTGTGCCACACTTCTTTTGATTAATATGTCCCTTATAATGCTTGCATTTAGAGCACCTCTTCTTATAGTAAAAAGCATGTTACGCTTCGTCTGAATACCTTGGGCTTTCTCTCTGAGCGGTTCAAGTCGAAATGAAAAATCAAAACGTAGTGCGGATACCGATAAATCTTTATTCTGGCATCTAGATACATGAACGTATATATATATACAAGTTGCTGGTTTCCGCTGAAGCTTCTGCTTCGAAAAAGTCCATCAAAATAACTCCCGGTATGAGCCTTTACCTTTGAAAGCTGAAAAAAAAATGGGAAAAGATGAAAAGATGAAACAGATAAAAAAGACAAGAAAAAACTGAGCTACTTAGTCTTCTCTTTCAATTTGATTGTCTCATTATTGACAAAAATACCCTTACCCTTATATGGCTCTGGTTTTCTATATTCTCTTATTCTGGCGGCGAATAATTTTACTTGCTGCTTGTCAACTCCCTCAATCAATAATCTTGCAGGGTTTGGAGAAGAAACTGACAAGCCCTTAGGAACAAGAAGTTTGGGAGTATATGGAAATCCTATCTTCAAAGCTACGTATTTCTCTCCATCCTTTCCATCTTCGATGGTGGCCCTATAACCTGTTCCAACAAACTTGACAATAGCCAAATGCCCATCAGTGGTACCGATGATATTGTTATGAATTAAGGCCCTTGCTGTACCCCACATGGCTCTTTGAATCTTGTTCTCAGGATTATCCACAGTGACGCTCACGCTAGTCTCATTGGATATTACATTCACAAAACTTGGCACTGCAACTTTGATCGTACCTTTGGGTCCTTTCACGACTATCTGCTGGTCTAAAGATACTGTATCCTTACCCTTAGAAAAACTTTTACAGAATTCAAAGGGTATAGTTTCTGTGTAGCACTGGACGTTTTCACCTAAACGAACTTCTTGCTTACCTATGTTCGAAAATATTCTGGACCTACTGCTGAAAAAGCACCTATTCATGCAATGAAGATTTCTCGCTCCTCTCAACATTCTTGTGTTGTTCTAGTTAGGTCTTATGCAAAATACTTGTAGAGGCTTTTCCGAAATGAAACCCAATGGTACTGTGAATTCGTTCGTTGATGAAATAAAATAATCTCATTGATAGTTTCACAAACCTAAAGTCACGTGCCTCATCTCTGATCTTTTTTTACTTTCATCCTTTAGAAGATTCAAGAGTACAAACTTTAATAGGGATAAAAGAATAACTTGCTAAATATGGTTCGACACTTGAAGCATCATGAGCAAAAGCTTTTGAAAAAAGTTGACTTTCTTAATTGGAAGCAGGATCAAGGCCACAGGGACGCACAGGTAATGCGGACTTATCACATTCAGAAGAGAGAGGATTATCACAAGTATAATAAGATATGTGGAGAAATACGAAAGCTAGCGCATAGGCTTTCTCTATTACAGGCCACAGATGGCTTCAGACTTAAGCATGAAAAATTATTATTGGAAAAGCTTTATGCGATGGGGATAATAGCAACCAAATCGAAGGTTTCTGACTTGGAAAATAAAGTGACTGTTAGTGCATTTTGTAGAAGAAGAATAGGGGTTGTTATGTGTCGCCTTAAAATGGCGGAAACAATTAGTGATGCTGTAACATTCGTGGAGCAAGGCCATGTAAGAGTCGGCCCTGACGTAATAACGGATCCAGCGTTTCTCGTAACAAGAAACATGGAAGATTATTTGACTTGGGTTGATACTTCTAAGATCAAAAGGAATCTTCTCAAGTATAAGAATAAAATTGATGACTTTGATTTAGCATAATATATCGTATGTATATAGAGGGCTGCAAAAAGGTGATTTAGATATGAAAGGTATTTCATGACATAATCGTTCGAATACTCTCTAGTTTCACTGTGCTTTACTTCATAGAAAAGGAAAATACGTTAAAAGTTTGTATTCATCATTCTTCTTACCTGACTTTTTCTACTTCCTGGAATCAAATCGCTTTCAAATTCTTGATTATGATTATTCGAGTAATGCAAGCCATGACTACTTGGGATTGATGGAAGCGAACCAGCTGGGACAAATTTTCGTTGCTTGGTTATTTCTGTTACTGGATTCAACATGACAACTGATGACCTTGATAACTGCGTAGCCGAAGGTACGGTATGTTTACCCACGTTTGTCCCATGACTTATTACTGATTGCTGGGAATTGAATACAGGGCTAACCTGAGTTCCAGGAGAGCTGACTGGAGAACTCCAAATAGAGTGATCCTCAATAGGGTTAAATGGCTGTTTTTTACCTTGGCTATTATGATTCTTAATTCTAGGCACATAATCTGTATATGTCTGAATTGTAGATTTTCGAATCTCAGAAGGTGTTGGTAGTTGCTGTAGAGGAGGCAACTCGACGTGTGGGACAGATTTTTGGTAATAAGGATGTTGCATAGGCTCATGGGGCATGAAATGTGCCTGTTGTTGTTCAGCATACATTCCTTCTGCTAGCATTTGTTGTTGATGATGATACTTCGCTTCATCCTCAGTGAATATAGGAGTTTCCGTGTATATGGAAGAGGCCCTTGTCTTCCTTTTGTCATATGCTGTGTCTGATTTTAAGTCCTTATTTATTTTCAAATGGTCTAATGTGTCTGGTAGAGGTTGTGTTAAATCTGCTTCAAATCCTTTTCCATTTTCAGCCGTTCCATTACGAACCGAGTTAGCTCTGTCAAAGTACACCTTATAGACGGATCTCATTCTTCTGACTTCTTCTTCCTGCTTAGGATCAAGAAACTCTTCATCAATTTCCTCATCGCTATCATTCGAGAGTAAGTTGAATGCAGAGATTCTTGGTGATTTTGTGATGCTCAGTTCTTTTTTGTTACCTTCAGATTCATTCTCTGCTTCTTTTGCGTTACTTATTATCTCGATCGCTGGAACCACTTCATTGTTAATTTCTGGTGCGACATCAGTAGTCATTTCGTCCAGAACATGAGCGGAGGTGTCATGAAAGGAGCTCTCAGATTCTGAAGAAGCAATATCCGGTTCATGATCAGTAATTTTACCCCCAAAAGGAGATTCGTGCTCCTCTTTAGAATCCTCGAGTGAGTTTTCGTATGATGTTTCTTTCGCAAAATCGGGATCTTCCTCTGTCGACTTAGACACATCCTTCGTGAATGTATCAGTAGAGAAATTCTTTTTTATCAAATTAGAAGTTGAATTAAGAGCAGTATCTGACTCGTTTTCGTATTTAACGGCGTATTTTTCATCCGCATGTACATCCAGAGAGTCAGAATTAGAGTTGGACTCGGAGTCTAGTTTATAGGTTTGATTCTCAATAACCGCAGAATATTTTTCCTCCTCTTTCATTTTTCCAAGATGATCGGTCGAATTATTATTAAGCATTACGGGATCTTTTTCGTACTCCTGTAGCGGCGTTGGCAGGCGACTGCTATAATTAGAGGCCCCAACTTTAAGCTGCGACTTTTGTGGAGAGACTGATTTGTTTCCAAAGGAGGCACCGTTGCTTACACTTGAGTTCCTCGTACGCTCAAAATACGATGGCATACACGAATGTCTGTAATCACCCATTTCTCCGATTTGTTTCGCATACTCATCTAAAGACGCCTTTGAGCCTATCTGATGCTGATAAGGTAAGATGAACTTGTCCAAGTATGGATCTGCCTGTACTGTATGTGTTAATGATACATTAGACGTTGCGAAGTCGTTCTGTCTACCAGGATAGGGGTAACGCACGGAATTTCTATTATCAAAAGGATTATCCATTTGTTTTGGGAAATCAGGTAATGCTGTGGCTTCTCCCGTCTCGTCAAAATCGGGATCGTTCTCCATCATTTCCTTTTTATTTCTTCTATAACTCTTTATGAGAAGCAAACCCAAAATAACCAAGACGACGAATACTGGAATACCGACCGCCAATCCGATCGTTAACCCATTCTCATTAACAGGTTTTTCACAGGCACCGGCCTCTTTCGAGTCGCATTTATCCGAGTCCGACTTAGGTTCCCTCACAAATAGCGGAAAACTAAAGGAAGGAGGCTTTATTTCTTCGAGATTAGATTCTTCCTCTTTCCGAATCTCCATCTTATACTATCTATTAGTTTAATTACGTGTCACTTTCTGCTGTCAATTTTTGAAATCTGCTTTTTTGATCTATCTTTGTTTTTGGTAAACCTATTGAAGCTTTGAAAGTATTGTTCACCTGATAATATTATTCCTGAAACGAGTGAATGTGTCTTTTGACTGTGCTGGAACAGCTTTACCAAATGGTGTAACGAACTTGATACAGAGTTATTTGACAGCTTCAAATCAAATTTTTACTAAATTATTGACGCCTTTTTTTTTATCATAACTAAGTCAATTCCATATAAGGTTCACTATTTTCATTTTTCGCGTTTTAGTGAGATTCAACCGCGTCAAAGAAAAAATAAAAAAATTCCCCAAAACAGAGTTAATCAAAATAGGGAAGCGTTCATGATCTCGAAGAATTTTTGGTGAAGACAAGTACTCAAATCCCTAACTTGCCTGCAATAGGAGTGCTTTAAGCTATGGTAAAAAAATGATGAAACTCTTCTCGCCCTATCTTTATGTAAGTGTAGTATATATTCAACCATCTAAGTCTATAACGCTAAACAATAAATAAGTTTGGCCCAAATATAATAAGGGGATAATGAAATTGATTAATGAAGTTACCAAAGTTGGATCTGTTCATACAAGTCTACTCTATAAGGAGAGGCATCGAGGTTATTAGCGACAGCTTTCCTGATATCATCTACCATGGATTCGTGGGCACAGGTAGCAAAGGCAATAGAACCATGAGCATTCGAAATCTCATCGCGCACAAGAGCAGTAACGTCCGGCCGGCCTTCTCTGAATTGAATAAAAGGAAGATTTCCTTTTATGATCGGGAAGAAACCATCAGACAGGTCATTTTCATCGCAAATCTTCTCCCCTAAAATTGAAAACTTCTCCTCCTGGGATCCCTTTTTTAACATGTCAGTTTTAGTGATAGGGAAGTCTACGTCCGGCTGTGTCACGTAAATTATAGGTTCTACGTTAGTGTCCCTGAAATGCTGAAGCTCCTCATAGAACCATTCGAGAGACTTATAATGACGAATGACCCAGATGAATTTAATAGCTTGCTTCTCTGAATGTCTTTTTGCCATATTAATGGCCTCATAGAATAACCCAGGGATACCGTTACCTCCCACATAGAAAACTGCATTCTGTGCTCGATCGATAGGAACTCTTTGGCCGTAAGGACCTTCAACAGTGACTTTTATAGTAGCTTTGTGACCCGGTTGCTTCGCTAAATATTTGTATAACCCATGAGTTACACCTCCTTTAACTTTCAAATAAAATGTGATTGTCTTTTCTTCACATATCGAATCAATAATTGTGAATGGATGAGATTGCCAGAACATAGTAGGACGCACAAAATGAATGAAAGCATGACATCCTGGATATGGCTTCCAGTAAGCTGGTCTCTTGACAGAGACCTTGACAGTCTCGTTTGCAATCAATTCTACCGTGGCTGGGCGAACTCCAAAGGAGGCTAAACGACCGAGTCTGATAACTCTATCAAACACCCACACAGCAGTCCCAGCATAGAAGAATTCGGCGAAGCCAACAGCTTCAGTATGAAGCCATCCTCCAACGATGAAAAATACTGCAAAAATAATGTGGCACAATAGAAATAACTCATAATTATTTCTTCTAAAGAAACGCAAGGAATGAAACACGAGAATACTCATACAAACTAAGGCAACATATCCCCACCTCACATATGGTTGCTCATTTCGTGTTTCGTACTTTCCGACACCTTTACCGTTGAAAGTCATCCCAACAGCATGAAGTAGCACCAATATGAATGCAACTCGAGCCATCCATTTATGAATCATTATGAAGCGGTTGTAACTCCATCCAGATAACCACTGCATAAAATTGTTTCTTCCGGCAAATAAAATCAAGTTTGGAGTTAAGTACAACGACATGATACCCGTCCTATCAGCAATCTTCCTGCCAATCTCTGCCGATTCAGATTGTGGCCAAAACAAGTTGGGGGAATCATGGCGATACCTACTGACGTTGAAGGACAATACAAGTATAAGCCAGATTGCAATTAAGATCGTTTCGAGTCTAGTAGGTATTAAGATCTCGATAATCTTGAAAAGAACAAAAGGTTTTGCATGCCTCTTTCTTCCTAAAGCTGGAAGTGTAATGTACTTTCTAATGCAGTTGATAAAGGACCCTGTGAGCTTGCGATGCAATTGTGGAAAAATGAAGCACATCAAATTGTACATACCTGCGAAGAATAAGACCCCGTACCAGTAGCAGAACAAGATGATTCCAAAATACACACCCAAATTGTAATTCATCCAGCGACCAAGGCCAGACTGAAACGCCGCATCAACCTCAAACTGCGTGAGAATTACGGGCTTATTGTACAACTTCGTAATGTTGAAGTTAGGATCTGCAGTAGCGTTGGTGAGATACTTTGTAGCATTATAATAACTGTCCCAAAATACAGTAGTTGTCAATTCAGGATTCTCACACCCCTTGATAAAATTCGAAATGCTGCCTGTCTCATTGATTTGAACCAAGCAGTGTGCATATGTACCCAATGCGGGTTGGTTTTTGATATCGCAAAATCCTTCTTCATCCTTAGGGGGAAAATATAATGCCTTTGATCCAATCAATGATGTGCAAGCTGTGTTAGCAACACCAGCCTTGTGAAAAAGTCTATTTGAGGAATCTTTCGCTAGGACGGCATTAGCAAAGAAAATGCTGACAAGGATATTGAACAAAATCATTTGTAGCTGACTTAATCTAAGCTTCTGTGTCGACGGAGATATTCTTCACTCTTAAATAAAGAGTCCAGATGCTCTGTCAATGCTCGCGATGAGTGCCCAGACGAAATACATTGTCCTGAAATGCACTTTCATCCATTAATTGCAACGAATCCTACTATTTCATCCATTGTGACAGCAAAGTATTCGCCCTAGTATATCGTTCCTTGCAACTTCAATGCAAAACCGCTTAAGGCTCTCTTCATCCTCCAATGATCGGGAGAATAGCTCGTCGACGTCTAGCAAAAGAGGTACCTTGTGCATATGTACGGTATACAAATTACATTTACTGAATCTGATAATTTTGATTGATATGTTTCCTGCAGATAACGGTCAAACGCAGGCATCCTAACCTGCCAAACATTTCACCGAATACTGGCATTAATCTAATTGGCGGATATATGAGAAACAATAGTATCTGTCAAGAAAAACGAGGTGTCAAATACAACTAGATACGTCTCCTTGACACAATAGGTATATTTGTCGAATCTTTCACCCAGGATAGTAAGATAGTAAGTTCTAATCTCTGGAACTTTCGGAGCTTTGTCATTCGTGAAACCTCTAGCCAATTGCTTTCAATTTGCTATTATAGTGAAAAGCTACTGGATAAGAAATCAACTTTCAAGGAAAAAGTATCCTGAGGGGAGACGTGGTGCGATGAAAAGTGAAAAGGTAATATACAGGATCATGTTTCAGACAAGTCCAAGGACATGAGTAGGTATTCGATCTCCTGCTGCTCGTCTTTGACAAATTCAAGATACTCAGCCTCATACTCCGATGTATCTGCTCGGTTTAGCATACCCTCGTTTGAATGCTTAGAATATTCTAGAGCGGCTTGTTCGTCAAGAATCAAGTCATCAATAGTCAATGCGGCTTCTAGTTCCAGTGCTTGCAGCTCGAGCAGTGCGTAGTAGTCACGGGCTGTCTGCCTCTCATCGAGCTTCATGCGATTGAGCTGTAGCTGTCCCTGCCTCCTTTTCTCCCGTAAAAGTCGGACATCCCTCTTTTTCTTGTTTTGTCCTGTTGAATCGACAATTCCGCCCTTGATATTTTCATTAAAGAACCTACATTCATCTGTGTGTTGTGAGTGATCGCTCTGCGAAGAAAATGGCCTATACAGAGACAAGTAGCGCTCTTTTTGTGTATGATGAATTTTCTCGTACGTTTCCTCTTGTCTCATACCCAGATAATTATCCTCTGCCTTGAATGTACTAGAGCTTGTTGAAGGCACCCTCTCTTTGGAGTGAATTTCAGAATTAATGCTTCTATCCTCTTCTCCCGACATAAAGTGTCGGCATTACTCGAAAAATCTATGCATTGGGTCACACAAGGTCCATGTGATTAATCTCTATCGTACAAGTCACGTGAATATCGAAGTATCTCATTCTAAAACTGATGAAATATAATAATAAGCATGGTTTATCTAATTATATTAGAGTGCCATGGGCAAAATATAGAAAGAGATTCGATTAGAAAGCCTATTGGGGATAATTTTCACATAGGCGCCTCTTAGAACTGCGAGAAACAATCATTTTAAAATACATGGACGAGGGGACAAGCGTGAAAGAGAAGAGATACCTAAAAGTTAAGAAGATCCCAGTTCTGCAATATTTAATCCGATGATTGTGAAGGAGAAGTGGAACCGTAAGTTGATACTCGAACAAAGCATATCTTTAGAGAACATAAGAGAATCTATGGTGTCGCGGGCTAATAAGAAGAGATTCGACCAGTATATCGAGCACCAGTTGAAACGAGATGTGCATTTGACGATATGTTCTAAAGGAACAGCAGATGAGTTTTTCGGAATACGTTTTTGAGGTCTAAGGGTATGATAGAAATTTTGAAATTACAGAGACAATTGATTGAAGTCGTGAAAATTAATACCAGCAGAGATTCAATTGCGTCGGCCTCAGCTGAGGAAAAAGGTTTGTAGGTAGCCGTTCCTTCCCACAAGCAAATGTTAGCCGTAAAGCGGATACTCCACTCTGGCTTTATCGATCAAACTGCTATAAGGTGCGACTTGTTAACTTCTGACATTAATCTTACTAACAAGACTAATACTCTTAACATCCCGCATGCGACTTTGTTCCCAAAATCATAAATAGAGACAACCTAGATCCCCATGTTTACATTCATTTTAACTCAAACACTAGAATGCCGGTATTAAGTTTGTACTACTTGATTTATCGGTCCTTAAACTTGAGTACTTATCAGCAATATAGGATTTCAAAAATTCGAATAAAGCCTTTGGTAGGCATTTCTGGTAAAATACTAGCAAATGATCTCTGCCAATTACCTACTCTAAGTCTTTGGTCGTCCGTATGCGCCAAAAACAATATGACTTCAATAGAGGGAATCTTACGAGTACCACGGCCTGGAGTCTGCACTCTCAATATTATTCTTACTTTCAAGAGGCTACCCCGCTGAGTAAGGTCATACTACTAGCGAAATTTCTATACTAGTTCAGGTTATCATTAATAATGATTAAATCGTACTTTTTTCCAAATCTTCTTAAGAAACCTGAAAATAGGATCATCGTCATCGGTAAAGACAATGCGTCCATGATTGGCGATCCTAGTCGCTTTATCTTCTGATTCCTCTAAAGACTGAACAGAGTCCAAGTAATGATCTCTCAAGAAGAAAGCAAAGAACAACAACGGAACACAAAGACAAAGACCGACAATACAGAGCTGCTTTTGAATTTCTGCATATGCCAAAACTACAGCAATTCTAGCGGTAGTTCCCCATTTGTACTCTTCAATAAATGTGTATGGTGCCAGATATGCGTCTTTTGCTAAGGACAGGTCAACTCCGAGCTCTACCATTTTTTTTTCAATGGTGTTGTACATGTTCTGAGTCCAAATTGCTCCAGAAACACATTTTCCAAATGCACCACCAATTTGGTAAATTGCAGTGAACATACCTGTCACAGCAGCCATGTATTCATGATTGGTGCATGTTTGTGCTGACACGGACACAATTCTATTGAAGAACCCTTGACCGAAGCCAAGTAAGCACATACCGATAGCGACACCGTCTCTGTAGTACTTGGCATTGATTCCATTGTTGTCACCCCTGAAATGAACAAACAATCCCATTGCAATAAACCAGACACAGATACCAAAAATTATAAAACCTTTAGTCCGCCTCACCCAAGACAAAACCAATCCTAAAGCAGGCAAGGTCAAGGCAACAACAAAGTGAAGTAATAACGGTGTACGAGTAGCAACCACTTCACTTGCATTCATACCAACCAACAAGACAGGATACGCATAGGAATTGGGCATTGTGCTAACAAATGTGTAAAGAATTGCAATAGCGAACGAAGCCCAAATTCCCCGATCTTTCAATAACCTTAACGGTATCAATGGATTTCTAGCTAATTTCCATTCCCAAAATATAAATCCAGGAATAAGTGCAAAACCAATGATAATTGGAGCAAGAGTAGAGGCTTCTGTCCAGGTTGACCTTGTACCTCCAGCGAGAGTCAAAGGAACAAGCATTAAACCTAAGATACAGATTATAAGCAAAGAACCTATCAAGTCAACTTTCCAGAATACCTCTTCAATCAAGTAAAGAGCTCTAATACACTGAATTTTTATATTACCCCAAAATTTACTACCACCGTTAGCTATTTGATCTTTATACTTCTGTGTCGCCACGTTCATACGAGCGTAGCTGTTCTTTTCATCTTCACAAATATGCTTCCATTCTTCGGTCTTTCCAGCTTTCCATCTCATATGTAAGCTGCAAGCCAAGTAAGGAAAACATGCTAATGGGAAAGTAAATGCCCATAAGGCAATACCAAAACTCCAATCATATTTTTCCAACAAGCTGTTAACGATTTCTCCACTAGACCATGTATTGATAATAGCTGGTAAATTCAAAATTGCAATGGTCAAGATTCTGTACTGCAAACTGGAGGCATCGGACAAATTAATCTGCCATAAAATTCTCGAGCCGGAAAATCCAATAGAATAGAGAACTTCTCCTCCAGAATACCGTTGAACATCACGAGCCTGTGACTTGATAACAGTGCCAATAATACGGAATATCAAAGAAAAGATGAATAACTCGAAACGGCCGAAGATATCGGAAAGTCTAGCATAAGCTGGTAAAGCAGCAACTGCTATCACTTTTCTAACAATACCAATAGTTGCCATTAAAGAATGCTGTTTATAGGAGTTGGTAGCGTATCCAATAAAGACACCAGTCACTTGATCATCCAACTGGTTTACGTACATAGCCACAAATATACTAAAAAAGTAAAGGGCTTTCCATTTATACGAAGTGTATTGTTCCATCAACACTTCCGCCTTCCTCACACCAAAAGATTTAATAACGACATTTGAATCCAGCAAACTCAACTGGCTATCAATGTCTGATCCAGTGACAATTTTGTAAGGCGAACCGCTCAATGCTTCCTTTTCATCGTTGGTCTCCAAGTTCAGTTTAGATCTCAAGGATACAGCTGTAGCAGGATCTTTGGGAGCTTTTGTCTCTCTATTTGTTGTCCGATCCATATTTGTTGAAAAGTGAAATTAGCGGAAGAATCATTCACCTTATATAGTTCACTTTGGTAACTGATTATAATATTAGTCAACTATATTCAATTGTTCACTAAAAGCAATTATCTTTCATGAAGTCAAATTTTTCTTGTCCTTCCAGAATTCATCCTGCCGCTCGAAAATAGAATGAAAGCATTTAGGCTTTGCCATGTCCAGTATGATTATTTCAAGTAGAACTTGAGTAGCAAGCTCCATCTCAGCTTACTACATGATCTCGAGGTAAATTATTGAAGATTGGTATTCGATTTATCACATCAACATGGAATAGTGGTGACTGATCGTGGCATAGGATGTTTCATGATACATCTGGCGACCGCATATTTGAGTCCATCTTTTACGTCTATTTTAATCCTCATGCATGATGCAAATTGATGTCACGGTTTGTTGCAAAGTGAAATACTCATCAAGCCAATTAGTACCATAATATCGACTCGCTTCGCTCAACAACGTTCAAAAACTTTGTGCTGGCAGCAACTACGTTATTACGAAAATGCGACTTCTGTGTCAGAGCGGAAAAATGCCTTGGAAAATGCAGGCCGTGCATGAGATCAAGAAGATAAAGATTATTTTGTCTTGTCACAAGCCAAGAACCGTTGATACTATGATTTAAGCCTCAGGGCTCAATTTTGCTTCCCTGCCACACATATATTTCTAGTCCGATATACGGTTGGCAGTTCAATTTGTTGAGACCGTAGAGTTAAAGCCGTTCTATTGAAGTTAAATTTCGACTGTTGCACGAGGGTAGTTGTAAAGCCTCCAAGTATGAGTCGGCCCGTTCTACCTTAGGTATTGTCGAATAAATCTTAATAGTCAATCTTTAAATCCTCCTCAAATGAACTATTTTCAATCTTTGGTATAGCAATATGCGGAAGCTCTCGATTACCCTAGCCAAGGCCAAGAGATGCCAAAATTAGTGGAATCCGGTTTGACCTTCCACATACCGGAGCAATTGTTAATTCGTGAACTCAAGAACCAGCTCTTTTATACGAGAACTATATTCTCTGGTACATAGAAAAAGCATTTTGAATAGTATTAGTTTCATTAGCTATTAATATTGTCCATTAATGTTAAAGCTATTTTTTTTTTTATTCTTATTGCATCTATTATTCATTGAAACACCATATTGCGGCCAATTTACGATTCGTTTCAGTAAATCTTTATTTAAATGTCGTTCGGAACTAAATAAGTTTCAGTTTCGGAGGTGCGCCGTATGATTATTATTTGTAGGATAGAAGTCTTGGATAGAACATATAATGAGAAGAATACTGGTTGAGCCAAATAGGTTTTGCCGACTTAATAGAAATTATATAGTGCTCTAAAAATGAACTATTCGGGGTATGAATGATTCTATACGAAAGCCCTTTACTTTGTAAGTATGAATCTACCCAGAAATGAACCAATTGGTTCGCCAATATCATTGCGGCTGTGATGGCTATCTCTTTATAATCCAAGTTCGGCAAAGCTAACGAGGATTTCCAGCGATAAGCTAATCCTTGAATATTGAAGCAATGCTGAGAGTTGCAAATGAAAACAAAAGATAAACATTTATTATGCCGATATGTGGATGCGTTCAAAATACCGTATTATACAAAAAGGAGGTAATACTTAATGATGATTTCAATGAAGAGTTATTACCTAAAGATGTTCATTCCAGCTTTAATGGGAGCAAAGTAATTCTTCAAAAGTCAACGAAGTCAAGATTTGACGTAGAAACTTCAAGGCACTGCACCTGATTTTGCTCTACAAGACTTGACACAAAGTTTGACAACATATTAGGAAGTAGATCTGTATGATACTTGAAATTATGCTTTAAAAAGAAGCTGCAAACTTTATGAATTAAGGCTTTATAAATTTATCACTCCATTTCTAAATTTCGAAACTTAATCATAGGCTAACTATCAATATAAAGCCATGTAATTCCTATGATTAACCGATCTAATGGGAAATAGTCTCCTCGCATTATCAGTTTTGAGGTTAATTTCGAATGCTGAATTACATGATCTCAAACTGATGCCAACATTAAACGTAAAATAATTATTAATATAACCGAAGATTCGAATAACTTTATCGGTGTAATCTTTTTTTTATTTCCTTTTGAGCTACCAGAAGTGTGTGCGTTGGTAGCTTCAACACCACTATGATCAACATGACCTTTTAATTCTTCATTGAAGTCCTCAACATATTGTCATTTCTCAAATCGCCCCTTTTCAAATGGCTTGACTCTAGGCATACCTTTCGTTGGAAAGAAATGGTATATACTACATATATATCAAACCTACCGAGAATAATCTAACAAAAAGTTTGAATTGCATATCTGATAGCATCAATTGGAGCTTCATGAGTTTCCGTAGCTCCCACAGACCCAACTGTATTGAGTTATAAGCCACAGATGCATAGTAATATACGCTCTTATTTACTCCCAATTTTGTTAGACCTGTAGACGGAGTGTTCTTCGAGTCATCAGGTGAAGAATGAAAACAAGTGGATAAGTTATACATACTCTCCTAACACATTAGTAATCGCAAGCAACAACTCCCAACTGTCGAAGAAAGGAAAATCAAATATGCGTAGATTGTTGTCTTAACACTGGAGCCCACTCTGATTCGATCGCCAAAAAAGATAAACAAGGCTAACCTAGCACAAAATAACTACCCATCTGTACCATAACTTAAGGAATTGGCATAAGTTACTACCCAAGTCTGCTAATGCAAAAGCAGTACTGAGAAAGATTATGCTTGCTCTTGTACTATGAGTATAGTCGTCCAAGAGAGGACAATACATCGAGCGACTACCACGTTGGCCTTCCAGATGATGAACATATCAATATCCCAATCCACATCGTATTGAGAAACATAAGGTAATGGATATTGCACAAATTAGGTATTATACCAAATGAATTTAGTGGCGAAATGACATAGTCGTCAGGTCTAATGGTAAAGACTTGAATTAACTAAACAATTATGACAAAAGATCAGTCAATCACAGAGTGTTAGCATCATAACAAATAATACTTTTCATATCCACCCGGCTGCCTGCATTTTTGCAACTTTTGAGAATTGATAGAACAAAATAAATCTAGAAAGAACTCGGCATTCATGGAGAAAGCTCGATCCCCCAAAAAAGTATATCAACAAGATTTATTCCACCATTGACAAAAGACTTTACTAATTGTCTAAGTGAATACCAGTGAAAGGCCGATAGATCATTGTTTTGATACGCGTTTATAATTTTGACCAAGGCGTTTGGCTTCTTATATTATTCCCATAAAACTATCGTATCTGTATCTCGTACTTACCTCGTGAATCTCAACAACCTTTAAATTCTATTGATGCCCATCTGCACAATCTGAATAGCATATCTTCGTCTACGAGACCAGAATTTGGTATAATGGACTTCGAGGAAGACGATGTCATCTTGATAAACGCGCTAAGCAGTGCGGTAGATACGGTTGTGGACAACGTATTTCCTCCATATATTGAACTGAATGGGAGAATACAGCTTCATTGTGAGCATGCAGTGATCGAGCTGGTGACTGACAATCAATTAACTAAAATGCTTCACCTAGTTGAGGAGAACTTAGGGGCATATTATTCAAGCTGTAATGGTAAACATTGGAAAGTTGATAAAATCGAGGAAATGAGAGAGCCTGGTTTAGTTTATCTATGGTTGACCGATGTCAGTGCCAATCTTGCTGGTTTTATTTCATTCATGCTCACATACAGCGAACAGAAAAAAGTGCTATATCTTTATGAAATACAGATTAATTCGGCTTACCAGAATCAGGGTATTGGATCAAAATTACTCGAAGGGTTTCACAGGCTAAGTGAGCTGTTGAAAATGCTATCTCAACAGGACTCCAGTGAATTGTGTCCTTATCTTCACCATTCTGGAGTTGCTTTGACCGTTTTCAGCGCAAACGAGAAGGCACTTAAGTGGTATTTGAGCTCTGGTTACAGCTATACCCCGAACTCTCCTAGAAATAAAAGGGTAAGAAGTAGATTAATTAAGCCGGACTATTATCTCTTATGGAAATTATCATAACTCCTATGAATTGGATACTTTCAATTGAATATTTAGAGTTTCAAATCAAACAAAAATTCGAAATTAGTTTTATTAAGAATGATTTTATATATAGTCCTGCCGAAGACAGTAAGTGATATAATAAAACTATCATCTAAATATAAGCGCGTTTATTTTTGATCGAACACATTCACATAACCCCTTCTCGTTCCTCTCTTTGATTTGCGACCTGTTGCACCCATTGAACTCCTTCCTCCCATATTGAGTAAATCCTCAACTCCAGCATTCGAAAAATCTTTGAGAGGTTGAGCACTTTTGTCTGCACTAGGATCACTCGCGTTTTCTTTATTAGGTGTTCCACCTGGGACCTTCGTAGGGGCTTGAACACCATTTTGTAATGATTCTGAAACTTTCTTTTTTGCTGGTGGAGGTGGTGGCGCTCTCTTTTTAATCTGATCTTCGATTGGAATATCAGTTCGTATATATGTTTTTAACTTCTCATTGTACACAAGTTTGTTCTTTTCACCCAAGTTAGCCCTGATGGGTTTTTTCCCATTATTCTTGTTTTTGAACCAGTTAGGCCAACGTGAATGAGAGCTGTCAGGCTTTTCCTCTTTTCCTTCCTTTGGCGTCTGTTTTTCGGGTTCTTTCTCCTTCTTGTTTTCTTCTTCCGAATCTTCATCCTCTTCAATAATTGGAACGTAATCTTTCACCGTATCATCCTGAACCTCATATTGCTGGTACAATGCTGATTGCTGAGATTGAGATAAGCGAGATGAAAAAAGCCCACCTGTTCCTCCAAGTACAGAATTCGCTCTAGTCGTAACTTCGGGAGACCCCGGAATCGAAAAATCACCAAAGCTGCTATTAATGCCAAAGTTAGATATCCTTCTTTCCACGCTGTTTTCAGGAACATATGGATGGAACATGGACTCCCTATCTGAGTGCTTAGGAGACGTATCCAAATTGGGGACCATGGGGTTTTCTGCTTTCTCTGCCTGAATCAGAGGTAAATCATCTTCTGGTTCAAGATGGGAAGAAATGTTAGAACTCATTTCTAAATTCACTATATCTTCTTTATCATCATTTGATGAGACATTTTTTATAGCAATATTAGGAACGTTGTTTCGTTCCTCATAGTTTGCGGTCTTTCTCTCGACAAGTGAATCATGAGCTTCTTGGTTAGCATTAATCTCGCTCTGCCGCTCTATAGGGAACTGACTGTCTGGAATATTAGGGGTACCATAATGGAAATGGTCAGGCAGATCTGAGCTGAACCCTGGCAGTGGTTGCAAAGGGCGGCCTGGAAGCGAATATTTCGATGTTCTCAGCCTAACAGCTTGCTTTCTGTTAGGATGCACTAAGTTCTTAGATGAGCCTGGTGCATATGGATTAATCAGTGACTTCTGGGGCCTTGGAGGAGGAGGCCCTGAAACGTGAGGAGCACCATGAATATCTTGAACTTCATGCTTTTTGCTTGGCTCTGTACTTTGATCTTCAACACTCGATCCTTCCTTTAAATCACTACCTCTCCCTATCTTATCAATAAAAGGACTAGTGGAGTTATCTTGCTCCCTGTCAAAGTTATGCTTTAAAAGATCCTCAACTCGTGTAGATTCAGGCTTCAGTACATTAATTGTAACTGTATCAGGTTCGCGAGCCATATGAGGGTTTCCCGCTTTTTCTAGTTCGGGTTGGCTTTCTAATGGAAACTTCTTCTCGTCTGAGATCATCTCGCTATCTCTTCCAGAATTTTCAGATTTGACGCTGGCCGTTCCCATATTCTCATTATCTCCAAGAATTGGGTTCAAGCCAACATTCCTAATTTCCTCAGGCCCCCTTTGAACATCAAGATATGAGTAACTCCTGTTTGGCTTGGTGGTTTCTGGCAAGGCAATCTTGGTAAGAGGAACTCCATTTTTTGTATCCGGAATTTGAGGCGAATACTTACTTAGCCCAGAGGTACTACAAAGCTTTCTCATTGGAGGCCTTGTTTGTTTCTCGATCTTTGGTGTTATTGATGGAGAAATACCTGGACTAAAGGATGAAGTGGACGTACCATTTAAGGCATGCGATACATAATTCATTGTATCATTCGGGTGTACAGCCTCTGCCTTGTACTGAGCTGGGATAGAAGCTGTGGGATTAGATGGAAATCCAATTGAGGAATTCGTTCTCGAGATAGATGGGCTGAATTTACTAAACAATCCAGCCTCTACCTGTTTAGATTCATTCTCATCACCACCAATAAATTTATCCAATTGTCCCCACATACGATCGAGATTTACCATACTGATCTTTCCACCAAACCAGCCCTGACCATTAGTACCTGAATCAGAGATTCTTATGAGTAAATTCTGAAATTCTTTAAATGCAACCGCATTCAACACAGCTCCCTTCGGGCTACTTTTGATCACAGAGCCTATAAAGTCACAATACTTTCGTGCCTCAGCAAAATATCCGTAGTCCGCTAAAAGTTGGGCATGTTTCAATTTTAGTGGAATAAGATGAGCCGATTTAACATTCGCTGCATTTGCTGGACTGTTAAATAGGATATATTCGTAAATTTCAGAATAGAAACTCGAAGGATTGATCAATCCTATAGCAGAAAAGCATATTTGATCAACGGGAGACGGTAATGTCGAATATTGGAATCCCGATAATATCAAGCAAATCTGGGCGAGGAGTGGTTTTCCATGAGCCGTCAAGAGTTTGGAGAATTCAGGTAAAAAATTCACACTCTTCTCATTACGATTAATCAAAGTGGATACTAGAATATCTTTCCAATGTTGAGTTGCCCATTCGCCTTCTATCAGGACACTTGTAAAATCTTCCATTGCTCCAACACAATTACCGCTAAGGATTTTTAATAGAACAGGCATTAAATGATTCACTTTGTTGTTAGACTTTTGAAATGGAAACACCGAGCGAGCATAATCGGAAACTGTTTTCTCAAAGTCTTGAGTACCTTCAGCATAAGCCAAAATAAGAGAAAGAGCCCAATCTCCCTTAGATACACAGTATTCCAATGCCCTCTTCGTCTGTCCCATTTGAATAAAAGAGAAAACTGTATTAATTCCGCCGTTATCTAACTTATAAGCATTTGGAACGACGTTCATAGAATGTGCACTCTCCGGGATATACTCTGTGTCAGAGTAGTCAAGATTAGGGTTCAATAAAGAGCAAATGGCTCTTGTCAAACCGCTAGATCCCAAATCGCAGTCATGCTTTACAATTAAGGATAAGACTTGGTTAATAAGTAATACTTCCTGATCTAACAAGGGACTTGAAACCAAGAATCTTTCCGATAATTCTAGCCACTTCTCTAAGTCCTTTTTCTTAGTCTTACCTTTAATCAAAGGACCAGGAAACGAAGCTATCACCTCTGAGTCCAGTAGAAGACTGCTGACATCTAAAATCTTGATATCTTCAGATGCTCCTAGAGCTTCAAATGCTCTGGACGGTATTAACTGAGCCACTCTCAGAGAACTACTCCAGCTGAAAATTGGGAACTGTTTCAGGCGAATTGCATTCTCGTCGTGTAACCTCAGAGTTGTATATTCCTTACTCTGCAAACTTCCCCTCGAGCTTGAAAATGCACGGTTTCTACTGAAAGGTTGCCTAGACGTCATATTGCTTGGTGAGACAGGGGTCTGAGGGATACTAGCGTAAGCTGTACTCATAGCATTATGAGTATGCACTAGATTCTGAGGGCTTTGTCCATGTCCATTTAAATCATTAATCGCTGGTGCATATGGATTCATTTCCCTATTTTTAGCTCCAATCAAAGAACTTGCTCTTGATGGTTTACGAGCATGACTACTAGGAGCATAAGGGCCAGCGTTAGGTACGTATGGACTTACGAATTGATGCCCCTTATTAGGAACAGTTTTTGCAGAAGCTGGAGATTTTATAGATGGTTTGCGCGCGTGGCCCATCGTACTGCCCTTAACTCGAGGACTTATATTAGGAAATGACTGCATGTTTGGCTGAGTAGTCATTTGTGAAGGAGATGGATGAAAAGAACCTGAGATATTATTAGTAACTTGGGTGTCTCTCAGTCCGTAAGCGATATTTATCTTCGCCAATGGCGGGGGGAGCTTCTCGGTGTTATTAGGATTACTATTCGAATCCTGTGCCTGATTGTAAGGGTTCAAAGCAGGTACCTGTGTGTGAGTCTTGGAACGACCTGCCCTTGCTGGCCTAACCATACTCTGGGGAATGCTAACTGGGAGCTCTTCGAAAAAAGACTTTTTCTCCGTACTTCCGGGATCCTTCATAGAAGGTTGATTCATTGGCGCCTCATTGTGGCTAGAAGTCGAATCAACAGCTGACGTTGGTTTCTGTTTTGGAACCGCCTTGGTTGAAGATGGTGAATACTTCGCAATTCTGTTGTGATGAACTCCAATCCTCTGTGAAAGAAGTTCCGGAGGAAAATCATAGGCATCACTTCTTCTCGCAAAGCCTTCTGGATCATTCTTTTGTTCTTTCAATGAGGGTGCCAGGTCAGTTTCAGTGTTTTGCTCGTTGCGAATAGTATTATTCTCCTCAAACTGTTTTTCATTCAGCAACTGGTAATTTGAACTATTCTTGTCTTTCACAAAATCATCATCTAGTAGGTCATCATCCAAAATATTTTCATCCAAAAGATCATCATCCAAGGCCAAAAAATCTAGCGCATCATTTCTAGTCGAATCATGCTTCTCAGCTTGATCATTTCTACTGTTTCTCATATTTTCCCTTTCTTGGTAATCACCATGAATCAGGGGTTCTTCAGAGCTTTGAACACACGCTGCAAAATCGATTCTCTTATCTTCCGAAGAAGTTGCGATTTCATTTTCGGAAGCATCTTTGTCAAATTCTTTCCTACTGTAGTCACTATTAGTATTAGCACTATCATCGCTGTATTTCTGGGAGATAAGTTTTCCGTTTTCAGAGGGGGAGATACCCATTTCTGTAGTGTCCCTTATTCCTGGACTTGTGCTGAGCTGCGTAATGTCGGCTGTAGTTTTTATTCTATCACTGGTCGCCTTCTCACTAAAACTGTCCGTAAGTGGCTGTCCTATGTGACCTTCTATTGGGATTCCTTCAGGCAAAGTACCAGCGTCAGGCGCTATGCTTTTATCATTCCAAGCACCATCAATATGGTCTAATTTTTCTGCTGAATCTTCTTCCCAAGGAAGTAATTCAGATGATTTATGAGACGAACTCTCTTCTTCCCATGGAAGCTTTCTGTAAGAGCCCTTTGGGTTAACATCGTCATCCCACGGCAAAGGTGATGCGGGTAGAGCAGACGAATCAAGCGCAGGGGGGCTTATTTGCTGTTTATTGTCTGTTTGGATGTGACTCTTTTCAAGAGTACTATCACTATTATTCGCATCATGCAACCAGGATATTTCATGGTGAGGATTAGATGCTGTTATTTGGGAACCATTATTCTCGTCATTTAATGCATTATCAGCAGCATGGGGATATCCTAATTCTCCCTCGGTGTATCCCACTGAGCTTTTCTCATTTTCTTGAAGTCTTGAATCATGATCTCTAATGTTACTATCTGTATCAACTTCATGTCCCGCGACATCTGGCGGGCTCTCGACCTCCAGCTCATGGCCAGAATGAGGATCCAAGGCAGCAACCTCAACACCTGCTTGATTCGCGTTCTTCATTTCACTTGGACCCATTCCATGATACCCTATTTTTGAATCTTTATGATCGGCTTTTTCTATGTCATTAGACTCTTTGGAAGATTCATTGATGCTCGATTCTAGATCATGCTCGCTACATGATTTTGATAATTCATCATGTAAAGGGATTTGTGGATCTAGAGAGCCTGCCACAGCGACACCTTGTCTCAGTCCTACTGGTTCTATGTCTTCTGTTTGTTCAGTTGCCATTGTATCTCTTGTTAAGTTTTCGTTAAATTCATGTCCGCGTTGTTGCCTAATTTCTGGATATTCGTCTCCACTGAAAGGAGCTTGTTCCCAGGTTTGATAATGTTCTGAACCTTCGACCTTTTCAGTTTCATTCATATTACCAACAATTTGCCAACTTTAAGAAAGACAATAAATACTGAGACTTGTGTATATGCGTCCAAGATCAATGGATCTAGTCTAGTAATAAGCCCGTATTTGCTCACTCCAGGTTGAAAAAGGAATCACGTGAAATGCATCCCAGGGACATGATTACAAGAAACCCAATTCTCCAAAGAGAACAAGGCAGTGATTTGTACTATTTTGTTCTTGAGTATACACAGCACTACATCTCTAGCATCAAGTATTATTCAAAAGTTCTCTTTATTACCCTCGTCTCCACCTTAAGTTATATTGTATAAACTATACACAATTTTGCGAATTTTGCGAAATACTTCAGTGTGGCGAGCCAGCAGAAGCTTAATTTATACTAACTAACAGTGGATAGACCTAGAGAAGTAACACTACCGAACTTGACACATGAACCCATGCCTATTCTTACTCTGCATCCGCCTAGACGAAAAGGCTGAAAACCGCTAGCTTTTTTTGCAATTCTTAGATTTGGAAGAGCTATTTAGCTTGACTGAGTACATGCCGCGCTAAACTACATGCTATGATGCGATGATAACCGATAGCAGATATTGTAGCCACAAGAGATAATTATAACCATGTTGATTCTACTAAAGCATGCGTCCGTTGAAGCTACTAATTAAAGGCACAAGAGCATAACAGAGAGGCTGCGATAAACTATCTCGTACCCTCGCTAACCAAATGTCGTATTGTCTTACCATACAACAATATAGAAGTAATATATGATTTCCATTAAAGCGAGAAGAACGGTTGGCAATGTTGTTATTGATTTCTTCGCCTTTACCTTTTGACGTTACTCCCAATGAACATTATCCATGGGTAAACAAATTTTCAAGCTAAACAATTAACTACGAGCACCATTCGTCGTTTAGAGGCTGCGGTAACCAACGTCGAAGTCGAATTGACTGCTCATATTCGTTAATAAACAATATGAATCGTTAGTATACGTCACTTTCTTTCCTTACATTTGTCGAAGTTGAGTAATCCGCTACGTAAGTACTGAAGACTCGGGGTTCAATATTCAAGTTCGACGTCAGGAGAAGTTGAAGTATTGTAACCTGCAAGTTTATTCCGGTTCACTATTTAGTTTCAAATGTCGTTCTCACGACATTAAGATTATAGAGGTGCGCGTTTACTACGAAAAAGAAGGATGTGGAAGAGCGCCGCTCGGTGAGAACTCCGTAATTCTCAGATTACACAAACGACGAGCGCTTACATAAGTAACGGTCATTAAACAATTTCTAAAAATAACCCTTGTATCAATCAAGATCAAATCTATTATTGACAGTCTTTCATCAAAAAGACGACTCGCAATACATCCTGAAAAAAACTTCTGCAGCTTAAATCGCAAAGTAGCTCAGTTGAAGTTCTGATAAAAGAGAGATAAGAGCAGGTGTTTTTGGTAAAGGCAAAAATACATAATACATTGGAGGGCAATCACTACTCATTAGCTGAGAACATATTGAAGTATCAGTTTCAACTGATCAGGAATTTCTTTTGTACCTTAGTAAGGAATTAGTATCATGGGTAGAAGAAAGATCGAAATTGAGCCATTGACAGATGACAGGAATAGAACGGTGACATTTGTGAAGAGAAAAGCCGGGCTTTTTAAGAAAGCTTATGAGCTAGCAGTGTTGTGCCAAGTTGACATAGCTGTAATAATCGTTGGCAACAACCAGAAGGTGTATGAATTTAGCTCTGTTGATACAAAGGAGTTATTGAAGGCTTATAAGAGTGTGAAGAAACCTCAGGAATCGAAATCGCCCGCTAACTACGGAAATTACAAGAAGAAGCGAACATTGACCCTGAGAAATTTTACGACTGATGAAAATAATCTGTCTGTTGATGAAGACAATGATTCAGAATATGATAGTGAAACACCTGAGCCCAAAAGAAAAAAGCTACCAAACGCTAATGATGAGGGTGGAGCTGTACAAATGCCTTTAAACAATTATGATCACACCGATGCACAAGGCAATAGTCACTTGAGGCATACGGTCCCTCCATTTAATATTAAAAGAAATGACGTGAGGTCAAACTTGTCGCCTAAGAAAGAACTGTCCATGTCCAAAATGTCCACGGGAAGTCAAAGGCCTGTTTTGAGAGTGCAAATTCCATCCAATGTCAAAGAAAGTGGAAACGATAGTGCACGTACTATTACTGCACTCGATACTAACGTCCATCACCCCGATAACGCTGTAAATACCGACAGTGTAGATTATTCAAAAGGCGGGGAACCATCGTCTGCATCTACAACTAGCGGTGGCGCTCCAAATATTAATGCTTTGAAGTACAGCGGCTTCAATACTTTCAAGTCACCAGATTCAAGGAAACCAACGTTGCCGATTCCTATCAATAATAAGTCTCAAACGTCATCACCCTTAAGTGCAACGGCCCCTCAGATGCCTATAAGCGGGTTGTCATCATTTTTCGGGCAATTACCCCAACCATCGCCTTCTACTCAATTTCTGTCCAATTCCATGTTGCCAACTTCTTTGTTGAGTCAAGTATTCAATCAGCAGCCGATCAATTCATCACAGCAGCAAGGTAGTCAAGGTATGCAGGCACCTCCAGAGAATCAGAATTTCTTGAATGGAAATATGCATGGGAAACTAAGGCAGACGACACAGGGCAACAACGTTGGGTTGGTAAACAATCCAGGTGAACAGACACCTTTTTCTGGACTCCCATCAAGATATATAGGCGATATGTTTCCGTCGCCTTCAAACTTGTATGTAATGCAAGACTGGCCAAATTCCTCTACAGGAATGACTCCGATAAACACCAGCATGCCTCATTATTTCATGTCATTGAACCCTGGAATGGGAAATTCTGCTAAAAGTGGAACTTATCAGGTCCCAAACCAGGCGAACCTTTCACAGAAGGGCGATGGAAGTACATCACCTCTCATAAATATCAATTCTTTTCCGAACGCAAATTCAAATGCTGCTACAAATACTACTTTACAGAATGAATCTTCATCTGGAGTGAATAACGGAGGGGAGAATATAATCAGCGAGAACGGCGGCAAAGGCCAGTCATCGCCTGTAACATCACGAGCAAATTCATGAGAGCGGCTTAGTGTGTATATTATTTTGCTGTATATTAAAATGGAACTAACGCTCAATGTAGCGTTCTGTATTGTATTTCAAAATTCGCAAGGGTTCTAACCCTAATTTTGTAAGATGCTCGTGATAATTATTTCCCATTTAGAAGTCACAAATTAAGATGGATTTTGTGTCATTTTAGCTGACAATTTTTCACGAGTGTTCAATTATTGGCTCCTGCATTCAAGCTGTGCTCCTCTGGTGAAAAAAATCATTAAAAGTGCTAACAAATTTTTTAATAGATTTTAGCTTAACTCTTAAGGCACAGGTAGACCAGTTCAAACATGAAGGTATGTTAAATGATAAAATCAAAGGAAGATGGGTTTTTCATATGAGGTAGCTTAGTGTGGATTTATAATGATAATTCCTCGAGCAGAAACACAATAAAGTACCATGGTACTTAATGAAGAATTGTTTAATGTGAGACTTCACATGTGTTTGGGAGCTAATAAACATCTAAATTATATAATGTGGTTTATGAATGATGCATCATCCTTTTTTTCTTTCAAATCTGAGCTAGAATACTAACATATGTAGTTAAACATTTCTTATCCAGCCAACGGTACTCAAAAAAGTATCGACATTGAAGATGAACACAAATTGCGTGCTTTCTACGAAAAGCGTATGGGCCAAGAAGTTGAAGGTGATTCTGTCAGTGACGAATTCAAGGGATACATTTTCAAGATCACCGGTGGTAACGACAAGCAAGGTTTCCCTATGAAGCAAGGTGTGATGCATCCAACAAGAGTTAGATTATTGTTATCTAAGGGTCACTCTTGTTACAGACCAAGAAGAACAGGTGAGCGTAAGAGAAAGTCCGTAAGAGGATGTATTGTCGCTCAAGACTTGGCAGTTTTAGCTTTGTCTATTGTCAAGCAGGGTGAGCAAGATATCGAGGGTTTAACTGATACCACCACCCCAAAGAGATTAGGACCAAAGAGAGCTAACCACATTAGAAAGTTCTTCGGTTTAACCAAGGATGACGATGTTAGACAATTCGTTGTCAGACGTGAAGTTGTTAAGGGAGACAAGAAGTACACCAAGGCTCCAAAGATTCAACGTTTAGTCACTCCTCAAACTTTGCAAAGAAAGAGAGCATTAAAGGCTAAGAAGGTCAAGAATGCTCAACACCAAAGAGATGCAGCTGCTGAGTACGCTCAGTTATTAGCTCAACGTTTGCACGAGCGTAAGGCTGCTAGAGCTGAATTCAGAAAGAGAAGAGCATCTTCTTTAAAAGCTTAAATTAGTATGTATATTGTAATTTAAAAATGATTTACTGCGTTTACATCTAATTGTGTTTATGTATTTAATAAGAATAAAAGTCGAGTTTAAAAACCATTTTACTCTCGTGGGCCTATTTGAGGTAGTCGCTTTTCCTTATTCTCCGTGGCCACGATTGTGCCTCTCTTTTTAGCTAGACGTTTTATGTTATCATAGACTTGATCCGAAGTCAAGTTTGAGGCATACTTGAAATTTTTCCTCAAATAATTTTCCTGTTCTTCTTTGTAACGAGGATCTCTTAGTAAGACTTTCAAGTGCTCGTCGAACTTTTGTTCAGGAATCAAATTGCCCGTTAAAGGACATCTGATTGTGCGTTGTGTACCAGCGTTTACTGAAGTTGTCCTATTCTTCAATCTCGATTCTCCAGCGGCCTTGATTTTCATTCCTTTAGGTGCTTTGAACTGCAGGCCCTCAATTTCACTTTCATTCTGCTTCCTTTCAGCTGGATGCGCTTCTATTATATGCTCCAGTTCTTTTCCAGAATGCTTAGTCTCAAGTGATCTATGTATTAAGCTCGTTCTGGTGATAGGAGGTGGAAGTTCACGAACCTCATCCACAGCATCGAAATCAATTACTGCTGAAAATGCAAAATCTTGCCAATCTATGGATGCGTAATGCTTATTCCTTTCCTCTTTGTCCTTTTTCTCGTTGAGTTTTGTTCGTTTGTGCTGTTTCTCATACTCGGCTCGTATCATGGAGCGATTCAATAACGCTTCAGGTCTATGTATCCTTTCACTAATATCATTCGCTTCCTTTGATCTCGTCTTCTCTTCGAAAAGAAGTTCCAAAAGGGTCCTGTACTGTTCCACGTACTTCATGAATAAACTATGGAGGGAATGCTTGTCACTTAAAAATTCAAACTGAGCCTTCAAATGTCGAGCGTTCTCATGCTTGTATAGCTTCTCGGCGTACAGGTAACCATTTCTTGCAACAAAGAGAGCGGTTAATTTGATGACATTCAAGTCCAAGCTTGATATGGGGGGCACTTTAATCAAAAATGGCAAAGTCAAATGTTCAACCTCATCCTTCTTAATCTCTTCTCCCAGATTCTTCGATTCTGTTTCTTCAACATTATGCAAAGATGATGTATGCGTATCATGCTGCTCCTGTTCTATGCGCCATTTGTAATATCTGTGGTATTTATCATCTTCTTGTAGAAAATGAAACTTATCCTTAGTGTCCTCTTCCTTCTTTAGCTTATCTTCAAATGCTTGCCCATTCTTTAGTATGTATCCTATAGTTTTCTCAATTACTGCCTTCACTTCCTCAGGAGGGGTACCAACTTCTCTCGATGCTTCGACATCCACCATAATTCTTCCCATAGAATGGAAAACTCCACTGTGAATTCTTGCTTTTGGGCCCTTTTCTTTTTATGAGTTTTTTTCTTTTTTTAAATCGTCGCGAGCTCTTAAATTGAGAGTTATCTCGCATTGATATTAAACGCTTCAAATAAACTAAATAAGTGATCTTTTAGGGAATTTACTCATATTTTGTAAGGGCCTAGGAGTTGCTTAACTATAAGATATAATTATTGGTGTTTGATAGATTTATTATGATATCTGTGGAGAGGGATAATGATTACTTAAATAATGTTGATAACGGTAATGGCGAAACATCGGATTCTGAAGTTGACTCTCTCACGGAAGAAATGGATCAGATAGGTAAACTTAACCTCAATATGCCAATGAATTTCAATATATCTTCGTACATGGGAAATTTTTCTGGATTGCGGGGCATCGATTTTCCCTCGATAACGAAGATTCAGACTATCTCGAAAGATATTACAACTTATGTTTCAAACTATGCAAATGCATTATCCACCAGCTCATTTGAAAATAGGGAGAGCATAAAGTCGCTCGTGAAGACTGCATTGTCTTCGAGAGTACTGATGGAAAAATTATTGAACGATCTAGATTTAGGTATGTCAATTTCTGCGGCCATTGAACAGTTGCAACCACTTAATCACATTATCAGGGAAACTATCTTCCTTCCAGCAGATGATGAAAGCGAAGATGAAGAGGTTGAATTTGATATATCTTCTACAGAGCCAGGTGCAGTAGACGAAGTGATTAACAGCCATCAAGCCGTCGTGACACAAATTGTTAAACCTGAACTTGAGATACCTCTGCATAAAAGAAGCCAAAAGCTTGTTCAAGACCCTCAAAAGGACTTAGTGTCCGAAAGGGAAGAAGCCTCATCCACGTTTAGCGATTTTGATCTTGATGATGAAATGAGTTCGGAGGAGGTGAAAGTTCTTACGCACCTAGATTCATTGGAGGATTTTTATGATGAGGATTTACTCAGAAAAAAAATCCAGAATATTCGTCGTTTGGAGAACTTAACTCAAGATCTGAAAAATAAGTTAGTAACGAAATTAATGATGGGAAACTACTACAGGTATGTAAACGAAAAGCTCGCAGAAGAGAACAAAAGGCTCATTCCAAGACCAAGGAAACGAACGCTTACCATAAGTGCTCAACAGGCAAATTTGCATGATATAAAACAGAATATTTCGAACATTCAAACCGATTCCTCGGATTTCAAGAAATCGGAGGTTATCGACTTGGATGGAGAAAAAGCTCAAGTTCGATCAAAGCAGGATGAAGGAGAAGGAGAGGATGAAGGCGGTGAAGAAGTTGTTTTGAATGATAAAGACCGTGAACCCACGTACTTTGACTCCCCCTTCAATACCATTTTTGGATGTCAGCACTACCAGCGGAACTGTAAAATAGAATGTCCTCAATGCCTTAAATGGTATTGTTGTAGATTTTGTCATGATGCTGAGATTTCTTCACACAAGTTGGTTCGAGCTCACGTAAGACATGTGTTATGTATGCATTGCAAGACGCCACAAATTCCTAAGAATAATTATTGCGTCTCTTGTGAAAAAGAGCTTGCAAATTACTTTTGCTATTCTTGCAAGCTCTATGATAACGATGCAAATAAGGATATTTATCACTGTGATAAATGTGGTATCTGCCGCTTGGGACTTGGTTTGGGAAAGGATTTTTTCCACTGTGATACTTGCAACATATGCTTATCAATAGATCTCAAAGAGAGACATAAATGCTTGGCTAATACAACACACTGTAATTGTCCAATATGCAATGAGTATCTTTTTACATCAGTGAATAAGGTAGTTTTCATGAAATGTGGCCATCTGATTCATCAATCTTGTTACGACGAACTATGCAAGTACTCATATAAGTGTCCAATTTGTAAAAAGACCGTGGCGGATGTAGACACTCAGTTTCGCATTTTGGATCAGGAGATACTTCAAAGTCCACTTCCCCTTCCATATAGTCACTGGAGATGCATAATAAGCTGTAATGACTGTCGTGGGAAGTCTAACGCTGCTTATCATGTTCTAGGCCTAAAATGTAAGTATTGCCTTAGCTACAATACGAATATTTTGAGGTTGATTAAACCAGAAGAAGAAGAGGAGGAGGAGGAGGAAGAACCAGAGGAAGAGGAAAGTGAATTTTTTGAAGACGGGAGAGATCCAATGAGGCTAATTAAAACAAATATACTGTCAAATTTCGGTATCGATGAAGTTAACACTCATGCAACTGAGGAGGAGTATTATCCAGATAGCAATTCTGATGACTCTACGAGCTGTCTGGATAATGAGGAGAATTCACAGAATATAGTAAACTTAAAAAGTTTAACCAATTCCATAATAGGCACGAGGAGTCATTTTGTTACAGGCAAAGACACATCACAATCGACGGTATCATCGATAAGTGCAATGCTTCAAACCTTTATTAACAATTCTACATCAGAAGACTAAATATTGCGAAATGTCACTTCTTTTTGGGCCATGCCAGCTTGTAGGACAACTTTCTGATGATAGTCTGGATGTTCCATTTTTCTGTGCCTATTTTGCTTGAGTGGGGTTCCCTTACGGCTATCAATGTCAATGCCCAGTGGTGAATGAAATACGATGATTGCTTTACTTTCGAGAGGCTTATCTTTCTTGAGCTGCAGACAATGCTACTTTTGCTACATGTGACCAGTGTTTATTATACTTAATACACGAAGAAACTTATAGATAATCTGAGTTTGAGCTTGAGAATTCTCTTCAATTATACGCTGTTATCACTCAATTACTTTGAAGGAATTTTGAGATGATGGATACATTATAACGAAACCTTAAAGTTGTTGGCTCGCCACCGTCGCAAGATTATGATCGAAATCATTCCCCTCTCTTTGTTTATTTTTTTAACTTCTTTCTTCGAATAAATTGAGTACAAAGGAAGTAAAGATACTGAGAAGAAAATACTCCAGATTATCAATTAATTCTCCTGAATGTCGATCATAACAGGTTGAAGAGGTAAAAGCTGCTCTTTCACTACCTGGATTATCTTTCTTCGAATGTCTAATCATCTATCTTTTTATATGAGCCTACGTCACATTCTACAAGATATAATTGAAATGACAAAGCTATTCTGCTGGATCGGCTTTTTATACTCTTATAAAGTTGTAGTGTATGAGAAGTAAACGAGAACGAGGTATTGCTTTTAAACGTTGGGTCAGCTCGCATATGTCGCGAAATGATCTCATCCACTCATAAACTCAACAGTAGAAGAGCTATATATTTAGGAAAGTTTTTTCATTATTCTATGATCTCTAGTCTATATTGGCTAACAAATATTGCATTAAGTAAATAAGAGTCTCATCTCAGCTTTGGTAATCATTTTTAAATCAAGAAATAAGAGTTATTCAAAAAAAAAATTAAAGCATCGTTTGCCGTTAGGTTTATATTTAGCATGATAAAACAATAGAATAACAGATTTGAATTAGATAGCATGAACCTGATCAAGTTGTTAGTTAACTCGATCGAAGGCTATTATAATAAGGAACAACGGACCAAGGACTCAGCTGAGCAAGATGAAAAGGAAAAGTCGGATGGTATTAATCTCGAGACTAATATTAAGAAGGAGGAGGAGAATACAGTAAATGAAGATGAAAAGAAAATACAACAATTTGATCCGGAAGACATGGATCTTCACGATGAAGAAAAGGAGCATGAACAAGGAGTCGACAAGGTTAACGTTAATCTGAGCAACGAAAAACACGTTCAGGGAGAGTGGGCCACGTTGATGGGAAGGGCCCGAGATGCCATTTCTCAGTTTCCTAGTTATCTTTTTTTGAAGCCTCTTATGTTCATATGGCTCATCAGTACTTATCCATTCATGCAATTGTTCAAAGGTCATTCATCAGATGGGTACTTGGGACCAAATTCTTCCGAGAGTGGCATTGAGCCCACTCATATTGTTGCATCCGACTCGATAGATAAAACCGAGCTTTTAAGAAGAGAGAAACTCATGGAGAATAAAGTCAAGTCTCCATCCTCTTCCCTGAAATACATAATGCCTCCTCCACAACGATTATATCCGCTTTCTCGTAACCCAGAAAAGAAAAGAAAACGAAAAACTTTAATTTTGGATTTGGATGAGACCTTAATACATTCTCTATCAAGAGGTACAAGACGTACCTTCAACAGTGGTGGGAGCTTCCATTCTATCGAAATTCGGCTTAATAATATCTCCTCGTTATATCAAGTCTATAAACGACCTTATTGCGATTACTTTCTTTGGGAGATTTCAAAATGGTTTGACCTTCAGATATTTACTGCAAGTGTTAGGGAATATGCTGATCCTATTATCAATTGGCTAGAAACTGATATTCTAATGAGATTTACTAGCAGCCAAGAAGTTCCCCAAAAAATATTCACACGTAGGTACTACAGGAATGATTGCACCTACAGACCTGGAGTGGGTTACATAAAAGATCTTTCAAAGTTTTTTCCTCGGGAAGAGGACTTAAAGAACGTAATTATTTTGGACAATTCACCGATAAGTTATGCGCTTCATGAAGACAATGCTGTAATGATTGAAGGTTGGATCAACGACCAGAGCGACCGTGACCTACTAAACTTGCTACCGATGCTCTATAGCCTTAGTCTATGCATAGATGTAAGATATATTTTGGCACTAAGGGGAGGAGAGAAGGTATTTGAAAGATAGCATTTAGAATCATAGACCAGTATGCCCTTTAGTTGTAGATTATTTAGATTCTAAACTATGCAGGAAATAGCTTTTAAGGCATGTAAATCATATATTGAATTGTCAGACGATGGGCGAAGAAAGCAGATTGACAATCCTTTATAATACTTTGTCTACTCGTAAGGATTATGGATCAAGTGACTTAGAGGAAGCAGTGGTTTCTGTTGGTGACTTATTGAGGAACAATTCCCTCCGCTCGATTAAAGAGACTACGGAATTCATACCAACATTAATGTATATTTCGGCTCAGATTTTTGAGGAATTTCTCGATTCCTGTTTTCAGCAGAACGCAAGCTTGTCTTTGGAGATATCTCGTGTGATAATTAATATTCTAGCTGATAATGATCTCAACAGGAAGGCATTTTTATCTTTAAACAATGGTTGCAGAAACTACTGGCAAACGATTTTCAGAGTACTTGATAATGATTCGGATAACGAGAATCTTGAAAAGCTCAACATCAGACTTGAAATTATGCTCGTTCAGTTCTTTCGTAATACAAATGAAGCTGTAATGTATGCTAGGAGCTTCAATGCATTAAATGCTAATAGGTGTCTTCTTAAGTATATGCAGCGAAGACAAAAAAAACTTGAACATGCACTAATGGACGAGTATGTTGAAGGCCTATCCAGAATAATTGAATTCAATACGGAGATGATTCAGCATATAGGCAAGGATTCCTCGAAACTGGGACTATCCAGTGACGAAATGACGCTTTTGATCGATACGGAAATGAAGATCATGGAAAAGATTTTACCTAATACTTTGAAGTCACTGCAGCAGAATGAAATTGACGAGTTAGACGAGCTTTGTGATAACCTAGCAAGAACAATTTATGAGTTAACTTGCGATATTCACGTCTATAGCATATCGACCGATACAAATCGGCGCATCATATCTTTAATTTCTCGAGTTCCGAATGAACTTGAGAATCTTACGTCTATAAAGAGAAATCTATTCGCAGCAAGTGGTAATATAAGCTCCTCAATGGAATACGATTTATCAAATGAAGTCGAGTGGTTATTAAGCATAACAATGTTGCAGGATGCCGACATGTATCAAGTAGCAGCAGCAGAGATTGCCTTAGGCAATTACATTGTTTCTGAGGAAAAGCGTGATATTTTAATCTCTTTGATAGAAAGACATTTTACTTTAAGATCATTTGTGAAGAGGTTTTTGTCAGCGAGGTTCAACGATGTTATTTTATTTCAATCTTTTCATTTACTTAACAACTTAATGACTGAAGCGATCGCATCAGAATGTACTGAACATGTGTCAGATTTAATGTTTAGTGCTAAGATCATTATAGACAATTCCACTTACTACAAGGAAGTTACTAGTGTTTATATTAAGTTTGTGAAAAGATTGATTTTATACTGTGCTAAAATGCCTGACTCTTCGAAAAGACTTTTTTCAATGCAAAAGTATTGGGAAATCGTACATCTGTCTAATCTATTGACAGAGTCACAAGAACTATATCTTTTAATCCTTCAGTCTATTTTGGTCTCCAATGGTTTCTTAACGGCCGAAGAAAAGGAAACCGAATTCGAAAGTTCATTACTCAATGATCTTATAGACTCCAAACTTTTTGAAACAGAGGTTCCGGCTTGGTTCATCTTGCAAAAATTGAAATCCCTTGGGATTTTTTTTCAGTCAGTCGGCCACTCGAGCGAAATATTCCAATTCTTATTTGATCGTATCCTCAGAGATACCAATTCCCGATTAGAGTTTTGGATGCGGACGCATTGTCTCTTACAATTCTTTGATAACTATTTTATGTCTAATTCTGCAGAATCTTTTGACTTTAAGGCAATGAGAAATAATTTCAAATTCGTATGTGCATCTTTACTCAATCTCGCTTCAACGTTTCGAGCAAAGTTTGATAATTCGACCGGTGCTTTAGATGACATAGAAAATATCGCACGAAGAAGCTTAAGAACAGAATAGAATAGGCATTTATTGGAATACAAAAGTATTGTGATTTGCTTTATTCTGTCACCTCTGCTGGCATGTCTGATTGTATCATAAACTAATAGCGAGTAATCTCATGTGCCCTATGAAGACTGCCAACCATTTAATTTCTATGCAAATGTATAAAAACGTTCTGTGTATAAATATATGTATATAATTATATATAGATATATGTTATCACGATATATATGTAAACTGAGTGGCCACCACTCGTAATAATGCGTTATACCCATCTATTTTGATTATAGACTACACTTTTCTTTGATGAATTTTCTTCAAATGCGCTTTTAAGTTGTCCTTTCTATTGAATCTCTTACCACAATTAGGCTCATCACACTCATAGGGTTTTTCAGATGAATGACTTTTCATGTGCCTCTTGACATGCTCTGGCCTTTGAAATCGTGCCTGACATAAAGGACAGGCATGCTTTTTCTTAGGATCAAAGTTTGCTGTATTATCTACCATTTTGATCGGTAATTTTAAGTTTTGTGCCAATATTGCATTCTGTGTTAGTTCTGAAGCCAGATTTGGCGCAGAGAAAGGCAGTAACGTGGACATCCCACCATTAAATGAGTATAATCCCCCCAATGAAGGATTATACGTGCGAAGTGGTTCGGATGCGGGTGCAGACATGGTTGAGAGATCAATCGAGGCAGACGAGAATTTTTTGTTTTGTTGCTGTGGATTGGCTTCAGCAAAGTCCACACCTTGATATTCGGTGGAAGAAGATGGGATATTTGAATTTAAAATCAGAGGCAGTAATAAGTCCACAGTAGGTGCTCCGAACCCGTAAGGATTGAATGATAGTTCATTCTCCATGTTAAAGGTGTCTCTGCGCATACCAGTTAATGCTGATCTAATTTTCGTGTCCTCTAAGACTCTTTCTGCATCTTGAGAGGAAATGCCCGGATCATAGTTTTCTGCTCCATGTAGTACCTCTGTATCGACTTTATCAATGTTTTGGTATGAGTTTGGGAACATGTTCGCAGCCAACTTCCAAGAAGCATCAGCTGCACTGGAGAAAAGAGAATCATCTTTCGAATCTAGCGGAGCGATTTTACCTGATGCTCCTTCATCTGCATGCTCAAGAGGCTTAGCTGGCTTGTTAAAGTTACCGAAGTTTGAATATGATCTAATCTTCTTTAAAGCCTTTAGTGCGTCATCATCTTGATCTTCAATTTCAAATGATTGCGTATTATTAGTTAGCTGCCCTTTGAAAGGGATTGCCTTTTCTGATTCATTTATTTTCGATGTTTCCAGTATTTTGAAATTATCCACGTATCCCCAGTTGTTAGGTATGGGACTTAGAAATAGATTACCTGTATTTGAAAGTGCAAGATTGCTTTCTGAGTGTGCTCTCGAATTAAAATGTGATGCTGGTGTCTGTATATCATCATAAGTAGTAGCATGGCCATCAATCCTCGGAGAGACAAATGAGGAATAAAATGGATCGACGCCATCATTTTCCTGAAAATTAGACTTTTGGGAGATAGGCATTTGATTTGATAAATATGCTGAAGGGTTCCCAGATAACTCAACTGATACTCTAGATCGAGACCTCGTATGCCCCTTCTTCTGAGAATGCGGCGTTTTTAGAACCTTGCTTCCTGTTCCTGTAAGCCCAAGGTTTACGGGCGATAGATTAACTGAGTTCACATTACGTGAGGGTGTCTTGTATAAATTAAAATTATGACTTGATGCACAGGAGGACGACTTATTTCGAAGCTGTTTTCTTGGGGTATTCTGAATCGGTTGCATCTGTGGCTTGTGCTTCTGCAATTGAGCCACCTGAGTCAAAGATGGTGGCGAATCCAGGGAGATTGAAGAAAGCTGATTCACAGAATCGACCGAGTACAAAGTATTATTGGAAGCCGACTTATTAATATTATCGACAGGCGGGTCTTGAGTAAAAGATACAATGGACGACGTAGATAGCTTCGATCTATGTGAAAGCTTCAAACCGAATATAGACGAGCCATCTAATGATATATTTTTGGAATGCTGAAACTTATTGTATGAATTCTCGTAGCTTTTGTTCGAAACTGGTACTACTTCATTTAGTGATTCCTGGCTCGACGTGCTCACATTATCCAACGCATGCGCATTCTCATCCAGGTCCATTACCCTGCCACTTGTTTCCTCCACTAGGGCTTCAGGTGCCCGCAGTTCTATTTGATCGCCCTGGCATACAAAATCGATGTTCTCTGTATCCTCTCTGCCATCCAAGGATGGACTAGCGTGGTGCGGTGAATTTACAAGAAATCGATCCATATCCTCTCCGGTATCTCTTCACTAGATGATATGACTGCTAAAATCAACTCACCGGTTGTGGACTCCCAAGTCTTTCTCTAACTTCCAACAGACTCTGATCTTTTCAGTGACAGCGTTCGGTTCCAATCCTGTAGTGTGCAATATCTTATGTCCTAAAAAAATGTTGGGAAAAAAAGATAAAGAGGGTGTAAATCTCTCAAGATCCTGCTGTAAGGTCACCTCAATGCTCTTTTCCGCTGCCTTATGCTACTATTGCTTGCTAACAAACTTTAGATCACAATTATTTCTTGAGATGTCGCTAGGATACTAATGAAAATTGATTTACAATTTCCGGGGGCGATCTACCCATGTTCCACCTTTATTCCGACCTGCATTTCAAGTATCTCCGGTAATTCGTGTGTGCGTTAACTAGAGCACAAAATGCCCTTGTAGGAAAGACGCAATATTTCATTGTGTAAGATGATTGCTCCAGATCAAATGCTTCGACCCGTTAAAAGTGGCTAATTCTAATAGATGCCACTATAATCGAGGTATTCCCACTCTGATGTCATTGGTCTTACATTTGCCGAGTCAATTTTATTCATTTCTACATACCCTATGCAATGTCAACATTACTACCTCCTTCACTAGCATGAATGGGCTTTGAAAAAAAAAAGGACGGAATTGATCTACTGCGCGCTATATTTAGAATCCGGTGAATCCTCAAGAAAATTGCCTACACAGCAGTCGGAAGTAAATTTAAGAGGCGGACGCGTCATATTTTTTTTCTGTTTTATTTATTTTCCTATTGTCTCTTGTCTACCGAACACACAAATTAGTAATGTGCTACTGTGAGCTTCATGCATAAACTTGTCATATGTGAATTTTTCTCGAGGAGAAGCACGTAACTAAGTAGATGATTATGTAGAGGTGAACTGGTACCGCGTCACCAATACACAAATGCAAATTTCATTAATCATTAGCATAATCAGGGTTGGAGAAAGAATGATTTTAGTTACAAAGTTCAATGTATAGGCTCGAATATAATAAGCATGAATAAGAGGTTTAGTGCTCGATCCTAAAAAAAAAAAAAAAATAGCAAGAGATACAAAGGACACATTCTAGTACAGCAGGTTGCTGCTGCCTAGTAAAGGCTGAGGAGAGTAACTGCGGTCAAGGATCTAAATCACCCTAGTAGGAAATCGTGCACACTTCGCGCTTGATCTGTCTCAATAGCGGAGGGTTTAGTCAAGCTGAGCAAGTCATGTGCTCAATTGCACGTGAATGCTTTGTAAAACATACCACTAATTTTGGCTATGCTAGATAGGAATGCTTTCGACACTACTGCTGTAACTAAACAGCACGTACAGTCTCTGGATGCTGTATACACCACAGGCAGGACTATGTAGTAATAATATCTAGACATCTTCTCATTTGACAATATACGAGATTCTATTTACTTGAATCATTAAATAAATGGCCTATTCACTTATGGGTTTTGCTTAACGAAATCAACACCCTTCTTGATGTTCTTGATCAAGGTTTCCTTAGCAGCAGCAACCAATTCCTCTTCGTGGCTTGACAATTCACCTAATGGGTGAACAGTCTTGATACCCTCTGGTCCCAAGGTGACCTTAGAAGAGAAGAATTCGACACCTTCGTTCTTGAACAAAGGAGAGTCGACGTAAGATGGCTCGACAACGTCCTTCTCACCGGCTAAACCGTCCAAAACGGAACCTGCGAATCTAGCACCGGCCTGGGCCATAGACAAAGTAGCAGAACCAGCACCGTTCTTGGCCTTGACAACTTCATCACCACCGAATTGAATTCTGTGGATCAAAGCATCTCTCTTGTCAGTTGGCAAGTCCTTGTGGACGGTTTGAGATAACAATGGGACGATGGTGATACCAGAGTGACCACCGACAACAGTTACCTTTTCGTTGACTGGGTTAGTGCCGGCAACCTCAGAAACGAATCTAGAAGCTCTCAAGACATCCAAGGTGGTGACACCAAACAACTTCTTTGGGTCGTAGACACCCTTGGATTTGAAGACCTCAGCAACAATTGGGACGGTGGAGTTGACTGGGTTGGAGATAACCAAAACGGCAGCTTTAGGTGCATATTCAGCAGCAGCCTTGGCCAAGTCTCTGACAATAGATGCGTTGGTGTTGAACAAGTCATCTCTGGTCATACCTGGCTTTCTTGGAACACCAGCAGGAACAATAATGACGTCAGAGCCAGTCAAAGCGTCTTTCAATTGATCTGGGTTGTATCCCTTGACGACAGAGTTTGTTGGCACATGGGAAACATCAGCAGCAACACCTGGGGCTCCCTTCAAGTCATACAATGCCAAGTCGGTGACCTTGTGGTTCAACTTCATCAATAATGACAATGGTTGACCAATACCACCACCGGCACCTAAGACGGCAACCTTGTAAGCAGCACTAGAAGAGGAAGAAAATGATCTCGTAGCAATTTTTGTGAACATCTTGTCGTAAATACTAATTGATTCTTGAAATACAATTGATGAAAAATTCAATGAAACTAGTGATATTTAAATGTTTCTCGTGAAATATTCACCCTGATTTGCTCCAGAGTTCCGTCGGATGCGACCTTGAGTGCATGGACGATTCTGTCTCAACCAATTAAGTTTGCTCCCTCTCCGAGCACACCGAAAGTCTTAACATCGCGGAAGTAACGTGCTTTGAGGTTCAATGCGAACATTTGCATCCAGTTGATAACTGTGGAGAATGGGAACGTTTCCGAACAAGTGACAACAGCCGTGGTAAATTGAAGTTAGGGGCTGTACGAAACATATTGTATACAACATTTCTTCTAAATGTAGTATTACCATCAGGGTTTTGGACCTTCTTTTGGTTCCACGAATTTATCAAACAGAGAGTCTACTGTCATATCTGAAAGGTGTTTTTGTCCTCTTCAGGTCTTTAAGGCTTTTTTAGATTACTTGTGCTTTGTGTCTTTTAGAATTTTGCAAGTTATAGATTCCGTAATTTTCTTTAGTTTCAGATGTTCTACTGATATTTCAAAATTTTTGCGATTCTTGTCTGCAACGTCCCGGCGCTCATGGAAAGATAAAAACTGAAGATTTTGAGGGATTCTTGAGAGACTTAAGATGAAGCTCTAAATGTGAGCCACTAAAGTGTTACCAGTTAGCAGGAGCAGAAGGAGTATCAGCAAGCAGCCAAAAGAGAAAATACATAGACCATATTATGCGCATCTCTGGAACTTTGCCAGTGCGACTCTTCTTCCTAAAAGTTGCTTTATGGATCCCTGTACTCTTTTTATATACTGTAGATCAAACCAATTCCTTCAGTATCATTTGTGCTGGTCGTTCGTACTGGTGCTATATATTGGCTGTTTCGTGAGCTTCGCGTGAAGAGCGCACACATCTTCCAAAGCCAGATACTCCAGCACACAATCCTCAACAAGTTGCATCTTGTATAATTATACAGCATTATGTACATCATGACCAAAAGAGCTACTGAAAGTTAGATGCTAGAAGAGACAATTGCATACCTAATGCTGAAATAAAGTACTTAAGTTGAGGTGTTGCTGTGCGCGGCATCGTAACAACTTAGGAACATTGTAACATACTTAGTAACAGTGATGTAGATAGTATCTACTAGAATGTCACCGTAGAAATATTATCTTCCTAAGGAAATATAACGTTTACTATTCAGTATAATTCCGCATGTTAATGTATGATTAAAATTTGCCTTTATGGCCAAGTTGGTAAGGCACCTCACTAGTAATGAGGAGATCATCAGTTCGAATCTGATTGAAGGCATTTTTTTTTAAGTATCACTTGTATTCATCACAACGCGAAGTGTAGCCACATTTAACAAGCGATAAGCTAGATCTGCTTAGAAGAAAAGAAAGGGCCATGGAGGAAGAGAAAGTGTCTGAGGCATACTCGCTAGATATTCCCCATGTCACAGCTATAGAATTACCATTGATAGTCCATAATGCGGAAAAGGCTATCTCAATGATTGGAGGACAGGAGAAGATTAGCAGAGCTATTAACGCATCAGAAAAGATAAATGTGAACTCAAGTAGTAATGAATCGGAAAATGTTTTGGAACTCAGATTGAGGACAGACCCCTTTCATCATCCTATACTAGCTCTGAAAAATTACAATGAGAAAGTGTTATTGAAAGTATCTATACCGAAGAAAAACCTACCTACCGACTACTATAAGTCTCCTTCAAAGTACACTATCCGGAGTCTTATCAAACGAAATGAAGAGCCGGGGGGTGCTTCCTATAAAATACAACCAATAGGAATCATTAACAAGACATTTCTGTTTAAGGGAATTGCTGACTTTCAGGTTTCCACCAAGCATAACCGAGTGGTGCAAGAGTTCAAGGAGCTGGTCCTTAACGTACATAATTATGACACTTTAAAATTGTTTTTTGAAAAGCATAATGATTTTTCTGGAATCTCTGATTTCAAAAATGAGGACAACTACAAGAATCAAGACCATCGTTTACTTCCACCGCCCATATTTAGTCCGATACATTTTCCCTTCGATTACAAGTATCAAATGAATCCTCTAACTGCAGTTGTAAGAGACTCCAATAGCGGAGAAGTCAAAGTTATAACTAAGAAAAATAGCCAGAAACTCCACACTCGAATAATTGATTTCTACAACAACAATATACCCTTGGAACCAGCACCAGAGCTAACTCAAAATCTTGAAAAACTTCATTCTTCTACGCCAGCCGTCAATAGCTCGGAGCACCTTCTTCTTGAATGTATAAGGTGGCTTCGTGATATCTTCGAAGTCAAGCCAATCTGGTTAAGAAAGCACCTAGAAGACATCGTACCTCAAGATTTAAAAAGAGTCTTAAAGCAGTCGCTTCCTTATGTATCATATATTTACAAGAGTGGTCCTTGGAGGTTTTGTAATGTAAAATTTGGGGTGAATCCTAAAGAGGATGTGCGATTTTGGATATTTCAAAGTGAATATTTCAGAATTCCAGGACTACATTTCAGCCAAAAAGCCACGAAAAGTTCTGGAAAAATTGTACCCAAGACGATCACTAATTCAAGTAAAGGAAACAAGCTGATAGAAATATCCGAGTATCTAATTTTCACAGGGTCGAAGCTTCCTCTTACCGTAACGTACCAAATAGGAGACATATTCGATCATGACATATCTTCCGTTATTGAAACTTCCAAAAGGGAGCTTCGCGAAGGGTTCTTCAGACACACTCCGGACTTTCAGGATGGCTGGGTCAATAGGCAGACAATGGAGACCATTAGGAGATTAGTACGCTACAAGCTAAACCGAATGGTAAAAGAAGAACCCATCGAAAATGATAAGATTCAGAAAATCATAATGACAGATTATACGGAGAGCCAAGTAGATGATATGGAAATCGATCAGACTGATGACCAAAAAGATGCATCTTCTGAAGAAAACGAGGAAGAAGCCGCAGAAGACGAAGAGTTAGAGGAAAATGACCCACTCCTAGAAATCGATAATGTTCAGCAACTACAAGATGACATTCTTTCGAGGTTGGATAATTCCGAGGCCTCCCACTTGAGTAAGCTCAAGGACTTGGTTGGATTCATAGAGCAGGATTCCTTGAAATAATTATATACAGTACATTTCTCGCTATTAATCTACACGTATATTCTATAGCATCTTGCAAGCAAGACTAAAATGACTAAAGCAACAGAGACAGGATTGGCACTTTTTGCACTTTCCGCTATATACTTCTCTCTATACAGCGGCGTAATTCCAACTTCTGACAAAATTCATCATGAGATCTTGCCTTATTTGCCCTTTTGGGCCTTAGTGACTTTTGGAGCGTACTCGTTGGCGACTTTAGGATGGGGAGTGTTAACCTTTAAAGACAAGGAAGGAAAGTACAAGGAACTTTTGGAACAAATTGATGAAGCAAAGAAATTTTACAAGGAGAAAGGTTTTGATGTTGATGAGTAAATATAGTAATGGCCAGTGAATGATAGAAGGTACATAAGTTGAATTGTTTAGTTTTGATAACTTGTTTCTAATCGATCTATAAATGACTCATATTGCACTGAGCTACTCAGATATACGTAATATCATTAAATCATGTCAGCGCTTCTGCACCCGACTTCTTGATTCGAGACTCTTTTCTATCTTTCAATCTTTTCTCAAACTGGGCGAAAACTCTTATACTAACAGGAATATCACCCCAAGGATCACTACTCTCATCAGCCAGAGGCTTTGATCCTTCAGCTAATGATAAGGGCAAATTTTCCTTCGGTAACCATTTCACGGGTGCCAGGAAGCGCTCTGGCCATCTACCACCCTTTTCAACTAAAGCCTTGGCAGCCTGCTTCCGTTTCTTGTTCCAATGCTTCAAATCTTCCTCGAAGATTTCCCATACACAATTAATACATCCGCTCATGCAACAGTTATCTGGCTGAGGTGGCTTATCTGGAACGGTGATACCAGCAATAATTTTAGGCTCACCCCGTGTAATCCTACTCGATGACTGTCTATTTTCTCCCTTGATACGGCCTCCAAAGATTTTGGCAATCTTCTCCTCATCGGAAATACTCTTATCTAAATGGTATGAACCCTCGTATGTCGCTCCAGACTGTTTCTTGAGCCGCTGTAGGTCGGACTTGCTCATCATCATAGCCTCGAGAGGTTCTCGAGGATGTGTCGGTGTTCGACACACAAGGTCGTAGAATGCATATGATGTATTTGGAGACTTAAAGCGACAGCTTATACTAAAGAACCTCAGTGGACTTATTGTGGAGAATGCGATTTTCATATTGCTTTTAAAATGCCTCGAGCTTAATCAATGCCCCAAAGATTCTAGCTCTTATTTGATAGATTAATAGAATAGTTATGTCTGAATTTAAATGATGGACTCTCTCTAAATGTTATATACGATAAGGTCACTCGAATACCTTTAAAAAGGTTAGGTATACTTGCTATTTCAACTATGACTAAGGAAGATTTTCGTTAAAGCGATTTGATCATGCTGTGACTGTGCTGCATATAAGTTTAGGGACCGAACTATTCGGTGAAGGCATTAAGTAGAGTATCGGCAATCATTCAAGTATGTCTTATGACGAGAAATTTGATACTTGTTTAGATCTATTGAGTCGTTTAGATCCAAAGCATGTTAGCAGGAATTTGAATGACATATGCACAGTTATTCAGAACAGCAGCGATGAGTCATATGAGGAATTGACCCAAGATTTGTTATCTTCGGTTGATGTACCATTAAAAACACAGAAATGTAAGGAAACAGGCAAGGAGTATCTCTGTTGTGATTATAACCGTGACGGAGATTCTTATAGGTCACCATGGTCGAATAAATATTATCCTGAGATAGTAGAAGGAGACGGAGAATCTGCACCTCCATACCCATCCCACCTCTTACGTCAATTGGAAATCAAGGCTAACGAGAGCTTTGAGATTTACAAAGAAATGTACTACGAAGGAGCGGGAATTTCCTCAGTTTATTTATGGGATACGCTGGAGGAGGATCTGGAGGATGGCACTTTGGACGAGGGATTCGCCGGGGTGGTTTTAATCAAGAAGGAAACAGAGGATGGACGTGGGAAATGGGACTCAATTCATGTGTTTGAAGTGATACCCGAAGGAGAAGCTTCTGCGCTGTACAAATTGACCTCTTCTGTAATTTTGGACTTGCAACACAAGGCGAAGGAGGAATTGACTTTGTCCGGAAACTTGACGAGACAACTTCAGTCTACACTGTCATTACGTACAGATGATGCTACAAATGTGGAAACTGCGCATCTTATTAACTTAGGGACTCTTATAGAAAAATCTGAGTATAATTTGAGAAATTTGTTGCAAGAGGTTTATTTCGATAAGCTCAAGGATATAATAATGAAGGATTTGCGTTCTATAGGGGACATAAATGAGAGCAATTTAAAGAGAGACCAACAGTCAGAATTAGTAAAGGGTATCAACACGTAAATTAATTGCTTATATTATTTTAGATTTTTGATACTTCAGGAGACATAACTGAGGTAGGCTCTATAAATATACGTAATCTTTCATCTAGAAGTCATAAGTTCTTGCGCTTAATCTTATTCTCGTAGTCGCTATTTTTCAACATATCTTCCGAAGTCTCGGAATATGAGTTTAATTTTACGGCAGAGCCGTTCTCTAAATTGAAAAAAGAAGCATCTGCTTCGGAGGAATCCTTCATTTTCTTTTCATCAGAAGCAATATCGACGCCAGGATTAACTTCCTCGCTCAAGCTAGACAAGACATTTGTCTTCATGTCATTCATGAAAGACCATAAGGATGTCGAAACTGATTGTATCATATCATCTTTGTTGAAGTTGTAATTACTTGGATAACTCATTTTCTTATTATCCTCAAGCTCTCTAGTATTATGCGATGGTGAATAATTAGCATTTGATTCCTTTCTTGTATTCTTATCTCTAAGAGGTGATCCGGATTCCAAGCTATAAAAGGAATCTTCCGAATGGCGCTTAGTGTCACGTAGTCTCTCGTTGTCTATCATATCAGGTGGGATCAATGATTTCTCAAATTCATTCTGTAACATAGTGTCGAATTGTTGAATTAAATTCAATGGCTTTGTAAGATTATTCCATATGGATGAATTTTTCTTCTGGGAATCATTTATAGGCTTACTATCAATGGGCGAAGATGATTCGAAAGACGTCGATGCTGATGATATTGTTCTTCTTCTTCCTGAACGTGTGCTCGCAATAGCCTCTTCCCTAGGATTACTTAGCCTTCTTTCTGTCTTGAGCTGAGCCTCGTTTTTATCTTTTGATGGAGTCATTGACTGATTGAGTTCCTTGTATAATGACCTTTGGATCACTTCACGAAGCTTGTGTAATTCTTTCTCATTGCGCTTTAACTTTGCGGATAAAGTACTGATACTATCCTTAATTTCAACAATGCTCATCTCTTTTAATGCAAGTAGTCGGATTTGATCCTCTATTTCCATCTTAAACAATTGCTCATCCAGAGGAAGTGGTATTTCATACTTCAATTCTTCGGATGCATGTGGCACAGATGAGGCTTCCAGAGAGCTATCTGGTTCTCTTTCATTAACCAGGCCCAAAACATTCACGACCTTCTCAGAAGATTTGCTTCGACTATGTGTATTCTTTCCTTTAGGTACGTTTCCGCTGGGTACCGGTGATACAGCGAGATTGAGACTTATCCCTCGTCCTTTACTCCCAGTTTTACTTGCATTGTGTCTTTGAATCTCTCGCTTGTTCTTATCGGGCGTTGGTGTAACAATGCTATCACTCAAGGAAGACTCACTTACTACGCTAGAGTTGATTATATCATCTGTAAGGTCAGACATAATTAAAAAGAATAATCCATAGATAACGTTTTTTTCTTTCAGTGGACTAACATCGCGAATGACATTAGGTCCCTAGAGATTCTATAGATTTCAGTTGAAGAATGATATCTACGCTTAGTCGATTGGACTCTAGAGTTCTAAGATGGTTAAAAGTACTAACGGTTCTTTTACTAGGTAGGGTGAAAAGGCTGGTTCCTTTGTCCATTTTCCTAACGTTGAATCCTTGGATAAGGAAGATGATGTTGAATATATTTGAAACTTTTGTCAAACGCATTCCTACAAATAAGGAACGGATAAAAGCTGCAAGTCTATCCAATATAATATCATGCGGGTTCCTTTATACCGCAAGCATTGGAAATAATGAGATTGCTAAAGACTACTGGGCAATGTATCTTTGGTCAAATTATTATGCGGTTCTCAACAAGCCATCAGATTCCAATATTATTGTATCGCCTTTTTCCAGTGTCATTAAAGTCAAGAAAAGGTCAGAATTCGTGAAGAAGCTATATGATAATAAGGAATATATTATATGTCCATTGGTGTTTGCTCAGATTTTATCCAACTATTTAACCCCCACCAATTATAGACTTAATCATCGTTACTTGTCAAGCTCAATTAAAAGGTGGGTTCTTAACCCGATATGGATAAACTTCTCATTAACTAGTTCGGGGGCTTTTTTACATTGGAAGAGTTTGGTAGAGGTTTATCTTTTGCACAACTTGATTGCCGTGGTGATAGTGGCCATGGTGAATGTAAAAACCCGGTTCTTGGACTATTACTATGCGTTAAAGTATCATGCCTATCATAAAGATGGGAGGGAAAATTTGACTTTAACGACCTTAATTAAAAATTATTCCTTTTACGTGCTTCAGCGAGCAAATACGTGGATCAATTTTGTTTATATTCCCAACTTAGTCTCCATGTTCTTGATAGCTGTTTCGGCTCCACTTTTGTCGCTTCTTCAGAGTTCTTCAACACTATGGTGGCACAGGTTTTATATGAGGCATATAAAGCTATTATTTAAGACGTACGTAAAGAGTGTGGGGTTCTTCGCAGCAATTCTTTCATTGATGTTGAATGCAAGACATAGCAAGGACTGTTGGAGGAATGAAAGTGAAACCATATATGATGATGAAGATGGCGTGGCTCCAAGCTACATCTCAAAATCCTGGCTTAAGGGATTGAACCTTTATATGTTGCGGCTTATTATCATGTCGAAGTGGAGAATTGTGAAGGAAAATCATCCTACATTTAGAAAGGTAAAGGGAGTTACCTGGGATAGATTGGAAACAATTCTTTTTTGCTTGGGGATTTATAAACTAATGAATCTTGTTGATTTCTTCAGGTATAACTCAGAGACTTTAAATGCATCTACTATCAAAAACCTACGAGGCAATGCTTGCACCAAATTTATTGAATACATAATGTAAATAGGGCTGCTATAAACTGGTCATCTAAAAATGACTTCAAGCAAAGTTTATATTGTATGCTTGGATTCATAAATTATTCTGGACATGATTAATAGCCACTAGCACCTGGTGCGTTTTCTTTACCTTTAAGTTTGCCAAGCAATTGCTTGAATCTTGTTTTGTCTCTTTCTCCTGAGTCAAGCTCACCTGCTTCATCGATCAACATGTTAACTCTATCCCATAAGGTCCCATTGCTCAAGAAATTGTCTCTCTTCTCTAAAAATTTTTCTTGCTCCTTCGAAACTTCTTCACTACCTTTCTCTTTTTTGATATTGTAGTTTTCATAAAAGTCGTCGATAGTCTGCTGTGCTTTTGCAATAATTTCTTCCTTTCTTTTTGCATTAGCCTTTTCTCTTTCAGAAATCTCTAAATCACGACGCTCCTTCCATTCCTTTAATGGTTTTGATTCACCTTCAAACTTATTTGGTTGTGTTGGAGCAAAATCGTCGCTCTCCGGTTCTTCTACCTCCTGCGGCTCTTCGTCCTTAACACTATCGTCAACTTCCGGAAATTGCTCTTTGAATTCGTTTATTTCATCATCACTTTCTGCTAATACTTCCTTATCCTGTGCCGTTTGAAATTCATCTCCGACTAATTCCTTTTCTCTTGCTAAGAAATCTGATGATCCTAGTTCTTCATTCGAGTCATTTTTAGGAATTTCCCCATCTATTGTGTCCAATGCTGGGAACTTATCTGCCATGACTAATACTTATAAAATACGATTGTTCAAACAACTGTTTCGAAAGTCTGGTATTCCAAGGATACTGTACCAAATCTTATGTTGACTTTGAACCTGTCCACTATCTAATTAGATTTTGACAACAAAATGACACAAAAGCAATAAGACGATTATCATCAAAGAAGAAATACTTGTGAAAACGATAAATTATATAAGCTTATTCAAGTAAACTCTATAGAGACGAACAGAATTGTCATAGCTTGAAACAGCCAAAAGCAACTCATCCAGGCCGTGTAGTTTGTTACTGAAATCAACGCTTGAGATTCTGCCTCCAGGCGTAATAGTATCATGGAACTCCAGGATCATAGTAAACTTATCATCTGTAGCTGTCAAGTCGATAACTAGAATAACAAGTGAGCCCGATTCAAGGCCAGCAGCAACAATGAGTTTGTTGGAAGATACAAATGATGGAAAGCAGGCTACTGCGGTAACCGAATCTGCTAATTTGAGGGACCCAATGCTTTCTACGGAGTCACTCAAGGACCAAATTTTGATTTGCTTATCTCGAGAAGTCGTAAAGAAGAAAGTCCCTAACAGAGAATCTGGCGCCCAGGCACAATCCCAAATGATCCTATTATGCGCTTTCGGGTTCATTTCTAAGAGTTCAAAGGTTCCTTCTCTTTCGTCTAAAACCTTCCACACTGAAAATTGTCTATCTCTTGATACAGCAAGCAAGTATTTTCCGTCTGGTGAGAACTTCAAGCTAGTGACGGTCAAATTATGTCCCAGAAGCGCCTGAGGACACAATTGATAATCCTTCTTAACGTTAAAGATACGAATCGCAGCATGTGCCGCACTGTTCGATTTACATGCACATGCAATTAAAGCCCTTGATGGCGAAACATCGCAGCAAGATATTTCATAGCCATGGCCATACAATTTTTCTAGCTCTGGAAATAAAGTGTAACGTTGTAAGTAATCTTCAGTGGGAGGAAACACTATCGAATCCAATACGTTCTCATTTTCTTCATTATTATTTTCTTCCTCCTCAAGATCTTCTGGCCTTTGAGCTGCATCACCAGCACTTAATTGTTCATTATTAGCCTTATTAGATAATCCTAGGACAGGTAGCGATGCCGCATCAGGCAAAACCTCAGTTTCATCAGCATCGAGCACATCAATTTTACAAAGCCTTTCAAGCAAGCGACCGATGGACCCGGTCATCTCGAATACACGCAAGATCTTCTCGTCACCGGCTGATACAAATTTTGTTGCAGAAATGTTATCAAGGCAGACCATGTCATATCCATGTATCTGAGGTCGCGCGAACTCGTGCCAGCTTTCAGCATCACTTTTAAGTCTCCAGGGTGCAAAGAGTCTAGTCGTCTGATCAAGCGAGGTTGAGAAAAAGAAATCTCCATTCGTTGACCATTTCACATCCGTACATTCTCTAACGGGTCCCGTAACGGCTAGATAGGGTTCGTATAAGCTTTGATCTTCTGCTGTCTCTTTGTAGGCCCTGAAAGAGCCAGTTTTTCCATTGGTTAGGATTAAATGACGGTCGTCGACATCGATGTACCATAGACAAGACCAAAAGCCCCCGCTCGCACCAGTTGCGGTAGAAGCCCCTTTTATCGAAATTTCACCAAGACGGGTAATACAACACCAGATGCCAGATTCCTTATCCATCTCCCATATCATTAAGGTGGTGTCAGCACTGGATGAGAGAAGTTGTAATTTGGTATTCATATTCTCCGTTCCCTGACGATTCCATGCGGGACACCACTGAAGACACAGGACCCAATCATCATGACCCATAATAAGAGCCTCAAAACTTATTGCAATTCTCGTATCGTTCTCAATGCAGAATTTGTACTGTTTATTAGATAATAATACAAGTTTTTGATCATCCTCATCAGAATCATCTATCTGATTGTTCAATTTTATCCTCCATAATCTTATATATCTATCCTGAGAGCCACTTGCAAGGATAAAACTATTGGTGGAGTAATCATGTACGGACCGTAAACACTTGATCCAATCTTCATGTCCAGACAATGATGCAGAATGCGAAAAATGGCGAAACTCATTTGAAGTAGTATCCACCGTGAAGGAGTACACATATATGTCCGAGCTAGTTCCTCCTACAGTAAGTAAACATGAACCATTCTCGCTCACTCGAACCAAGTCCAAGCATAATGGAAAGAATCCTTGCTTTACATTGAAGTTATGCAAAAGTTTCCATTCAATGTCGGTATAAAGCCATAACCCAATTTTCCCTCCTGCATCACCAGTAACTAGAATGGTCTCATCGACCGTTGCAATGCAAGTTACAGAATGTGAATGAAGCTCTAGCGATTGCAGAAAAGTGTACAGCATATCTTTCTGCTGCCACACGTTAATACCTCCATCTTCTCCAGCAGATATCAAGAGACCATTATTCTCAAAAAACTTGACACTTGTAACGTCTTTAGTATGTCTTTTTAATGTGCAATAAGTTCCCTTTCTATTTGCACTTGTTGGTGACCATAACGCAATACATGTAGAAGCACCAAACGCAACCACATTCGTTTTTTTGTTATAGTCAGCTATAAAATTTTGCTTGTTAGCTCCAATGAAGATGGCTTCTTGATCAACGGCCCTGTTTACCGTCATTTAGCTACTATTAACTCCAAAAGCAGGAGATGAGGTTATGATGTAGCGAAAAATTTATGGTCAGGGCCGCATAACCGCTTCATGAATCTTATGGCTATCACGATTTGAATTAGACGTGGTAAACTTTGAGCAATAAGCGTAGCACACAATTCAAAAGCTATGGTTTCTGCGTAAGTATAGTATTGCTTATATAAAGCTATTGAGGATTTGGCTAACATTGAAAGTCTTATTTTGGTACAAGACGCAAGTCCAGACACGATACTTCAATTGCATGATCAATTATCTAATGAGTTGACAACGATACGGGGCAGATGGAGGTTCACATTCAAAATATTCAGAAATAACATGTTTTCAATTCCGCCCGAGAAAGTAAATGCGCAAACGACAGCTAATGAAGTAAAGTTCCTATATACATTGAGTCCTTCCTACTTGGAAGACAATTGCATTTCTTTAATAAACAAGCTGACATCTTGCGTATTCAGCACCGGTATAAAAGGAGAAAAGATGGAGAGACTGGGAAATAAGGACGATGATGACATCGATCTATCTATCCCTGATGCCTACTTAGAACAAGGTGTAACGACTGGTTTGAACACACCGTTTGACTATTTTGTAAATCAAAGGCTACAAAGCTTGTGGCTTCAAAAGCAAAACATTAAAGGAGATGGTGGACAGATATATGCGTTGGAAAATGGCAGAATCATAATCAGAACATCGAACGTTTTTATGCATGGTAATTTTAAAGGACTACTAATTCAAATTGAAGTTCAAGACTCCAAAGTTCATCAAGGTAGAGAGTCAATAAATGCTGTATTTGAAAAAATCATATCCAAATACAAGATTCCAAGAGGATCAATGAGCTGTACTGTTTTAGACTTGAACTCTCTAGATAAGTATGGTGATTTATGCCTACAATATTCAGAAATTTTAAATTTCTGATACCTCCTGTTTCTATCGATCCCTTATTTATAGAAAGACGATAATGAGCTTTAAGATACCTCTCAAATAGAATCCTATCGTTTGAATGTTGCAATACACAGCGCAATACATATTGAAGTTAGAAATCTACAGACCATTCAATACATGTCGTATACTTTTGCCTGTACATAAACCAAAAATTTTTGGAACTTAACGATGAGATGCGATATCAGTGAATAAGTAAGTGTCAGTGAAGAGTAGCATAGTTGAAAATGGCGAGAAAGAATAATGGTAAGAAGAATGTTAAAAATGAAAGAGTAGTAAAAAGGGAAAAGGAAGAGGAAATTTTGAAGAAACTACAGAATAGAATTGATTCTTATGATCCAAATATAGATGAGCAGAAGATTCAACAGTTTGATCAACTTCCAATAACGGAAGAGACTATCAAAGGATTGAAAGAAGCTAGCTTTGTATCAATGACAGAGATCCAGAGGAAGTGCATTCCCATGGCATTAAAAGGAGAGGATATTATGGGAGTCGCAAAGACCGGATCAGGGAAGACATTGGCATTTTTGATCCCGACGATCGAGTCTCTAGCACGGAATGGGGTCACTGAATACGATGGATTAGTGGCGTTGATTATATCACCCACGAGAGAACTTGCCATTCAGATATTTGAGATTCTTGTAAAAATTGGCAAATACAATAGCTTTTCTGCCGGACTCGTGGTAGGAGGGAAAGATGTCAAGTTTGAGAAAGAAAGAATATCTAGGATGAACATTCTAGTAGGAACTCCAGGAAGAATATCTCAACATTTAAATGAGGCAGTAGGTGTTGAAACCTCTAACTTATTAAGTTTGATTCTAGATGAGGCAGATCGTTGTTTGGACATGGGATTCAGAAAACAGATTGATAATATTTTGGGACATTTGCCTAAAAAAAGGCAAACATTATTATTTTCAGCTACACAATCAGGAAGTGTCAATGATCTAGCCAGGTTGTCACTAACGAACCCTAGAAAAATAGGAGTCTCCTCTGACCAGGAACTATCTGGTACCCCAGACTCATTGGAACAGTTCTATATCCAGGTACCATTGGAGGATAAGCTAGATTTCTTGTGGTCTTTTCTTAAGGCCCATCTCAAGTCGAAAATTTTGGTCTTTTTCTCTTCCCTGAAGCAAGTTCAGTACACTTATGAAACTTTTCGCAAGTTGCAACCAGGTATATCTTTACTTAAACTATACGGGAGACACAAACAGACATCCCGCTTGGAAACCACAGTAAAGTTTTCTCACGCACAGCATGCATGCTTATTCGCAACGGATATAGTAGCCAGAGGATTGGATTTTCCCGCCATTGATTGGATTATTCAATTAGACTGCCCAGAGGATGCAGCCACGTATATTCATAGGGTAGGTAGGGCTGCACGATTTGGTAGAAAAGGCAAATCGCTTTTGTTTCTATTGCCCTCGGAGGAAGAAGGTATGCTTAAGCGGTTACATCAGAATCGAATTGAAATCAAGTTGATGAATGTAAAACTGAAAAGCAGAAAGACTATAAAACCTCAGTTGCAATCCTTATGTTTTCAGGACCCATTGATAAAGAATCTAGGCCAGAGAGCTTTTATTGCTTATTTCAGATCTGTTTATGTACAGAAGAACAAAGACATATTTAATATTGAAGACTTATCTGCCGAAAAGTTTGCTAAGTCTTTGGGTTTGCCTGGTGCCCCGAAGATTAAAATCAAAGGAGGTGGAGATAATAAAGAAAAGAAGAATGCCTCAAGAAAATTAATTGCATTATCAAGGACTAACGAGGAGGGCGAAGAAAACAACGACGATAAGAAGGTTCGTACGAAATATGAAAGAATGTTTGAGAGAAAGAACCAGACGGTTTTGTCAGATCATTTTCTTAATTTGACAGGTCAGAAAAAGACTGATGAGACTTCGGGCGATGAGGATGAAGATTTTATCACTTTGAGAAGGCAAAATCATGAACTTAAAGAGGAAGAGCTCCCAGATTTGCTGATTCCTGTGTCAAAAAGACAAGCAAAAAAAGCACTATCCAAAAAGGCAAGTATTGCTTCTAAAGGTAATCCTACGAAGCTTATCTTTGATGATGATGGTGTTTCACATCCGATCTATGAATTGGAAGATGAAGAAGACTTCAGGAAGAAAGGTGACGCAGGACTACAAAAAGAAAACTTTGTAACAAAGGAAACCAAAATTATGGACGCAGCTGATATTAATGATAAGCTCGTTGCAAAAGCCAAGAGGCAAGAGAAAAAGAGAAAAAGAAAAGAATTTGAGAGACAATTGCGAGAAAATGCTTCGGAAGATGAACTGGAGAATGAGGCTATAGTCCCCTCTGTCGATATCGATCGTGATATGGAAAGTTCTGAATCTGAGCAAGAGGCTCCTCTTAATAAGAAACCTAGATGGTTTGAAAGAACAGAAGAAGCCTATGAAAACCCATCGTCAGAAGTCCTTGAGATTGAAAAACCGGAGACTTTGGAGGACTTGGAAGAGTTAACTGCTAGATTCTTAGAAAAATAATCTCTATATTTTAGTTAGAGAGCTTTTGCATGTATAAGTAATTATGTATTTAAAGAAGTCACATTCCTTCATGGACCGCACTATTGTATACAGCTTAATTAAAGATATGTATTCTAGTCTATATGATCGATGGTGTTGCTATGATTTTACTGTCTATTTCTCCGACGTGTAAAACGTTCCCTTGTGTTGCTTTGCCTTCGTCATTCAATATTTCGTCATCACCCTCTTTTTCCGAAATATCTACCATTACTAAGTCTTGCAAGACGTCCGATTCTAATCCTTTCTTCACAGACAAAGAAGTTTTGTTCCCAAGATCAATTGAAATTTTACCTGACTTATAAATATTCATGAAGCCAATTTGACCATCGATTTCTTGAACATGCAGAGAGGTCAACTTGGATAACTCAGAATCGTATTTTTTATTAGTTGGAGTATATGAGGGCAAAGTCTCAGGAAGCTGAAAAAGGAAGTACCTATCATCCCCTTGAAAGCCGGAGTCTTCAGTTTTGAGTTTATTCATCTGTTTTCCGAGTAAGGAATAAATATCTTTATAATCATTCGATAACTTTTCAGAGTCCTCCAAACCTAGCTGGTCATCATTCTGTGTGATCTTTGACTCAAGGTATTGTTTGTGTTCTTTGATTTGTTCCAATTTCTCTTCAATAGGCTTATCCTTCAGTAAAATTTCCGGAGAGGATGATTTCTCAACTGATGCTGTTCTTTCTACAGAAGGCGAACCTGAATATTGTCTTTCAGTTCCTTTGGGCAGCGAGATATTCTCTTCAATCCTCAATGGCCTGACAGGAAACATTAACGTATCTTCTTTTGCAAATTTATACTCTCTTGACATATCGATGCTTGAAAAATCTTCATTCTTACCACTCTCCCCATCAGGACTTAAATGCAAGGAAGAATTTTCTTTCAATTTTTGGATGAAGTCTGGTTTCGAGCTTGCTGTGTCAAAGATCTTGTCTTTTTGTTTTGCAATTGCTTTCGGTTCATTCATTGACACTGATCCCGCAGATAAAGGACCCGAAAGTACCAAATGTGTACCAGCGTATGAATTATGATTACCTCTGCCACCTCTACCACCTCGAGTAGATCCACGTCCTTTCAAAATAGGTCTATGATCTGTTGGTTCATGCTTTACTGTTATAGGTGCCTCCTTGTCTCTCTCCTCTTTTGTCTTTCTCGCTACAACTTTGGGCTTGAACTTCAAAGAGGGCTTTGAGTTGTTACTTGACTTCTTTGAATTCAACGACTCTAGTCTATTTGACATGATTCCAGGGATAACTCTTTGAAATCAAGCATATACGTTTCTCTATTGAAAGTTACACAAAGAAAATTTGAGAAGTAGCGAGAGATGAGATCACAAGAATAAAAAAATAATGTCAAAGGAACCATGGCGCCCAAAAATAGACGACAGATTGAGGAGGACATGAGTGATTTGGATGAAGTAGATGCATTTAATGATAATCAAGAGAAGATCTTGTTCGAGCAGGCTGGATCACATATCGGGAATCGAGGAGAGAACGATAATAATTCTTCAGAAGAAGAAGTCATGGCGCTAGAGGATGATGAATCTCAAGATGAAGAAGTTCTTTCACAGAATTCCTTTGAATCCAGTAATGAAGATGAGAATGGTGACTCAGATGCTCTATCTGAAGAGGCTTGGGGTGGAAGGCAACATTACTACGGTGGTGATGATATCAGCGATGATGAGGGAGATAAGGAAATGGCAGAAGAAGCATTGAGATTACAGAAAAAACACCTTAAAGAATTGTCTATGAATGACTTCATAGATGAAGAAATGATGAAGGATTGGCAAAAGGAGGCAAAGAAGGATGTTGAGGAACCTAAGAGCATAAAACTATCAGCCGACCAAGGGGGAAGTGTGTTAGAAAAGATGAATGATAATGAAAAGCTTAATTTCTTGAATGATTCATTTCCTGAGTTCAGGCCTTTGTTAAAGGAATTCATAGAGTTAAAGACTACATTGCGGAACTATGCCGTTCAAAAAGATGATGACCTTGTGAACATTAAGAAAATGGCGCTTTCTGCGTACTTGAGCTCACTCGCCTCTTACTTTTCCTTATTCGCAGATAAATTAAAAAAAGGTGACATTTATACTGGAATGAAGGACAACAACGTTATGGAAACGATTTTAAAGTCACGAGAGGCATGGCGACAGACGAAGATGCTATTCAATATCGAGAATCCTAGTGAGCCTCAATCTTCTCAAAAGGAGCTTGAAAGTATAAGTGATCTGGAATCTGATTCAGAATCGGATTCTGATTCTGACCATCAAATGAATGTCTCTGATAATTCGGAATCCGCTGATTCAGAAATTTTTGACCATACGAGAAAACAGCCAGATGCGGAATTTGATATTGATATAAATGTTAAGAGACAAATCAAGCATAACAAAGATTCTAATGTAGATGACGTGGACTTAGAAGATAAACAACGCCGTAAGAGAACGCTTCGTTTCTACACGGCTAAGATTGATAAAGCAGAAGCGAAAAATTCTCGAGAAATATCCGGAGACAATGATTTACCATACAAAGAAAGACTTTATGAGAGACAGCAGAAACTCCTAGAGGAAGCACACAGACGAGGGTTAGGTGAAGTTGATGGTCAAGTGGGGGAAGACTTAGGGAATGCCAGTGCTTTGGAAGAAGAATACATTCAAGCCTCAGATGACGACGAGTTGGACGATTATTATCAATCTATGAAGAACGCCAAAATGGAGAAACGTAAATCTAGGAAAGAAGCTCACAAGGCTGCAGTAACTGCTGCGAAGGAAGGCAAACTTCTTGAAGCTCAAGAAGAAGTTGACGAGGATGGTAAAAGAGCCATAAACTATCAAATTCTTAAGAATAAAGGACTAACACCTCATAGAAGGAAAGAAAACAGGAATGCAAGAGTCAAGAAGAGAAAGAAGTATGAAAAGGCACAGAAAAAGCTTAAATCTGTTAGACAGGTTTATAACAATCATGATACGAGAGGACCATACCAAGGTGAAACAACAGGAATCAAGAAGAATGTATCTAGGTCTGTGAAGTTAGTATAGGATGATAAGGTTAATACACACAATATTAGAATTTTCTTTAGACTAGTGTATTCTCACTGTAGAGGTAGCCAATGCACGTGATTGATTATGAACATTAAATCGCTTGAGCAGAGCATTGATCATTAAGTTTTTGATGGGAGGATGTCAATAAATGAAGAAAAAAGGGAAGATATAAACCCGAAGAATGCAGTAGTGACAGGTGATGATTTATTTAGGCGCTCTTCTCAGTATCAGCTTTGGTCTTTTACACGAGAACAGCTTGAGGAAGTCAGACTCAGAGCACACGAGAAGGGAAGACAAGAAGCCATTGAAAAGTTCAAAATGGTTTACGAAAAGAATGAAGAAAGTCGACGTGAAGTTTTCTTAAAATATCCTAGTGAATTGTGTTTTGAGGCTCTCCTTGATTTAGTCACTTTCGAGGAAGAAACGAAATACCTTACCTTTCAGACCGAGAGCATCATCAAAACTGCTAACTTCTTTCGCATGCCCACTCAAGTAAAAGCAGCGGCTGTTTCTTTTTTCAAAAGGTTTTATCTTTACAACTCAGTCATGCAATATCATCCCCGAAATGTCTTGCTCACTTGCATTTTTCTTGCTGCCAAATCGGAGAACTATTTCATCTCTATTGAGTCGTTTTGTAAGTCTTTGCCGAAGACTGAACCGAAAGATGTTCTTGACTTGGAATTCACAGTTCTACAAGCATTGAAATTTACACTCTTTATTCATAGTCCTTTCAGGTCTCTTTATGGCTTTTTTTTGGATTTTCAAGCGGTGTTACTTCATACAGGCGAAGATGTTTATGATATTTCTGTTGATACGATCGGTAAAGCTTATGACAAAGGAAAAAACTGGCTCAATACATATGCATTTCAAAGCTCAATAGAGTTTCTTTTCACTCCTCCCCAAATAGCCTTGGCCGCTTTGTATGACGTGGATCAAAATCTTACGGAAAGATATTTGAAAAAGAAATTCCTGGAAAGAAATACGCTCGAGAGCACAAACGGAAACGAGGAAGAGAAGAGAGTTGACGATGAGAGCAGAGGTAACCAGAATATGGAGAAACAGAAGCATCTTGAAAGGTTGCTCAATATCATCAAAGAATGCATGTTTCATGCGAAGGAAACTCCTCAAACAAACAGAGAAGAAAGTATTAAAACGGATAGAAAATGCTTTTTTGTACTACACCCTCAAAGATTAATAGATAAGAAAATCAAGCAGTTGGAAGGAATGAATGTAAGTTGAATTAAGAATCATGGCTAATGGCATTAACCCTCTATATACATCAAGAGATTTTTCATTATATACTTCACCTGCATCAGTAAGTTTCATTAGATTACTATAACTGCACTATTACTAATATATAATTATCTGCTGAATGCAATATCGTCTATACGTAAAATCGATTTGACACACTCTGAAGCTAATACTATCGCGCTAGAACTCACAAGGGTTGGCTGCAAGACGTGTTCTTCGTAAGTGTTAGAAGCACCTGATCTTCTGACAGAAACCCCTGCATTCTTTTCGCCGTTCTCATGTCTGTTTTTGAGATCTGTGACCACATTGATAGAATTAAGACCAGCGTTCTCCGCCAAAGTTGTGGGTATGATTTCCAAGGCTTCTGCAAACTCTTGGTACACGAAACGCTCCACCCCTGACAATTTTATAGACTCTTTAGCAAGCACCCTTGAGACTTCAATTTCTGGCGCACCACCGCCGGCAATCAACGCCTTTTCCTTAACTAAGCACCTTACAACACAAAGGGCATCATGAATAGATCTTTCAGTTTCGTCCAAGACCAACTGATTAGCTCCTCTACAAACGATGGAAACAGTTGGCTTAACATTTCTAGATGAGATTCCAGATACTTTCACAATCTTTGAACCAGAAGAATCAATTTCTTCAACAGAATCGGCGTATCCCAATCTATCTTCCGTGAAATTCTCAATGTCTGCAATTGGTCTGCAACCAAGAGACTTTGCTAAAAAGTCCACCTCATCTCGTTCAATATCCCTTATGACAACTATGTTTAATTTTGCTAAGAAGTGTAGAGCCAAGTCATTTACGGCATCTCTTAAAATGGATTTCTGAATGAGCAAAACATTACACTTAGCTTTCTTAATTTTCTTACATATGTTTAGTAAATAAGCTCTTTCTTCTTTTAAAATCTTGTCCATCTGTCTATAATCGTTTACTACGACATTATTCTCCATGTCTGGTTTTGGTGGTGATAACTGAAATTGAATCAAACCAATTTTTGCCTTGCTGATATGAGTAGGTCCTCCAGCAGCTTTTACCACATTCTGCCTTAATACGACGCCGTCAACCATCTCCGTTTCATCTATCGTACCACCAACTTTTTTGATGATTCGAATATCATTCAAATCAACATTTGTGGAATCTTTATCAGTTAACTTCAAAACTGAGTCCACCGCTAATGGCCCCAAAAGAGACGAATGCTGCGATACAATCTTAGACGACAACGAAGTAGAGGCAGCCTTAATTAAAGTCTCACGATCACTTAATGAAATTTTTTTCGACATATCCAATAGAACCTCAGTAGAACGCTGAGCCGCTCTCTGAAAAGATTCAGCAATGAGAGTAGGATGAATTCCCTTATTCAATAGTTTATCCGCAGCACCTAGAAAGGAGCCAGTCAATACAGCTACAGTAGTGGTTCCATCACCAGCTTCCACGTCTTGTGCCGCACTAACATCAACCAACATACGCGCAGCGGGATGTAAAATAGCCATATGCTTCAATATAGTCGCACCATCGTTTGAGATTATAATTTCCCCAGTCTTGGTCTTTATCATCTTATCCATACCCTTAGGTCCAAGAGATGTCCGGATAGCATCTGCAACCGCTCTAGCAGCCAATATATTACTTCTGCGAACCTCTTGAGGTTTCTCCTTGTCTTTGAAGGTGGCGTTGCTAGGATTAGCCCTTGCTGTTTGAACTTGTGCCATTATCGGGTTTTTCAGTTTAACTTTATTTCAATCCTTAGTTAACTTGAATCAAGTTTCTTAAAGTGACAAGGTTTTAGAAGAATATAAACTAATGTATTCTATCGGCGACTTCTTGATCAGGGTACTGTAACTTGGAAATTTTTGATTCATTTTTGTGTCATTGAATGTATCACATGACTGAGGGCATCTTACTGATCAATGACTCTGCTGCATAGCTACTTTCGTCTTAATGGACATAAAAAATGATATTAAAAAGACAAGAATGCTGAAAGAGGGTGTACTAAAGTGTTCTTACTCGTCATGGAGTCAAAATTTTGGTGATAACTTATTTAGATCTATAGTACTCCGTCCTTTGCCGGAATCGTTTATCCACTATTTAACAGAGGAGAGTATACGGCTTCCCGACGCTTCATCGACAGATATTGTTCAGAATAGCGATAATGAGTACAGTGACTGGTCAGATGCAGAGGTTGAAAATGGCGAAGTGCAGAATTTTAGCGAGAGATTCAAAGATTTGCATAGTGACATCGAAAGCGCCATAAAAGAATTGGGAGGCGCTGTTATCCCCAAGCTTAACTGGTCTGCGCCAAAAGACGCAAGATGGATGATGCCTAATAATAAATTAAGATGTATCTCACCATCGGACATATATTTGTTACTCAAATCATCGGATCATATTGCGGACGACCTTGATAATGCCTTTGATGTAGGTGATGAGGTTGAGGAAAATAGAGAAGGGCAACATGATATTGAGTACGAGCTTGTACTCAAACAGTGGGTAGAAATTAATCCCGCGTTGGAATTTCGAGTCTTTGTTAAGGAGAGACAGATTATTGCCGTGTCTCAACGTGATGTTAACCACTATGAATACCTTGTGGAACTTGTCCCAAAGTTTCGGAGTCAACTCGACAGGTTCTTTGAAGAGGTGGCTCAAAGAAGCTTACCAGAGAAGGACGTCATAATGGATGTCTATATACCTAAGCCATTTAAGAAAGTCTGGGTAGTTGATATCAATCCCTTTTCAAAGAAAAGTGATTCCTTGTTATTTACATGGAATGAACTCGATGATCTCACCCCTTCGTATCAGAATGGTTATGATTTTAGAGTTCTTAATGATACTAACTTGGGTAGGTTTTCTGCAAAAGAGTACAGCGAAAGCCAGGTACCTGTAGAATTGGTTGACGCGTCTTTGAATCCCGATACTTTGGCGGAATTAGCAAGAGAATGGAAGCATTCAAAATTGCATCAGGATCAATCTGTATAATTTCAGTTCAAGTATATATAGAATAAAGTATTTTGATTGACGTGCTTCACTGTGGAGTCCGTGATTTCTCTGCATTGTCCGCGCGCATCATTTCTCATTTGCGAATCTTGTGATAAGGCCACGAATTTATGGCCAACTGAAATTTTAGCAATAACTACGATTTGCCATAAATTCAACGAATAATGACAAAAAGAACTATCCTTGATAGTAGTGATATATTTCTTCCAACGTACAGGGGACGTTTGACAGAGGGTATCACCTATAACCCATCAAACGACTCCTTGATATGGGTGGATATAATTCAAGGTGAGGTACGCAGACTCCCATTATCACAACAAAGCAATGCCAAATATCAGATTTTAAAATTTAAAGATCCTGAAGAGGCTATTGGTGCTATTGGATTGACACGAGATGACGACATTGTTATAATATGTGGAAAATATGGGATAGCAAAAGGCAATTTTAACACGGGAGAAATTCACTATTTCTTAGAGTATGATCACGATAAAGAGCAGAAAAAAAGACTTAGATCAAATGATGGCATAATTGATCCATGGGGTCATTTATGGGTTGGTGTGATGTCAGACTTCAAGGTGAGCTCTTCAGAAGGCAAAATATCGCCCGAGGGAAAGCTTTACCGAATTAATTGTCACGATTTAGAGATTGAAACCATGGTGGACAACACCGAAATAAGTAACGGATTGGGATTTTCATACGATAATAAAGCGTTCTATTGGACCGACTCTCTTTCACGTAAAATCTGGAAGTTCGACTATAACTGTATTAGTAACGAGCTCAAGAACAGGAGAGAGTTTATCGATTTTGGTAACCTTGAAGAACTCAAGGACGCCAAGGCACCAGAGCCTGATGGAATGGCTATTACTATCGGCGATGAGATCTATTCTGCCGTCTTCAAATCAGGAAAAGTGCTACATTTTGATGCTAATGGTAAATGTATCGAAGAATTCGTCTTGCCATGCGAAAGAATAACTTGCGTTACTATAGGTGGCAAGAATAGCGACGAATTATTTATTACTACGGCTCATAAAAGACTAGATGATTTTTCTTGTTCGATTGATCCTTCAGACAAGACTGGTGATTTAGGAGGATTTATTTTCAGGGTAAAATTACCAAAACCAGAGAAGATACAAGTCAATATATGGGGTGGTAGATAGTGATAGGTTCTATACGTATTGCCCTCTCTATTCTCAAAATTTCTTTTGACTAACTTTTTACTTACTGATTCGCTTGTAAGTGCTGTAGTATCGCTTGGACAAAATCTTCAACTAACTCATTTTCCTCTGAACCGCCTTTTCTGAGCTCAGTTAATTTCATATTCGCTATCTCTTTTCTGGCCTCCTCCTCTGATTCACCCGTAACATTTACATCAGATATAATCTTTTGTATAACTGATAAATGAAACTGCAATGACTTATACTTGAGCATACTGCGTATAACAGAATCATTTGCGAGTACTTCCCATTTGTTGGTTTGGACTTTAGTCTTTGTTATCTCATCCTTCTCAGGTGGAATACGATCATCATGATTATGCTTCTCACTTTTAAAGCACACCAAAGAGCAGTATCCTATAAAACATTTGGGACATCTATATTTTGCCTCTCTTTCTTCACATATTGCACAAGTTTTCATCTCTATCCTTGTGCGCTTAAGTGATCATCAAGTGTTACCAGGACATACTAAGTACGAGGCATCGCTCAATTACGAATTGAGAAGGTAAACGACAGAAAGTAAAAGAAAAAAGAAAAAAGAAAAAAAAAAAAAAAAAAAAAAAAGAAGGAAAAGATAGACAAGTGGAAAAATACGAACACAGTCAGGGGGAGGTCATCAGGGAATTAAGGTGTCATTAGAATGCTTCGTATGTATATGCTAAACAAATGAAAGAAAGTTTCCGTTATAGGAGTAACAATCGTTCATGGGTGTAAAATTAATTGGAGCTATGAGCTCAGGTTTGTTCTCTGAAAATCGTTGGACAGTGTAGAGAGGCGTACTGAGTACTATGTCTAGCTCTTTTGATAGAATTGGTGTGATGGGGGTGGGAGGTCTGACCACAGGAGATGTTAACACGTAGTTTTTGTCCTCACAAGGTAAGGCTTCTTCCGACCAATAATAATCGATTAAACTACTTTTAAAAGACTCAATGCGAGACTGCATGTTAAAATCAAATTTTGATTCTAGTAAGCTCCAGAAAGACTCTTCGCATACACCAGCATAGGAAACCAGGTAATCCAACGCAGCCAAAAAGTGCATTTCAAGCTGCAAAAGGATTTTCAAGTCGTAGCTATTTTCCTTCAATGAGTTTAGCATATCGCTCCACATCTTCATGGAATAACAATTATCCTCTAAAATCTTATTTGAAAGAATAAGGGAGCTTATAATAAGGTTGAATATGAAACCTCTGTTCTCCTCCTGTGCAACATTGACAACAGTGTTACTAGAATACTTGCATATGTAAAACCAACTCACAATCAAAGCGTGTTTCGTCATTTGTGATGCTCTGAGGATCTTCTCCATAAGACTGCCATAATATCTGCTGAAATCGCCAGACACTTTCAGGTCAGTTAGGATCTCGAATGCGACCCTGAGATAAGTGTCGATATCTGTACTATTTACTATATGGCTCGACATTTCATATTATTCGGTAAAACATACCTACTCCATTTCTTATGTAGACGGCCTTCGAGCTTTATATACTTATTCTGAAGGAAAATACTATTCCTCATATGAATGGAATGATCTACTTCTTCTCCAAGAAATCATTGCACCCACGCCTTGGTAATAATGTCCAAACGTACATCAAATTTTCCTACAAATACATAAGCAGCATACATATTATGACCTTGCCTAACCTGAAATTTTTCGTAACCTATACGTGCTATTATTGAAACATAAGCCCAAAAATATTATCCCAGAACTAAACCGCCGCCAGTGTTCCGCTGTTTCAATTGAGTAATTATCATACGGATCGGTTGTCTCTTAACCTGCCTCTTTCAGTTTTCTTGCCTCTGCTTTCTACTACATGCACTCTCTAGTCATGGTCCACGCTATTTTAAAGATTGTAAGCGATCATTTTGCAGTTTAGAGTATCACAATCTCCTCTAGATGCCGTCTCTTGTGAGGATGTTACTTTTCTGCGTGCATTTACTCCTTCTCCTTCATGTAGTCAAAAGAAAAAAAAAAAGAAATTGTGCTATGTTGCATCCCCTATAGAGTTACTAAGAGTGCATGAAAATTTCTCTTCTACATTTAACAGTGTATGTGCGTGGCGAACAATCATCATGAGGTACAATACTCTATGCATTGAGATGTTAAACTTACTCAGCTTTTCTAATTACAAATCGTCTAGACGTCTCGATGCATCGCAAAACTAACGAAAGTAAAACAGATACGTATTGTAGAAAATCCCGTAGGGGTAACTTTGCTTGTAAGGAACACGTAATACGCACAATTGCATATATGTGTTCATGAAAAGAGGGCTGGTTGAGAAAAAAAAGAAAAAACTATATCGAGTGTGCATTCTCGCTCCAGATGGGGGGATGTTTCACTATGTAAGTTCAAGTTTGTTGCTTATAGCCGATTTTGCTGTTTCCGTGACTGTCTCTGAGCAACAGTGGGAGCGTTAGAATGCTCGCGACTGACCAGGGCTCACTTTTTTATAGGATAGTTCGGATGAATTGCGGTTAACGTCACGAGACATATTTGAAAGGTGCAAACTACTGCAAGTGGCTATACGTTGAAGTATTGAGAAGAAGCGTGATGAATAATGTTATAGCCAGTCAATAGAGGCGAGGTTGGACAAAAGTTAAACGATTACGTATGATATATTTTGCTTTTTAAAGTTGTTTAAAAGAAGATAAAGAGTTCAAAATCTGGTTGAGCTATATAATTTTTCACTAGCCTGCATTCAACGTTCATATTATCAGCATGGCACATAAACCGAGACCAAAGTATCTTCGGTTCAAGATTGTTCATTACTACTTGATACCTATAATTGCATTAGCGGTATGGTGGGGCATGTTGATAGCGATGCTCGCGTGCTGGTCCATACAGGGCCATCCAGTCTATCACTTTATGGGATACACAGATCAGGATCCGGTGTATATTTCTGACATTGGAGCCACCAACTTGCAACCGCTTTTCATAGCTTGTGCTGGGTTTCAGGCTATTTTCTTCGTCGGAACGCTCATAATGGAGCTTGTTCTTCGTAAAATGGAGAAGCTACAGCCATATGTATCGACGAAACAGCCTAAGTTTGCAATAGCAAGTATAATATTCGCCATATTAGGTCAGTTGGGCATTCTATTTGTTTCAATCTTTAACACCAACGAGTACCACAGAGTTCATATTTCGATGGTAGGATTGTTCATCGCAGGTAGCTTCCTTGCTTGTGTTTGCAACTTTTTCATAACCCTTGTGTTTGGGCACTATCCAAGTAGACTTTGTCCTGATCATGAGAAGGTAATATTTGGCAAGCATAGGTACCAGAACATTTACATGGTATCTTTTGTACTTAAGGTCATATGGTTGATTGCAGCTGTCGTATTAGCCATTTGCTTTGGAGTCTATATGGAAAACAACCAAAGTGATATATCTGCTTGCTTCGAATGGTCGCTCGCTTTCTGGTACGGTGTATTATTATTAATGTGGTCTCTCGATTTGTTCCCTTCAGCTGTTAAGCATTATAGAGTTAGACACCAAGAGGAATTCGAGAAGAAGCATATATTAGAGGATGAAACCTACGACGATTCTACATTACGTACTTTCGGTTCACCTACATATCACCCTAATAACGCTCACAGCTTTGTCTAAGCTTCATGTATTTTTGATATATTTCTGCATAGAGAGGAATATTTTCCGGTTTATATAATGCTTATTGTATTGTATAATATAAATTGTGTGTACCGCTTTTGCTTTATGGTGTACTATTCGTGCGTAGGAAATTGATCTTTGACATACTCGGACCGATAAACGGGAGATTAATATCTTGTATTAAGCTGCATGTTTTTAAGCTTTTACGATGAAGAGGAAAAATGAAGCGGTATATCCAAGTCCAAATTCAAACCCTAGCTCCGGTATAAGTAGCTTAGGTAGGGGTACAGCGATATATGGTCTTCCTCTTCCAGAAATAGCGGATGCTAACGTTGGCCGAAGGACTTTTGAGAATTTCTATCCTCAGTTCTCGCCTCCAGTGAACTTTCAGCCTCCGCCTAACTACAGCCCTGTAGTGGGAGATAGGGCATTTCAAGGCGTGACTCCAGTACAGGGACAGGTTGGTCAGTCGTCAAGTTCAATGATGAGACAGAGATTGAGGGTAAGTAAAGCGTGTGACCGATGTCGGACACAGAAGATTAAATGCTCTGGTACCATGCCTTGCCCAAGCTGTGTTAAGCACGAGAAGGAATGTACGTATACAAATAACCCCATCTCACAACCGGGATTGCATAAGAAGGCAAGACTTGAAAGTAGCGAAGTCGATACAGTCAATACTCCTGTTGCACCAGAGAGACAAGCACTTCAGCTGGACGATAGATACGTAAAGGATCTTGAAAACAGAGTCTACTTCTTGGAGTCATTACTCCTGTCCAATTCAAAGAATGCACTAAAGGATATTGATATATTTCCCAGCGAAGATTTCGAATTATTCCCTTATGTTTTTCATAATCTTAAAGGCAAGTGGAGAGAACTGAATAGGTTTCAAAACTGGCTTGTTTGTGAGCTTTGTAGAGTCATCTATTCTGATTTATCGGAGGAGAATAAAGAAAAAGTACAAGTTCCTCGTCTCCAGTTTTTTGGATGGAACATGTCTGGCTGCAAGTATTTTAGCTTAGGAGATTTGCCAGAAATGCCTCAAGTAAAGCTTCCGGATGACTCAGAGACTTATATCAACTACTTTTTTCAAGAAATAAATCCTTTGTTTGCAATTGTTCACGAGGAAATTTTCAGGACACAAGTTGCAGATTACGAGAAACTTTTAGCGAACAGCTCGCAAGATAACAATGAAGCAAATTCCACAATAAATCAGGCAAGATTATTTCAATCCCTTTTGTATATAATATATGCATTGGCCATTCGGTTTATAGAATTTTCAAGGAAGGATGGGCCCCGATTGAAGAATTTGGATACAGAAGCAAGACTTTTTCGGTATGGCTATAACTTAGTTAACCATTTGAGCTTTCAGTGGGAGTCGTTTGAATTAATACAGGCATGGCTACTTATTACTCAATATTTAAGGGTAACCCACAGGCAAAACTCTGTTAGTATGGCACTAAGTAGGGCGATGTCTATGATCAAGTCGATGGGTATCTCTCTGAGATATGCCAAGAAACGGAAGTCTCCTCCATATGAATTATTAAAGGCTGAGAGAATATTTTGGGCGGGCTACTCCATGGATAGAATAATGAGCTTGCAACTGGGAAAAAGATGCGTGCTAAATAATGCTTCGAACTTTCGACCTTTCCCGCCAATGGACATTCTGGCAATAAAAGAAACATGGATAACATTTCCGGCATTTGCCATGATTCAAATTTCAAAGATCGCAGATTATTGTCATGAATCAATCACATCTTTGCTGAATGCAAAACTTGCAACTATAAACAATGAGGTTGATAACTTAAGCAAATGGCTCGACGAGAACGGTCTTGACGATGATGATATCTTTAAGGAGGGCTCCTCGGATTCTCTCTCATTGGTCAAAGCACAAGTCAAACTATCACTTTATGACTTAATTATATGCATTCACGGCCGAATCATGTTCAGCTGCATCGGAAAATATATGCCTGACTATGGATTCTCTAGGGAACGTGTATTGAAAACATGTAAATCTATTCTTAAATTATATGAGCACATAGACGAGGCTGGGATGCTCTATACGCCGTGGTACCTCAATCTTCTGCTTTTATTGAACATTGGCACTTCCGCCATAGCAATGATCCATGGAGGGTTCCATATTTCTGAGAGTAAGCAATTATTATCAGGAGCATTACAACTTATCGAGAAGCTTCTGAACTCACCTGTCAAAGATGAAGAGGGGAAGGTCATATTGTCTCTGAGGTTTACAATGGCAGGAGAATGTCTTTGGGCATTGAAGATGAGTAATCACATTTTGTCGCTCCGTCTACAGCAAGACTTAAATGACACAATCAGTCTCGGAATTGACCATGGATCTTCCGAGGTAAATCAGCAGCATTTCAATCAACTAGGAAAGTATGATTCCCAAGAAAACGTAAATAATGATGACGCTGCAAAACGTCTGAATAAAGCTAACAAAGCAAAAACTCAATCTAAGGTGGATAATAAGGGCAACGCTAATGCTCCATTCCTTGACGAGTCTTTAGCATTGAGTCAAATCTACGATGAAAATATGCTAAGCAATTTGCACTGGTTTGATCAATGGATGGACTTCAACACCTCTACTGAATAGAATTGGACACCATATAATATCGGACTATATACAGGTAATCTTTTCTTTTTTTCTTATGCCAACACTATGTGCTCCACTCGCACATGTAATTTTCTTCTCCAATTACTCCAGTTCGCACTGGCCGGCTTTTGCTCTGCGAGATAGGACATTAGGGTCTGCTTTTTTTTTTTTTTTTTGACATCTAAGTCCAAGACCTATTACGTATATTTTGCTGATTGCAGGTAACTTAGAAATTTTTCCGAGCAAGGTTGGATTCTAGCTCTTACCATATTATGTACTCACCTCGTGATAACATGCCACATAGTTCGCATCGTGCGATTCTTTGACCTGTGCATTATGTGCAAGCCTGCCTGGATTGAAAGTGTCTAACTCCATAACTTTCTCTGCCTAGAATCTACAACGTTCTTATTTGTTCCAGGAAATTATCTGCAGAATAACATGCCGGTGCTGTTTACGAGCCAATAAGAAGGTTGCCAGAGGCGCGGGGGAGGTTTTGTGTTACCCCAGTAAATGTCAGAGAGACTTGCGAACATTAGTGACCGGAAAAACTTTTTATGCGCCCACAGGTGATTACGGATTGTCCGAAGAGAGCGGCAGGAATCTAATCTAAATTTCTTTCCTTAAACATCAGCATTTTTTACCTTTTCTTTTCCTTTGAATATTGTATTAAGAGCTGGATTTTCCTGAAATATTTAGAAATTAAAAGACGCTTTAAGGGAGTTAGAGAGTTAGATATTTATAATAAAGAAGAAATAGAATTAAAGAATTAAGGAAGGTATTTCAAAGTGAAGTACAGTTTATTAGATAACAGGTTAAAGTATAGAAAGGTAGGATATTTGATAGAATGCTGCAAAAGGAAAATATTAGTAAGGACGATAGGCCACATAAGTGCACAATGTGCGATAAAGCATTTCATAGACTAGAGCATCTCACCAGGCACATCAGGACACACACGGGGGAAAAGCCACATGCCTGTACTTTCCCTGGATGCAGCAAAAGATTTTCACGGTCAGATGAGTTGACTAGGCATTTGAGGATCCACAATAATCCGACAAGCAGGAAGAGGAGAGGGAAAGTAGCAGGAAACAAGAAAGGGCGGGAGATATCTGACGAGAGTCGGCATTTTTCAAGTCACACAGGTATCGCATCAATAGGGTCTTCCAATTTTCTGGGAGGTCAACCAGATAGCTCGCTCCACAATTACCAGGGACATGCAGTTCCTATAGCGATTGATCGAAATGGGCAGCCAATGTTTCAAGGATACCCAGTGTATATGACACAGCAGCAAGTTCCTGGTTCGGTAATGCCCTTGCAAAAGGTCAATGGCTATGGACCCCTGATGCATTCTCCACCCATTAACATGGTTCCAGGGCAGCACAATCAGATGCCTGTTGGACCTACGCTTTCCGTGTCCCAGCCCTACGGTATGATGCCCATGTCAGGACAGAGTCCCATGGCTTCATCCGCTTCTTCAAGGGATAACATTCCACTTCCGGAGAGATTAAAAATGGCTTCTTCGGCTAGTTTGGTTCATGTTGATGTAGGGAAACAGCCTTCCTTACCAGACTCTAATGCTGGAAGATCAAATGTAACGGGAATGCACAATTCCTCATATGCTACTCCAACCTCCAGCGTTATTCAACCAATGATGCCGTCACACAGCCCACAAAAGTCCTTATCAAATTTGGGAGACTATTACGGTCTGCATCTGAACCGTAACCACAGATTGTTCAATGCAAGTTCCAGTTCACTTTCTTCTCTTTCAGGAAAAGTGAAGTCGTCGTCTGCTACAAGCTTGAGTTCACTCGGTGGATTCACACTTCCAAGGATGACACCCATCAAACCGCTTAATTCAAATACGAGGGCGAATACTTCGCACCCTCCTACTCCACAATCATTTCACTCCAACAACTATTTTGGGCCCATTCCTAATCCTCCTTCTTCATCGTCGCTTAATGTGGAATTTTCATCAGCATCAAAGAAATCAAGGCCCGGATCACCCAATGCCTCTAGCAGTAGCTTCTTGGTCTCGTCAACTGGTGAGAATTCTCCTCCATACAAAAGACCAGGATTCATCATATCCCCTGCGGATACACCTTTGCAGACGCCATCGCAGTCGCCTCCTCTAGCTCCAGCACAGCTTAGTCATGATAAGATTCTCCACGAGAAATCCCTTTCCTCGCTTAGTTTGCTTCATGCTGCAACTCAGAATTTAGAGAAGCACCAGGGCGGCTTGGATGCTATGCAGATTGTTGAGAAGTCTCCCTCCATAGCGGCATCAGGAACGCAGCTTCCCCCCATTCGCAATGTTTTTTCGGCCACTCACCTCCCCACTCGCATCTCCTCGAATCCTAAGAAGTCCATGAATGTTTCTCAACTACTTTCATAGATGGCTACTTTTGTAATATCTCCATTATAATCTTATGTTATGTTGCCAATGCCTACGTACAGTGTATTTTCTACAGGTATCTTATAGAGGTGTACATTATAAACTCTGGTTACGGAATAGAAGGAACTCCCGTAAACAGTGATATTACTGAACACAGTATACACTTCATATGAAACTGTTCCATATTCAATTTCTTGCTGTGGTGCTTGATCACCAGAGCGTTATTAATTCTCTAGTGTACTAATGTTTAGACGTCATTAAAAATGTCGCAATTATGTCGGTTATCCTAACTCCGCTTTATTTTCGTCCCATATAGGAGAAGTAAGTGTTTGGATCGCTTGCTGTTGTCCGGGCCACCAGGGCTTCAAATTTACCACAAAATTTTCTCTGTTGCGCCTCGGATCATGTGGGCGATTCAGCAAAAGAAACCCGTACACAAAAGAAAAAAAAGTGTGAGCAGAGAAGGCAAAAAAGAAACCATTGAGTCACAAAAGTGTTTTGTGTAACACATCTAGGAAAGACTTTTAAATAAAAAATTTTACCATCCATTATTGAAAGTCAACACAGGTCACCGAGTTCGAAATAAATACTAAAAGACTGGTTATATTAAGTTATAATCTGGACATATTTATTTCATTCATTACTAGGCTTTTGCTTCCAGAAAATAGCTAACAGTAACTGGGCTTATTGTTGCTATTACATAGTATTACAGCGGAAAGTCGAATCGGGATATTTGGTTATTTCGTTTCGTACACTGGACTAGAGAAGGAACATATAGCCAGAAGCGAGCTTTTGAGTAAGTTTTCGTTTTCAGTGCAAAAAGAAGGATACGATATGTATAATACACAGAGCTATTATCATAGCTTGGGCACTGCGGGTCACAGGGGTACTTCATCCTATAACTACGTGCCGGTGAACGGCTGCGGTTACGTGAATCAAGAAAATGTTCACAACCCTGGTTTCATGTACGGTCCTTACAATACACAGCTCAATGGGCCTCAATATTTGGGTGCTCCAGTTGGCTCACTGTCATCAATGCCAATGGGATTGGGACAATCCATACAAACACACGGGGGCATGCCTTCCAGAGGAGGTATACCGCCTCCAATGATAAGTGATATGCCTCCTCTCTACCAAGAGCAACAAACAGGTGCAGGCGCAAATTCTGTCCTTGAGTATGACTTGCAGAATATGTCCAGCTTTTTGAGCTGGTGCTGTTTTGGCATGTTGAAGCAGAGAAAGAATCCCGGTAAAGACTTCGAGGGACTAGTTTCTTCTATTTTATATGCAACTCGTTTGTCTACTTCCACGATTATCATTGCCTTGGAATACATGAACCAGAGGTTTTCGACTTGCAATTTTGGTGAACTTCCAGAACTGACAATCTTTCTAAAATTAGTTGTGTCACTTGTTTTAGGAAATAAATTCAATGACGACAATACATTCACCAACAGGTCTTGGTGTGGGGCTACTGGTTTGTCCATTGGATCAATCAATCGAGAGGAAAAAGAATGGCTTGAAGAGATAAAATGGCAGCTTAATGTCGTTAAGTTCGAGAGTAATATTAAGACATTAGAAGAATGTTGGAGGACATGGTTGGAGAAATATAGCGCTAAATTAACGCGTAGTTCTCCCGTCACGCCTCACTCTTTTCACACACCATTCGCATCAACCTTACCAAGTTATAGTCCAAGCTCTTCTTCGTCGCCATTGTACGGAAAAGGTGCCAACTGCTACAATTACAACACAAACTACGGATCGTCACCAGCAAACTATTTCGGCGATTCAATATGGTCTAACCCTAGATCTAACCAAGTGTGGTCATATGCTAATTCTTACAGGTATGACCATGGAAATAATTTATTTACTGATCCCGGCTCTCAACACATGGGGTCTTCCAATTTCGTGGGCTACACAAATCCCTATTATAATTACAATATGGCATCATGTTAGTATTCATGAGGTCGTTAATTTTAAACCTTTTAAGAAGAAAGAAAAACTAGGAAAAAAAAATATACTCATTCTAGCTGTACCATTTTTTATTTTTACTACAATTAAAACTTGTGACTAAAGTTGTTTATAACGGTGATATAGTTCTCGAATAATAACCTTTATTCGCTTTTTGAATATACTAGAGTCTACGTTGCTCTGAGAGAGAAACTAATCAAACATGAAACACCAGATATGTACCGTAGCGCTTATATAAACAATTCATTCGGCATCTTTTGTTACAGTTTTTACCTCTTTGAACTCATCATCCTCGTCTTCGTCCTCGTCGCCAGGCGCTTGTTCTTCCTTCAACTTCTCTGCTGCTTTTGCGAAATCAATAACTTTACCTCTAGTCCTTCTTCCTCCTGTGATAATGTTGCTTTCATCAATTTCTTGTAAGTCATCCTCTTCATCATCTAACGCTACATCTTTTTCGTACTCCTCATCTTCTTCTTCAGCTTCTTCTTCTTCTTCCTCCTCAGCCTTGTTGTCTTTAGGAATATCATCTTCATAATGACGCCTTCTATGCTTCTTCTTAGATTTCTTCGATGGGCCTCCTTGCTCACCTTGACTCTCTTCGAGAGACCTTTTAGATGTCTCGCTGGTTACTTCGGATTTCTCTGCTGGCTCGGATAATTTGGAGTCATCATTGAGTTCGATAGGCTTTTCTGTATCAGACATGTCTGCAAGTAGTTATTGAATGTGGTCTACTATAAGCCATTACAAGATGGCTTATAGTATTGTGTAGTACACGACACTTGAATATTACTCTAACCAAGTGTCTGAAGTGAATAAGCTAGGTTCTGTATTGAAGATGGTACGTTTTAATAGAATGCCTTTGTTAATGCAAAGATGTAATTTACTAACATATAGTCATCGGCTCCTATCTCAAAGAAGACGAGGTTGTCAGATTTAGTTCATTATCGACTTAGAGTCAGCACAGTTGACAACAGAAATTTCATAGGACAGTTGCTAGCATTCGATAAGCACTTGAACTTAGTCCTATCTGATACAGAGGAATGCCGTATAACTAAAAAATCGTTTCAGGAATTAAAAAAGGTGCATGATAAAAAATCAATAACGGAAGAAAAGCGATTCTTGGGATTGATTATCTTGCGTGGTGAGCAAATAATAAGTTTAACTATAGAGAGTGCTCCACCAGTAGACCCTAGGAAAAGAATTGGGTTAGAGAAAGGAAAAGGAACCTCAAAGCCTTTAAAAGTGCCTACAAGCGTTAAAAAGAAACTCCAGGGATCTTCATAGGTCGTTATAAAAATTTGTACATTATTGCCTAATATACAGCTAATATTGAATTTTCATAGGCTAGAACCAAGGAAGAAAAAAAAGTAGTGAATCAAATGTAATTATATAAATGCAAGCCACTCAACAACAATTAGAATTATTCTTACTCTTCTTCTCTTGAGGAGCAGGAGTTAAAGATATGGTGGGACCACCTGAAGGTTTGTTACCTGCGCTCTTTTCATTGGTATCTAATTGATGTTTGCTGATCATTTCGTAAATATTCTTCAATAACTGATGGAATGACAAGTCCACATTGTCCGCAGATAACGCAGAAGCTTCTGTGAATAGTAAATTATTTTCTGTCGCAAAGTTCTTCGCCTCCTCGGTTGGTACAGCTCTTAAGTGATCCAAATCAGACTTGTTACCAACCAACTCAATAATTATGTTAGCATCGGCATGCTCTCTTAATTCTTTCAACCATCTTGATACTGACTCGTATGATTCGGTCTTTGAAATGTCATACACAATCAAAGCTCCAACGGCACCTCTGTAGTAAGCACTAGTAATTGCACGGTATCTCTCTTGTCCTGCTGTGTCCCAGATCTGTGCCTTGACCCGTTTACCGTCTATTTCTAACGTTCTAGTCGCAAACTCGACCCCAATTGTAGAGCGTGATTCTAAATTGAATTCATCTCTAGTAAAACGTGATAATAAATTGGATTTACCAACTCCTGAATCTCCAATCAAAACTATCTTATACAAATATTCGTAGTCGTAAGAGTAATCATCCGTATTATCTGCCATTCTCGATTCTCCTCTATTATATTCTTAGACTTTCCAATATTTCGTCAAAAAAAAAGGGTATTATCTCTCAAAAAGGCAAAAACAAAGATCGATTTTACTTATTAAGTCAAGGTATAGGCGACTTGTTGGTATATCTTAAATAAACGCTACCTAAAAGATTAGGGAAACACCAAGTCTTATTGACAAAATTGTACCTAAACCAACAGCTTACGTGTTGACACAAAACAAATTGATAGTACACGACTTTGTAGATTACCTGTACAAATCACATTAGGAATATTCTTACAATCTATTTAGTGGTCCCTATATCTGTTATTATCTTCTCGAGCGGCCTTTCTCTCCATCTCATCCCAATCTTCTCCCTCGTCGCTTTCTTCGAAGCTATCCTCGGACCCAGAATCATCTGAATAAGCATCAGATGCCTCACTTTCTACACTTTCATCGCTTGGATTAGAATCACTAGCCTCGAACTCTGATTCTTCTTCTTCCTCTTCTTCATCAGATGAGTCACCTTGACCGGCTAAATAGCTCCAGCCTCCATCAAGGAAGAACTGATAAGGATCAGCTTGGACAGATTTCATAATAGTACTCCAATTTAAATTCATACGACTTTCACTGATGGGAATATCTACATCCGTTAACCATTGTTTAACATCCTCTAAGACTTCCATTGGAATGGTATTAATATGGACCACAGGTTTGTTAAAATCTTTGAAAACGAATACTAGATCGAAGTTCTTTAAACCGAATTGCACTCTCTCGAAATGAGCAAGTTCAATTTCCTCCAAGGTGACTACCAAGTACGGAGGATCTATCAACTGTACCAAACAGTCCCTGGTTGGCATACAGAATACAGCAGACCTGAAGGGCACACCTTGAAATCCAAGCTCCCTGAATGGGATATCAAGATCCACCATTCCATTTGAGGAATCGGAAATCAACTCTGCAAACGCCTTAAATTCTTTATCCAACAATGCTTTTCTTCTTCTCTCTTCTTGCTCCTGTTGCAATTCATCCTCGTCCCCATATCTGTATCTTCTCTTTCTTCCCCCTGTCTCGTCAAAAGCCATATCACTCGCCTCCCTATAAAATTGCACATCATATGTTTTCTTTTTACCAATCATAATAGGACTCTTGAGATGGCAATGAATTAGTACAATTAGCTCATCCTTGCATGGCTGAAAAAAAAGATGCTTCACATTAGAGAATAGGAGATCGACCCTTTGATCAGAACGAATCAAAGATTGATATCTTATACCATTCTCATGTATTTGGAGCAGCCCTCCTACCTTTTTGGTATCTGGTTGTGGTCTGATAAAAACGTTTTCAAGCTTTTTAACTCTGGAACCTTTTAATTCAATTAAGTTAGCTTGAGAGACAACATCAGCCATTTGCTTTCTTTCTTGTTCTCTTTTTACGGCATCTTTCTTCAAATCTTGAATTGCTTTGTAGACATCAATCATCCTTTGTCGATCGCGTGATCTAAAGGTAACGGATCTGAGAAAAGAGTTATCTGGGGAATCTTCGTATGGCAATTCTGTCTTCTTAGAGCCGACGCCACCGGTACCAGGCGAATTAAAGTTCAATCTTAAGTATGTGAAATCGCCCTCTTCATTATGTGATCCATTTTTGAAAGAATTGATATGAAAGGGGACTGGCCTACCAGAAATTGGTAAAATTATTGTTTGACTCTTATAATCAACGTGTATCTTTAAATCTCTTACATTAGAAGGTATCTGTGACTCCCTAACATACGATTCATACTTCTTGAAGGTTGGTCTAAATTCCAGTTCATCTGTAGCATCTGCTTTCGAAAATCTAGCCAATCCCTCTTGTTGTCTTTTCTCATGCAATTTAGCTTGAATCTCTTGACGAATCTTCTCAGCACTTGTATTATCGTCTGGAGCCAGAGACTCATTTCGTAATTTGGATTTTAAAATCTTGGAATTAGCCTCATTTATGGCGAGTTTCTTCTCGATAGTCACATCCTTTTCTTTTTTGAGTTTCTTATCCTCCCCATCTTCGTTTTTCACTCTAGATTGCTCATTCTTGAAGTAAAACATTATCTCTGACTTGGACTTTGGATAGGAGGTTAAAAATATTGGAGAAGATTCAGTGATTCGGTAAGTATCAGTTAAAAGAAGAGCATATTGCCCTGCGTCGGGTTTCTCTTTATTCTTAGGTAATTTATCAAAGCCAATAGTTAATGATATTATTTGACCATTATTAAGCTTTCTCTGATTTTTACCATTCAAGACAAATGTCGAATCACGGAATTCAATACCCATCGACCAACCACAATTTTTAGTAAAGTGAGGGAGAAGGTCTGGTCTTTTGCTTTTAATGTAATCACAGGCTCCTTGAAAAACCTCGTTTGCTGCGACGCCATCTTTCAAGTACTTTGAGGTAATCTGTTCCTGTAATTCAACTAAAAACTCATAATTTGTTTCCATATCTGGTGTTGGATCAATGAAAAAAGTTCTTCCAACATTAGAGCAATAGGACTTGTACCGAAGCCCAAGCAGAGAAATTATAGGACCATCACCTACCAAAGGCTTTGAGTTTGATTGTGCGCTTGGCTTCAAGTCATACTCATTGCCACTCTCTATAATTGGAGAATAACACCAGTCAATGTATGATGGATCAAAGTCCTTAACTGGCTGCAAAAGCTTTTTTCCCATGGCAGATTTTACAAACCATTTGTTGCTATCAATCAAGTCCTCAATTTTCTCTGATAACTTTGAATGAGAAATTTTGAGCTCTTCATCGACTATTGCCACCATCTCATTAGAAAATGTATCCATCATCACTGTTGAGGCCTTTGACGCGAGCTTTGTATTGTTAAATTCTTCCAGGTCTTGTACCTCCATTGCACGAGATATAAGCAAGGCACAATCACTGAAATTTAGAGTTTCTCCTGCGCTAACCTCATTCCATTCGTTGATCAACCTTCCCCTGTAGGAATCTTTGGCTATATGTCCAATAGATTTAGAATCAGAGCTGTTCTTCTTAACTTCTTCCATTAAGTTCTTGAGACATTCCTTACTTTTCTCTGTATCTTTATTAGTGGTCCATATTTCAACTTCGCTTGAATTTGCTGTGGGTTTACTGGTCAATGGCTTCAAGTATTTAGCCTTTCCTTCTGATGTTATAAATATACATTTATCTTGCGTTATGAAAAGACCTGTTTGTACAAACTCATATCCCAATAACCAGGTTTGTACTACTGTAGTCTTCTGATACGTGTTTTCATCGTCTGATGCACCGACCAAAAATAATAGTCCCCCATACTTGTCTTTCTCCTCAGTCAAGTTCTTTTGAATTATTGACAACCTCCTATGAAACACAGCTGCATCTATATGAACATCTGGCATTTTCGCTAGCTTGATGTTGTTCACAATTTACTACTAAGGGCAGGCAACTTCGAGTTGTATTGAACTGTTGTAGCCTTCAACAAAATTACACAAACCTAATATGAGAAAGGTGTCACAAAACGCGCGTACGCGATCTAAGGTATTTATCATCATCTCTAATGATAGTACAACTATTCTTTATGTTGCAGAAGGAATGTTCAGACAGTCAAAAAGAAGGACAACAGGACGTAAAAATTTCGAGAATGGATTCAAGGGAAGCATTCATCAAGCTGGAGAAGTGAATTTTCTGTCTGCAAGAATATCTTTCTATGATCAACCACCGCTAGAGGAAATCACACTAGAAGAATTTGAACTTTGGGCTATAGATAGACTAAAAGTCCTTATTGAAATTGAATCCTGTATCGCTAGGTCTAAAACCTTGAAAGAAATAGAAAGCATTATCAAGCCACTTCTCTTGAAATACTTGCCCATGACTTCTGCATCGAGTAGTAATCAATCTGTAACGCAGCAGGAAAGAAAGAAAGATCTTTATAGCCATTACATCCTAAGGCTTGTATTCTGTAGATCTGAGGATCTTCGCAGAAAATTTTTGAAGAATGAAACAATTCTTTTTAAAGTTCGTTATAACATGTTGCAGCCAAAAGAGCAACAAGAATTCATCGAACATAATAAGACTAAATTGCCATGGCATTATGTTACTCAAGAGGAAAAGATCGATCTTTTTGATGAACTTTATGCAGCATCAGCCTCATCTATAAGAAATGTTCTTTTATCTGACAATCTAGATGTGAATCATGGTTTTACCAGCGATCAGTTGAAGATACATATAAAACTAAAAGAAGAATTTGTTAAATTGCCTTTTGAAAAGGTTCCTTCATTAGTATCTACAAGGCTGATATTAATTAAGTCTGGGTACGCGTATATTCCAACATCGTTACAGTTAAATCTCGTTGCAAGTGAATTTCAGGAATTATTGCAAAGAAGCCTAATTAGGACCTTTCAAGCTCTACCAAGACTAGAAGAAGATGACCGCCTATTACCATTGCTAAATAATCTCTCCTCCAATTTTTCTAGTATGGAATATGAATCATCTTTTGGTGATGACCCGTCTTTGGTGTCAGACATAAACGCGTCTTCAATAACTACACCAACTATTACAAAGCATTTTCCTTTATGTGCTAAGCACTTACAGAAGAATCTTATTCTTAATTCGCACTTGAAATATCAAGGACGTCAACAGCTAGGGCTTTTCTTAAAGGGAATTGGGCTAAGTGTCGATGAGGCAATGAAGTTCTGGGCTTATCAGTTCACCAAAGGCTCTAATTCTATGACTATGGAAAAGTTTAATAAAGAGTACAAGTATAATATAAGGCATAACTATGGACTTGAAGGCGCAAGGATTAATTACAAACCATGGGACTGTTCGAGGATTCTTTCAAAGCCCAGACCAGGGAAAGGCGAATATCATGGCTGCCCATATCGCGATTTACCGATGGAAGTGTTGATTCGAGATTTGAGTGAGATGGGGGTAAATGATCCACATGATATTAGTGGCATAAAAGACGACATTTCCAAGAGTAACTACACCGTTGCTTGTACCAGGGTTTTTGAAGTAACACATAAGCAACAATTAGCTAAGGTGAGCAAGAACAACGCAGATGGAATACATATTAATCATCCAAACTTATACTTTGATAGGTCCAGACAGTTGGAGAATATTGAAAATAAATAAAGTTGTATTTTTTGGCTACTTTTTTCTTCCTCTTCTCCTCTCTTATTGCAAAAAGAAGCATCTTCTATCCTCCATTTTGGTTATTATGAAGTATCACGTATCTAATCTATATAGTGTAGCCTGGGCCTAAAATGACTCTGCACTCCTATTTTGATTATTTTAGATTAATTGATGCCCACATATCTTTGAAGTTCCACCAGGAAGCAAGGCTGCCACATAATCCAACCCAAAACGGAGTGAGACAGCCATCATAAAGGGACCAGTGCACAACAAGTGGAACTTGCAGTACCTGCTTTATCATTTCTATTTTCCACTTTCTATCCCAACTTTTCATCGGAACCCTACGAAATAATTCTAATATCTCCAACAACAAGTATACACCCCATACTCTACAACACCAAATGTAAGTAAAAAGAGACCAATAATTGTTGTCCAGGGTACCTACCCAATTGTGTTCAGTAAGCCATCCTGCATTTTCTAGCAACTCCAATACTAAACAATTTAATGACTGAAGAAAGTTCACAAATCTATCTGACCTTGGCGCACTGCTTCCTGGGTCCCTGAAAGAGCGATACTCGTCTATAATCCATGGCATATACTTTATCGAGTCTGTTAAACGATTAAAAATCCTGATATCAGCAAGATAAGAGGAAATCGCCTTAAGGTGAACAGCAAGTCTTGAAGGAGGCTCTGCAGACTTTGGCTCTTCTTCTGTAGGCTTACTTGTCTGAAAAATTCTTGCCAAAGTCTTGTTAGACGACAACGAGGGATCAGTGCCTAATGCCTGTATAACGAATCTTCTAAATAGCTGTATCAAAGTATATCTCAGCTCTAAAAGAAACTTCTTGATCCTAGGCTTATTATTTAGCACACTGGAGATCATCAATGTGAAGTAACATATAAAATAGAGGTTCTTATCCACTGTCGCAGTCAGTGAAAGCACCTTATCGTTGATTTCTTGGTAAAACTTTCTACTGAAAATTGATTTCTGCAACATACTATTGAGCTGCAATAGCACCGAAAGAGGGATTGTTTTAGCAGTTTTCAATCTATCCATCCTTCTGGCCTTCCTTGAGATTTCTGTACTCATCGTGAATCTTGTCTTTTACTTCTATCAAAATTCTTCAACAAGCCTAATACATTTCGGAACGGAAATCTTACCCCATAACGTATGTGTTTTGTGTAACTATCTCAGATAACAAGACGTGATTGCACCAAATTTCAATCGCTAAATAGGCACGTGATGTGATGGTTAAGCGAGTGTCCCTCAAACTAGAATATAAATCCGAGGTCCAGTCTTAGCGTAGAAAGCAGCCACTTCCCGCTTAAGACAACTAACGTAGTGCACTAGTACAGGACATGCTTTTCACAGAAGCTCTGGGTACCATACATCGGCACTCTTAATGTAGAGTCACATTAAAAAGGAAAGCTGCCCACTAGTCGATCATCTATTCTCCTAAAAAATATGAATTCTACACAAACAATTAGGCAGTTCCTGTTCTCGAGCTTTTATCCCAGCTTCGGCAAGCCATCTGTAACTTAGAGACAGCGTTTCTCGATTACGTAATGCATGAGATTGTATTCATGCCTCCCATTTGAGAAGGATCAGTGCTCAAACGGTCTGAGCTTCAATTGCATCAACAACGAGTGGCTAAGAGGACAGTGCACCTAAATGACGAAGAATCTGAGATTATTCTACATGCTGCCTCGCGTCGCTGTGCATGGGTATGCCTGCGAAATCTGGTACCCATACGATCCGATCTTCTATTCTCTTGTCATGACAGCTCTGTAGATCCTATTGCCGTGGGGTGAAATTAGAGATAGAGAGTAATTGTACTGTGTTACGAGAACGGAGAAGTAAAAGATTGAGTAGAAAGGAATTAAAGATTCGCAAAAAAAAAACCACAAGCAAAAAAATAAAAAATTCCCGAAAAAGCAGGGAGACAAAAAGTGGCTGATTAGTAAACCAGAAGAGAACTTTTAAAAGGAGAAAAAATAAAAGAAAAAAAAAAAAAATAAAGTGAAGATGAATAAATAAAATCAAAAGGTAAAGATACGAATATCGGATTGAGGAAAAAAATCTACGAAAAATAAATAGAATTAAACGAACATCTGATCAGGTACTTACATTGTGTAAAAAAAAAAACAAACAGTCTCGGGGCCACTAACTGGCTATGTAGCAAAAACTCTTTTTTGCGCGATTCGAATCTCCAATGTAAGCTCCTTCCCGTTCGCTTTTTTACAAAGTGCTCGTTATATGCATCCTTTCCCCTGACTGTTACTATTTTTGAGCTTGGAAGGCTACTCTTCCGATCCAATGTAGTAGACGGCAAAAAAGTAACCTTTGTGACATACCGCAGAGCGCTGTAGTCCCTTTCTTGGCTCTGCAGGTCTTATTGCACGCGACATTAACACCGTCGCACCTTATCGTAGTTGCTTTAAATGATTGAAAAAAACACCTAGTACAAAAAAAAATTTTTAAGTTGAAGTAACCCTTTTTTGTACCCTTTTTTTGTACTTTTGATAACACTGGACAACAGAAAATTGGATAACATAAGAAGGCAATTTATATTATCAGTAATCGGGATAGCATAGCCATCATAATTGCAGGCATATAGATTAGCAAGTTGTTATTTGAGGTTCGATTGTGAGGTTGATAGTGAGGGGAGAGTAATAGGCAATGAAAATGTTTATTCTGATACGGAGAAAATACACTCAAGCTGTCATAGTACTGCTTCTTTTGCTTTTGCTCTCAATAACATTTTACATACAAGCAGTGCAAGATGACAAGAGAAAGAGCATGGGGAACATCTTTGACGAAATCTCTGAGTGGATGTATATGAAGTATTTCCAGAAGTTTGACAAAAGTTCGAAATCTAACGAAGAAGAGGCGAAGTTTAACAAGCAGGTGGATGCTATATACGAAGAGAGCATTAAAAATGAGGAGAGCAGTTTGTGGACCATAGACCTTAGTGCCCGCAGAACGGTGATAGAGGTACCGGAGTATTTTTACGAGAAGGAGAAGAAGCCCATCATTCAGCCATTTGATGCTCGTTTTACGCTAGGCGTTGTCTTGAGCCACATGCATCAGAACATGGATAAAGGTATGCTGGAGAAAATTAAAATTCCCTTCCACTGGTACGATTGGCTAGATATGTCTGTATTGAATCAATACCTATTGGCTCCAGACAATTTGAAACCTAACTGCGATATTCTTGACGCAACTAATGCTTACACGTTGACTCCTGAAATGGAAAAGGCTGGCAAGAAACTACCAGCTGGCGCTCTTCAGCCCTCGATGTATTGCTTTTCTGATGCAGATTTGCCCTCTACAATGAGGGACTTAAACCAACCCAAGATTGGCTTCAACTCTTTTCGCTCTGATAAAAGGACTACCCCAGAGAGAACAATTTTAGGGGGAAAATCTTATCTTTACACATTTGCACCTCCGCCAAGTCTGATCATCTTTTTGACAGAGGATGGCTCCTATCGTATTGAGGTTGGGGAAAGAAAGAAGATAGTAGATACAACTTTGGTAGATGAGTATATTGCTCATGCGAAGAGTTCCCAAATAGACCCCGTTGTGCAGTTTCATCTCTTAAAGGAGAAGATTCCTTCTTCAAAAACCAACACACTCGAGGAGTACCAAATCGATCTCACTGACGATATGTTTAGATTTGATTACGAGAATATCATGAAAGGCCTAGAAGAAAAGTTTGAGAGCAGTGCCATTAGCGAAAATGAGCTCAACTACCTCAATGGCCTCAAGTTTTCGGTCGATACAGTGCAGAATAAGGGACCACCGAAATATTTTTCTGAAGCAAACTTGCTAGGATCCGCTATCGGGGATCACTACGATTGGCGATTCTTCAATGGCGTAATGTACGATTCATTTTCCAGAAGTTTAGTCTTACAGCGTTTAATCAGAGCCTGGTTGTCATTCAGCCGTAAAAGTGGCATCAAAACTTGGGTGGCCCATGGATCCTTATTATCTTGGTATTGGAATGGTATGGCTTTTCCATGGGATTACGACATAGACGTACAGGTCCCGATAATGGACTTGCATAGATTGACACTTGAGTTTAACCAATCATTGGTAGTGGAGAATATTGACGAGGGATATGGTAGATATTTAGTGGATTGCGGGTCTTTCATTACTTTAAGAGAAAAAGGAAACTCCAATAATAACATTGATGCTAGATTCATAGATATCGATACAGGGTTGTACATTGATATCACTGGTTTAGCTTTATCTAATACGAAGACTCCAGAAAGATATAAAGAGTTGTATCCAAGTGTTTGGAAAGACACGACTGACTATGTGGAACTTAATTCAGAAATCAAGGCATATAATTGCAGAAATAATCATTTCTCTACCCTTAAAGAATTGTCTCCTCTAGTGAAGACATTCGTGGAAGGTGAAGTTTCTTATGTTCCAAGAAGTTATAGTGACATCTTGACGGTCGAATATGCCAAAGGTTTAAAAAACAAGAAATTTGCAGGTCATATATATGTACCACAGCTTCGCATTTGGTTCAAAGAAGAGAATCTATTCTATTTCTTGAAAGATAGGGAAAAGTGGAAAGTACAGAAATATAATTCTGAGTACACATTTATCAATTCAGAACAGGATATCAATAAACTTAATGTAAAGTACGAGCTAACCGATGAACAGAAGAAACAGCTTATTTCTGATGCTAATTTAAGGAAGGAAAATAATGCCCAGAGAACCACTAGCACAAGGCTCCTGGCGGAAGACATTCAAGAATTGTATGATATGAAACAGGAAGACTTTATAGACTTGATGACAAAAGATGAAGTACTAGCTATATATTATCTGACTAGAGACTTCACCGCTATTCATGAACGAGAAATGATGAAACTATTGTTTTCGAAATCTACTCAAACATTGATTGAGGAGCAATCTCCATTCCCTCCATTCCGTCTAAGCTTTATCGATTACAAGATGATAAGTGATGATTACGACTATACAGCAGAGGTGAACAAGTATATGGCTCAATCGTCAGAATTTACAAAAAATAATGATAATTAGATAGAAATATAAAGTCAGTTAATATCGTATTGTACAAAGATTCGCATTATATAGAGATAAGGTATTACTTGACCTCTTTTCCTTCTTTCGCCAACTTTTTCCAATGCTCAATTTCCCTGTAGGCCCTTTCTAATTCCTGTTTCAATTTCTCATTAGATGCGCTCAACTCCGATACAGCTTGCTCTGTCAAGAGCTTCTCAAGGGTCCATTTCTCAATGTTGTTATTCTCATTCTCTTTGAGTCTCTTTATATATTCTACTCCTCGCTGCAAGATTTGTGCTTTATTCGTATCATTAGTTGGTATCAATGCCGCCAACTCTTTGATTCCTTGATTTATTGATTCGCGTCTTCTCCTCTCTACCTCCTTATGGTTCTCACGCCTCTGTTTATGCCATTCCTCAGAGCCATGAGGTGGCTTTGTGGTAGATCCAGCTTGGGGCAAAGTGGTGGGCTGCAAATGCGTCAATCCACCCAGCGGATTGTGCGCGTGAGCATTTTGCAGGTGGGCGTGATGTTGTTGCATTTGTTGTTGCTGTAATTGTTGTTGCCTGAAGGCATTGTGATATGCCAAGTGTTGCAATTGTTGGTTATGATGCTGTTGAGAACTGAGTGCCGCTGCCGCTGCATTAGCTGGCTCAGAGGCTGCTGCTGCTGCTACAGCCGCAGCCGCTGTAGCATTGAGATTATTCTCTCCAGAGTTCACATCATCTCTTCCGGAATCAATAGGCCCTTGACCTCCCGTATAAGACGACTGTTGTCCTAGCAATTCAGAATCAATTGCAATTTCATCCTTCTTATCTTCTCCCTTCAATTTTTTATCGCCCTGATAATGCTCGTCTTCTGATCCTCTCTTGGACATTACGGTAGTGTATATGTTTAACTCACGGTTCGCTAAGTAAACAAAGGTAGCAGCAAAGAAAAATACTATCACGAGGTTTTCTCACATGTCTTTCAGGTGATGTGAGAAGATATATATATTGTAAATAAAGGCGGGTAATGAATGATATGTAAACATGCGGGTAACCACAAATGTTTCTGGAACTAGAAATGAGACCCCCCATCCTACTCGAATGATAATATTGCTTGGAGCAAAGTTTAATTACACAAAATTGATAACCATGCGAGTATATTGGAGATTCTGAATCATTGCAATGGTGTGTTTCTTTTTTAATGCCTAATTACTCCTAAGCCGTACTTCAAGTTTCTCAGGATTTCATTCAAATAAGATGTTTGGGCTTATTCATTTCATATGTAGTATTCATTTACTTATTATGCTACATGAACCTAGTATTAGGATTAGTATTTTGTGGTTATGAGCCCCGACTACGTTAGAGGCTTGACATTGCTATCGGAGATTGAACTACGAAATCAGAGATCTCAATATCGCTAATTCTTCTGAGATTATTCCTTACGAGATTATGTGTCTTTAATCTTTGCTGTTGCTCCAAAAAAATGTGTTCTTCTCGTTTTGTGGCTTTTCATTATCCAGTATTTTTGTTCTTGATGTTGTTTTTCTCACTTTTTGCAGTTTTTTGAATTATTTTCTGTCAGGCTTTTTGCGTCAAAAACTCTCAGCAGTAATAATATGGAAGGCTAAGCATCGTACCGTTTTTAGCTTAACAATTATTATTTAGTAAGGGAAGCCTGATCGTAATAGTGATAGATAATAGAGCATGGAAAAAGAAGGAAACTATTTCTCATTCAGTTGAGTCATGTCTTGACGTGTATTTCTTATTTAAGATAGCATTTGCTGCATTTACACACTATCACGGAGAAAAAGTTATCTTGGCTGACTGGCCTTACAATTAGATAGCGTAAGATTTTAAAGCTCAATACTTCTCTATAGTATAGCAAAATCTATAGAAAGCGTATATACGGTTGAATTCCATCTTTCCTGTACTGAAGTAAACAGGTTATGCTTCGTTCCGATAATTGGGGCACAACAGAGCCTATTACCTGAATACTGAAGAACAACAAAAGCTTTATCGGAATTGGAAAAGAAAAATCAAAACTAAAAAATCTCTTGCGAGATTTATGCTGCAGAATATTCAAACATGCGCGGAGTGCCACACCGGTCTTGTTCAATTAAGAGCAGTTAGTAATAGACCTTGCTGGTTAAGGCAAATGAAACACAGAATTGTCCAGGTGAATGTCTGACACGTAGACATAAACTAATATAGGACTGAGAGGTCTTGTTTTTAAATTTTGATGCTTATGATAGTCATAGATATATGATTTTCATCATGGCACGCGACCTGTATATGCAGTACCGCATACTTGATGTGAGTACGATGGTCAAGCATATTTAGGGCCCAATATCTTCTATGTCTATCTCAGTTGGCTCGATAGAATCATAAGCGATACACGCATTTTGGCAGATGTATTTTGGGATTTTAACTAAGCGTCTTGGGCAAGTTCCACTCAGGAAACTGCTAGGAAAGCCATCTAATCTCAGCTTTGCTAAGATTCTGAACCGAGAACTCCACCATGGGTACAAAGAAACTCCATTTATTAAGTTCCGTGGCTTGGATAAAAGACTTATTCAGGCGAGGAAATTTCACTCAATCCAGCCACTATGCAAACCCGCTGCAAAGGAATCTAAGTTTTTCGGCCAGGACATCTCGACATCACAACTGAAGATGATCAGATCCCTTTTGGCGACGATATGGCCCAAGGAAAAGGCAAGCGTCAAGATTCGGGTGATAGTAGCTTTATTTCTTTTGATTGCTTCGAAGTTGTTAAATGTGGAGGTGCCATTCTTTTTCAAAAGAATTATAGATGGAATGAATGTTGACTGGTCGCATGACGTGGGTACTGTTGGTACTGCCATCGGGGCTATTATCCTAGCATACGGGGGAGCTAGGTTTGGTGCAGTTCTTTTTGGGGAATTGAGAAATGCCCTATTTGCATCCGTAGCTCAGACCGCTATAAAGCGAGTAGCTCACAATACCTTTGTTCATCTCCTTAATATGGATCTCAACTTTCATCTTTCGCGTCAAACGGGAGCAATTACTCGTGCAATAGAGAGAGGTACGAAGGGTATTTCATATGTGTTGACTGCTATGGTTTTTCACATTATCCCAATATCGTTTGAGATTTCGGTTGTATCTGGAATTCTTATTTATAACTATGGTTTTTCATTCGCAGCAGTCACACTTGCTACAATGCTAAGCTATTCTGTTTTTACTATTAAAACGACGGCTTGGAGAACTGCTTTCAGAAGGCAGGCAAATAATGCAGATAATGATGCGGCAAATATCGCACTAGACTCATTAATGAATTTTGAGTCTGTCAAGTACTTCAATAATGAGTCATATCAGGCTTCAAAGTACGAAAAAGCGTTGACTAAGTATCAAAACGCTTCTATCAAGGTTGCAACTTCACTTGCCTTCTTAAATTCAGGTCAGAATCTCATTTTCACCTCGGCTTTAACCGCAATGATGTATATGGGATGCCAGGGAGTTGCTAGTGGGTCCTTAAGTGTTGGAGACCTTGTACTTATAAATCAGCTTGTATTTCAGCTTTCAGTGCCATTGAACTTTCTCGGATCTGTTTACAGGGAACTTAAGCAATCCTTAATCGATATGGAAAACTTATTCCAATTACAAAACGAAAAGATAATAATTAAGGACTCTCCTAATGCAAAGCCTTTGGTGTTGAATTCGGCAGGTACTCCTGGAGAAATACGTTTCGAGAATGTCTCTTTCGGATATCACCCCGAAAGGCCAATATTAAAAAACGTTTCATTTACTATTCCAGCTGGTGAAAAGGTTGCTATTGTTGGTCCTTCAGGAAGTGGGAAATCCACAATCTTAAGACTAATTTTTAGATTCTATGACGTGGACTCAGGGAAAATCTACATAGATGGTCAGGACATATCCAAAGTAACATTGGATTCTTTGAGAAGAGCAATTGGTATTGTTCCTCAAGATACGCCTTTATTCAATGATACAATCTATGAGAATATTCGATACGGTCGATTAGACGCTACTAAGGAGGAAATTGATAGAATGATAGACAAAGTGCAATTGAGAGGCTTAATTGATGACTTACCTCAAGGACTTAACACTATTGTTGGGGAGAGAGGAATGATGATATCCGGAGGAGAGAAGCAGAGACTAGCGATGGCCAGGTTGTTGTTGAAAAATGCTCCCATTACCTTCTTTGATGAAGCAACTTCTGCGCTTGACGTGCATACTGAACAGTCATTGCTTAAAACAATTAGAGGGGTCTTCCAAGAGTCAAAAAGTACCAATATATCTATAGCTCACAGACTTAGAACTATAGCGGATGCTGATAAAATCATCGTGCTCAATAAGGGTAAAGTCCAGGAAGAGGGCGATCATTATGGACTATTAGATAACCCTACTAGCTTGTACGCTCATTTATGGAATGCTCAAGAGAACTTGGATATTGATGCTGAGTTAAATCAGCATGAAAAGGAAAGAAAAGCATAACGACGTATATCTGCATATAGAGCCACAGAATTCACAGGCGCGCGGTTGACGTTGACTCATAAGATAACATGAAAAAATCAATGTTGGTCTCTATATAACATGTGTAGACCAGTTTCGTGTAATAATTGCAGTAAGTAGCTCGCTTCTGCTACATTGTATATTCAATAATACTAACTTACAGATTTGACTACTTGGATCGGCTGCGGCCTTCATATCGAAAGAGCTATGAGCTCTGTGCCAAAGGACGAATGGTGTACCTGTACCCCTATATCTGGTGAAGAAGATATATTCCCACCAAAGTTAGGAGAAGGTAAATTAAGGATCAACTAAAGTAGAATAGTCCTCAATGTATACACTTATCTTTATTAATAATATATAAATATTTACAAGGACAATAGAATATTGTCAATTTGTGAGCATAAGTCACCAATATGCTGCTTGTTTTTATTTTGCTCCTCGGTGAGTAGTATTAGATCCTTCAAGCCAGTTCCACTTGCTTGGGCTGACTTGCGCTGTACGAATTTTTCTCTTGCAACCTCCAAGTCTTTGTCGTGTTGCATTAATTCTCCTAGTATTACTGTCGAGATATTCTTCATTGTAATGCTCAATTGTTGTGCCCATTTGGAACCTTTCTTCATGGACTTGAGCATCCATTCATCGAAGTGACAAGTGTACCAATTCCATAATTTCAATATATCTTGCTTGGATTGTTTAAATTGAAAGCCAAGTAGGGCTAATTCTATCAATTTAGAATCTATGTTAGTCATAACGAAGTTCAACGTTTTATGCAAGAGTTCGTCACTTGAGACGTAAGATAAAGAGCTCACTGCACAAGTCTGCAAATGTTCAATACTTCCATTGGTATGCTTCAAGTTTGAAACATCAGATGACTTCACAAACAGTAAGACCTGCTTATAGATTTTCTGATTGGCGTTGACCATTGTCAAATTAAACATTGAGCTAAACAATTCCTGTGGAATAAAAGTTTTACTCGAAGGATTGACAAATGACTTAAATAACTTGGAAGCAAGTCCTTGAAACAGATTAATGTGGAGACCCAATTGCAACACCATATTTCTCACCTCGAATTCTTTAGCATTATACTCTCTTTGAATATTAAATACTGTTTCCCAATTACCGATCTTCTTATAAAGTTCACTGGCAGTATCTTCTATCCATTTTTGCAAAATAGTAGCATCACCAAAATGAAGCACAGCGACGCTGATATTCTGTAGCAAATTAAGAGCAACCGCCAAGACTTCAAAGTCTACTTTCCAAGATTTAGATTTAAAGCACGCAATTATTTTGAACATGGACGCAAGATCATCAGCAGACGAGTTATTATGGAACAAAATAGAGCGATAATCACTAAGTAGTGACACTGTTTCACAGGTAGTAAGTCTATTAGAGCGTATTTTCTCACAAATAATGTCAACAATGTCACTAGAATAGACCACTCTATAATACCCTGCCTTATTAGCATTAAATACTAAAATGTTCTGTGCTGGTATCTCAATCTTCATTTTTCTATCAGTTAATACCAAATTTAGAACTCGGATTTGATCTTTCTCGTCGTTAATTTTTATAGCTAAGGGCACATGGAAAGGAGAATCTTCAATTCCCAAATCTTTCGCATTGTTATTTTCTATGAATACATGTTGTTCAATTGAAATATTATCGCCGCACTTCGTTACCTTAACAAGAGGAAATCCTGACTTTCGAACCCATGAGTGGACAAAAGCTGCTAAATCTAAAGAGCTTTGCTCATTCAAGATTGACCACAAATCTAAGGGCTTCGCACACTTCATTTCATGCGTCTTTATAAATTTTGCAACACCACTGAAAAATGTCGAATACTGCTGGTTATGCAGCGAAAAATGAGTTGAGCCAAATTCTAAAACGGTAGCCACCATGTACAACAAAATGATACCTCTCTCATAAGCTATAGTATCAAAGTAATCCTGAGTGTCCAGACCATTGTTATCCTGAAGGTTGCTAGTTATGTCGTATATGCTAGGCAAAACAGGACCTTTCGTCTCTGGATTGTACTTTGAATCCTTTTCCATCATATCTTCAAACAGATATAATTTATTTAGTTCGTATGAATTTGAAATGTAGTCCTCTGGGGAAATTTCTGCTATCTTAAGGGCATAATTTCCTACAAAAGTAGCAAATGATTCGTTCAACCATAGATGTTTCCATTCATCAAAAGAAACTAAATTTCCAACCCATTGATGAACAAGTTCATGAGCAATAAGTTGTCTCGCCAGCTTTTTTCTCGCGTCAGAAGCAGCTGACTCGACTAAAAGCTGGCTCGATATCACTGTTATCAATCCCCAATTCTCCATTGCACCGTCACTCAAGAATGGCAATGCAACCATATCAACTTTGCTCAAAGGAAAAGGCATCTCAAACAAATTCACCAAAGTTTCTAATACGCTTTGAGCTACGAGTAGCGGGTACTTACACAGCGAAAGCTCCCCTATAGGGCAATAAACTCCAATCGGGATTTTGCTATTTTCACTTCTCAAAAGTTCAAGATCACCAACAACGAACCCAAAAATACTAGGAGCAATAGGAGGAGTCACTTTGTATTTAAAAAGTGACATTTCTGAGAGAGGAAGCGGCTCTGGATCTGATTCTAAAGCTTCATTTGAGATGACCTTGAATTTGCTCTGAGTAATAATACTAAGTTTGATGGGGACTTTGCATATCGTCTCATCTATGAGTGGAAAAATTTGGCGACAAGCTTTGGGTTGTGTATGGGTAGCTATAATGTAGTTGTCTGACTTGCCAGAAATAGAGTCTAAGTAGTTAGTCTTGAAAATACCCTTGGTTTGATCCTTATACGTTCCAATGGTATTAATTCTGCCCATATATTTCAAAAGAATAGACGAATTTTCATCGATTTCCATGATTTTATCCGTTACTAGTTCGATCATTTCTTTCTCTCTATGGGACGTGATATTTAGCATGGCAGTCACCCCGTTAGCGCTGAGGATCGCTTTCGTTACAATAAGGCTACTACAATGAAGCTTAATTCTAAAGATATTGTCTTTGTCGTTATATCTTTTATTTGCATGATTTTTCCCAAGTTGAATTGTCAATGTGCCCTCAAAATTTGGTTTTCTGTGATTGATCTTTAACTCCAAATCATATAGTTTAGGTATATGCTTATTCTCTAAAGACAAAAGCTCATCTTTCACATTATGAAGATTTCCATCCTCGTCGTTAGGGGGTGAATTCGTCATCCTTCAGACTCTTTTCTGATTCCTACAGATTACCGTTGGTATTGTTGGGTTTTTTTTTTTTTTTTTTTTTTTTTTTTTTTGCATGGTACTGCGACGGAGGAAGCTCACATTTTTTTTAGCCAGTCTTCTGAGGTGGATTGATAAAACTTTTGCTAGCTTCGACACCTCTCTAGAAAATCATAGACTAGAATCAGGAACCTTCAATTTACTTAGATTTTAATTTATTTTATTACAAGGTCTCCGAAACTCAAGTATCAAAATAAAAACTACGATAGAGGAAGTCGAGTAAGGCGAAGAATGGTAGGAAAGCCAAAGAAAATCAGTCTGAGCGACAAGTTACAACTTGAATTTGCTGATCGTGGGACAATCAAAATAGACTGTTCAGGAGCATATATTGGTAATGATAACTTGCTCAGAGGACAGCATTCAAGCACCGCGTCTTCTAGTTCATCGACCCCACAATCGTCGGACCAGTCTTCTGATAGCGATGGTGATGCGTCCAGCGACTCTAAAAATCAGAATAAGCAGCTAGATTTGATAGATGAGAATTATATCCGGCCCGCTACATCAATTGAAGAGAGAGTAGCCGAGAAAGTGCCCGCCGCAAATGGAGAAATCAACTGTCCAAAAAATATCAACTTGCCTAAGCATAATTCAGAAGTAATTCATATTTCCGTGGACATTGGAGGGACACTCACGAAGCTAGTGTACTTCACTAAAAGCAGGAGACATAATGGCAATGGTGGTGGCAAGTTACATTTCAGAGATTTTCAGACTGAAAATTTTTCAAGCGAGGTCTTAGATTTCATGATCAAATTGATACAAATGTCGACACATAAGCACGAACAGCCTCCAATAACGTACATTTTAGCTACCGGAGGGGGTGCTCATAAATTTTATCGGTTGATGAAAGACACTTTCAGGAAGCGTTCGCTCCCAATGAAAATCATCGCCAAAGATGAGATGGAATGTTTAATCAAAGGATTAGATTGGCTAATTACTAAGATACCGAACGAAATATTTACATATGATTTGAACACCGATGATATCAAATTCACTTCGAGTCCTTTCACGGGCGATGATGATATTTATCCTTATTTATTAGTCAACATAGGAAGCGGTGTCTCAATGATCAAAGTTACAGGCCCTGGACCTCATGGATTTGAGAGAGTTGGGGGCTCGTCTTTGGGAGGTGGTACATTATGGGGACTTCTCTCCTTGTTGACAGACGCCAAAGATTATAACGAAATGCTTGAAATGGCTCAGCGCGGTAACAACGAGAACATTGATTTACTAGTGGGCGATATTTATGGTGCTGGTTACAATAAAATTGGATTGAAGTCTACACACATTGCATCTTCTTTTGCAAAAGTTTTCAAGAAGTTGCGTTTTAATCAAGACAAGAAAATGTCACCGGCCGAAAAGCTTTCGCGCTTCAAACCCGAGGATATAGCGCGCTCTTTGCTTTATCTGATCTCCAACAATATCGGCCAAATCGCCTATTTACAGGCTCTCAGGTACAATCTCAAAAGGATCTACTTCGGCGGCAGTTATATCTCCGGTCACATGCAAACTATTCATACATTAACCTACGCTTTTAATTTTTGGTCTAATGGTGATATGCAGGCTTACTTCCTCCGTCATGAAGGTTATCTTGGTAGTGTGGGTGCTTTTATTATGGGACCGAGCAGCGACGGAATAGTAAACTACGAATTATAATTGTCTCGTTTACAAAAATGATTCTTTAACTTATTTATGCCTCATACTTTAATTCTTGCATTCATGGTAATACCGTATTTATATCGCATATGATAACATGAGTAATATGCGACGTTACATTTACTTAGTTGAGCGCGACAAAAATTTTCAGCGCAAAATAATACCGTCTTTCTATCATTATCCTGGTTACGTCCACAAAAAATTACACATACATATATGTATATATATGTCTAACGAAAGAAGGATATGAATGAAATAATATCTAATTCTTTTCTAGATAGTAATATATTTCCTCGATTTCAAGAGAAAGGGGAATTTCCAACCAGAGCTACCCCGCCTCACCCTAACATCCTTCACAATTGGAAGAATAAAGGTAAAGCGGACATTCTTCCCGAACGCAATCATATATTTAATGTACAAGGTACCCCGATACCTTTAATTCAAAATTTCAATTCAGAGTGGATAGATACGCCTTTAAATTCGCCGTCACCAAGGAAGAATTCTGCGATCAACATGAGCTCGGTGGCTACCATAATAGAAGAAAAGTCAGGTCACATCACTCTCCATGCTACATCTGGAGATAGCCAGGAGACACCTAAGACCAATAATCATGGGTCCTACATCACCCCTGTTAGCGACCTGAAGAGAAAAGCATATGTGTACAGTAATGGGGTGTCTAAACATAGCGCCATAAACGATAGAGAAAGTAAAAAGAACCCAGTCAGCAACTTCGACATATTCTGGAAGATGTTGAATACTATTGTTGGTAAAGACAAGATGGCAAAGTTTGGGCAATACGTCCTTAGATTATTAATCTTTCACGCGCGTCAAACAGAGAGATACTTGAGTGATGACTTAATTAATATAGAGGCGATAAATGGGAGGTTTAACGATAGAAATAAAAAGTTGAGACTTTTTCGTAATTTTATTAGGCATCCAAGGAATTTCATTAGAATAATAACTATATTATGTTGTTCCACCTTCATTAATCGCTTTTCGGGTTTTGTGAGCGGCTTGTCAATGTATAGACAACTTTTAAGGTTTGGTAAGACGCCGTTTAGAGTTCGTAACCTTTCCCACAAAGTTTTGTCTGTAAAGCAGGAAAAGAATAGCAATAGAGGACTACTTGCCTTCAAGCAAGAGTTTCTCAACCGGAAAACTCTTGGTGAGCTAATTGGTTTATACTATGGTATAAATGACGAAATGCTTCTATTATACAAAATGAAATTTTTAACCAATAAAAATTTACGCAAGGTTGTCGCAAGACATGAGCTATTAGCTTGGTACTATGATGCAATCTTGGGTCTATTTAATGCTTGCGACAAATTGAGGCAGCTTAATCAGGAGGAAATGGACTTGAGAATACAGATAGGCGTTAAAGCTAAAGCGAAGGCCTTATCGAAAGAGTTACTCGCTAACAACTCAATGCACAACCAATATTTCATGAATTATACTGATGATAATACTGACAGTAAACAACTTGAGGAAGTTTCTTTCAATAAAACTAATGCATATATTGATTTGATGAAATGGCTGGCAGATTTTATCTTCAATTCCTACAATATTTTTCATTTAGCTTTGCCATTCGCTACATTGCAAATTTGGATGGGAATCATGGCCTCCTCATTGAGCACCATGAAATTGTATCGTGAAACAAAGAAAAAAATTCAAAAACATGATACACGTCCATAAGCGATACTGAGTTTGTACATTATTTACTACATATTCATTCTATCACTTCATTTAATGTTATCTCATTTTGAACTTCCGCAGCCTCTTTCCAAAATTTCGATAAATGCCGTGAACCAGAGTCGCAAGCTATTAACACTATTTTCTTTCCTGGTCCATATTTGAATGCACACTTAACAGCCGCGACACAGTTGATAGCAGCCGAAGCACCCCAAAATAAACCATCATTAACGCATAAAAACTTTGCCATTTTAATAGCCTGTTCATCAGTGACTCTGATAGCCTCATTTATGAGGTGCTCACCTTGCCTAAAGTTCCAGGTTAGTCTATTTAAGCCTATACCCTCTACCAAAGTATCGACTTGATGTCTTCGCCTCTTTCCTTCTTGTTCTACAGAATCGTACATTACTCCGTAGTTTATTCTGTTTGCCAATCCGGAACCTTGGGGATCACTTAGCACGATTTGAATTTCTGGATCTTTTTCCTTCAAGAATTTTGCTACTCCTGTGATAGTGCCTCCCGTACCTGATCCGTTTATAAAAAGATCTACCTCACTTTCCATCTGCTCCCATATTTCAGGCCCAGTAGTGTTATAGTGTATCCGCCAATTGAAGTCATTCTCAAACTGGTCAGCGAATATTGCGTTTCTCCTGTCACTAGGGTCCTTATTAATTTTTTCCGCTCCACTCCTTGCAACGTTCGTATATTGATTAGGATCGACTATTGAAGCAGGCCGCACAGGTTCCAATTCTGCTCCGAGGGACCTCAATAGATGCATCTTTTCCAGCGACGTATCATCTGGGAGGCAGATATGGGCCTTGTAGCCTAACGCATTAGCCAAAAGTGCAAAAGAAATACCAGTAGATCCAGATGTGCCCTCGAATATTACGTCTCCATTATGAGGCTTCAAGTTACCTAGCTCCTCGTTCGCTCGCACTATAGCCAATGCCACCCGATCTTTCGCGCTTCCTCCAGGGTTCATTAACTCCAACTTAGCGTAAATCTTACATCCGGTAAGTTTTGAAAGTGATTCGATCTCAATCATAGGAGTATTGCCTATCATCGATACAATGCCTCTTGTTCGAGGCCTCAACCTAGTGAGCTTGTCATGCCTCTTACGTCTTAGCTCATATATCTGCTTTATCAAGATTATTGCCGAAAGTAAAACTGCACTTGTCTTGAATGTCTCCTTCCAAGTTGTCATACTGTGATGGAATCAACAGCGCTCGGACTCTCCAGGTCCCGATATAATGGGGGAGACAGAATGAGAAAAAAATATTAAAAAAAAAAAAAAAATTATTGAAAAAAAGAGAGATTAAAAAAAAAATAAACGACTTTAGAAAAATAAGCCAAACCATAAATTGGTCAGTATATGATGACCGAGCGCAGAAAATATCACACTCACTCCTCATATATTGCTCGTCACCTAAGCCTAAGCCTAAGCCTACATTCAATACGGACAAGCATTTACCATATTTCCGATCGCGCTGTCTCATACCCAATTTACTTAGTTGCGCGGTCTGGCACCATGGTATAATGACTGCACGCAGCTCAATATCTCACCAACATCCTATGTTTTACTGTATGCTACTTCTAATCGTGGTTTTATTCTGTAGCTTGACATTTGCAGCATGAGCTTGAACCTCATTGGATCAGCTCGAGCTTACTGTTTTCTGTCCTCGCAAAGAAGGTCTGCCCCGGTTTTTTTTCCTAAACCGACCGTATGTTTCGCGGCCCATATTCAGGATACATCGCATTGATCCGCAAGCCTGTTTTTCGCATCGCTAACTGAAACAAATGAAAGCACTATATAACGCATTTGAATAAAAGCGAACGTTCGGAAAAACGCTCATCTCTTACTGTCTGCCTTGATACTCACGAGACCATCATGAAGGATTGCTTTTTGCATTTCTTTCCCTTTCGAAGGGAGTATTGGAACTTCACGTCTCATGACACTCGCCACTCCTATACTGCGAGATTCTTACGTAACCTCCAATATTCCATTCGAAGAGCGAAAAGCGGGGGTTGGATTCATTAGCCGAAGCTAACACTAGTGCTTCGGAAAGTTAAATGTATTATGTATGGAGGCAAATAGATAATAGCAGTACATGTAGTGTAGGCAGTAGGGTGTATTTTTTGTTTTTTTTTTGGGTCATTTGATAAGCCAATCGTAGCAGAGGGGCCATTAAAAGCGTAGAGCAGAAAAGCGCTAGTTTAGATACGGAAGAAAATATATCACTGCATCAAAGAAGTAAAATCAATTTAAAATTCTTATTGAATGTAGCACATTATATTAATGTTTAAATCTTACAATGGCAAATAAGAATGATAAAAATGCCGAGAATGGATGTAATGAAGCTAAGGAAGTTACAGATAGTTATACCAAGAATAATAGTAGCGGGAGTGAAGATGATAGAGTAAAGATGAATGGGGCAAATGGAATAGATGATGCAGGTGGAGCGAAAGGGACAAACAGTCATAAAAGAAAAAATGAAAAAAATGAATCAGAAGAAAGAGCAAAGTCAAAACAAGATGGGCCGAAGCCTATGAACAATCGTAGCGCATCTAGTACGAATGACAACGGTATCCGTGACGGTGTGCAAGAAAAACCAAAAGCATTTACTATCAAATACAAAAGACCTAGGGGATCAAGGGCTTGCGTCGTCTGTAGGTCGAGAAAAGTTCGATGTGACGCAGAAATACACATTCCTTGCACTAATTGCATAACATTTGGATGTGAGTGCAAGTTGCCTGAAGCAAAACGACGGGGTAACGTATCAAGTGATGCGAAGCGCCTTAAGCTGAATCCGCCACCGGAAAATGAAGCAGAAGACGGTGTGGTGTTCAAAAAGGCCTCTGGAGTTACATCGGCTTCTTCCGCTGGCCTGGAGAAGAGCAATCCTATATTCAATAGTCAGTCTGTGCTCAATATTTCACAGGTCAGCGTCACGCCCTTGGCATCGTCTAGTAACAATCCCATGTCACGTCACATTGAAGGAAGATCTTCCATTACGTTTTTTGGCGCATCATCTATCGGATCCGTTGCGCAGAAAGTAGGTGAGAACCATCTACAGTTAAGTGATGATCTCTTTGACAAAGAAGAAACCTCATTGGATTCTGTTGAATTTGAAATCTTGAAACTACGAGGAGCCTTTTTATTACCCTCCCGAGAGTTATCTTCCGATCTTATAGACTCATACTTCGAACATGTCCATCCACTCATGCCGGTAGTTAACAGAACAGAATTCATGAGAAAATTTGATGATCCTAACGACAGCCCTTCTTTGATGCTATTACAGGCTGTTCTCCTCTGTGGCTGTAGGGTTTCATCGAATCCTTTATTACTTGATTCCAAAGGGTCAACGAAGTTGGCTTGTCTCACTTTTTTCAGGCGAGCGAAGGCATTATACGAGGCAAACTATGAGAGCGATCCCATTTCAATTATTCAGACTCTAATACTTATAGGTTCCTACGGTGAAGGTCCTGAAGATGTTACCAAGAACTCATTCTATTGGACACGGGTTGCTATTTCTTTGGCCCAAGGATTCGGATTTCAAAGAGATATTACTACTTCTAAATCATTATCAGAATCAGATAAAAAAGTATGGCGACGAATCTGGTGGTGTCTTTTTGAGAAGGACAGAAATGTTGCTATAGCATTTGGTAGGCCTTCAATTATTGATTTAAACGATTGTGACGTACCGATGTTGACAATAGACGATTTCAATGAGGATGAACCTGGGTATAAATCACCTTATCCTGTGAATAAGACACAAGCATTGTATTTCATCCATCTCGTAAAGCTCGCAGAGATTACAGGAATCATCATAAAGAATCAGTATTCCGTGAGGGCCGAACTGATGAGGAGCCGTAACAAACTCTCAATTATACAGCACTGCGATATGCTTATGGGTGTTTGGTTTTCCAACTTACCACCTCAGTTAGTTTTGTCATTAAATGACCCTTCAACCCAGAATTTTTACAGTTGCATTTTAAATGCTCAGTATTATAATAGGCTATATTTGATTCATAGATCAAATTTACTTAAAATGGCTAAAACGGGATCATCGAATCCTAACAACTATAAGTACCCATCATGGGGTATATCTTTTCAAGCTGCTAGAATGATATCAATTCTATCCAAGATTTTATTGGATAAAAACGAAGTCAAATATTGTCCCATCATGTTCATATATATTATTTTTACCGCTTTGGTAATGCTAATTTATCATATTGATTCTCAGAACCAGGCAATTGCTACAACTGCCTCGGATTCTTTGTTTATTTTGAGAGCAGTTATGAGAGAGTTGGCAAAGTACTGGCCAATGGCAAAAGTGTTATGTAAACTATTTGACAAACATGCAAATGACAAGATCAAGAGAGCAAATGTTATAGAAAGAGGTACACAAATAGCAGAATATCAGGAGAAGGCTGCTACTGTGAACGAAACAAAGAAGCCATTTGGTATGTATCTCTCCAACGAATCTCATATGGAGCAGACTGCGATGAACAATGCCACTAGTCAAGATTCAATAGCTACCAGCTTCAATAATGAGGCGCAGACACAGACAGCGGCATCACCGTCACTGATAATGTCTGGCGTATCTCCTGGTGGAACGGTTTATGCAGGCAAAGCAGACTCTTCATTAGAAAAAGAAGGTAACGAGACAAATAAGAGGAGGGGAGCAAGATTAACTGAATCTCATAGAACAAATTCCACAGATAGTATAGCACATAAGAATAAAAGGGTGTCAGATAAATCGCCGACATCATCAGCCCTGTCATTTCCAGATATCTCATTAGTGACAGAAAGTTTGCCCAAGAACAATACGTTTTTTCAAAATTTTGATCCTACGCAATTATTTCCTGAGTCAAACTTCAGTTTGGCTCCAAGCAGAAGACAGTCCGCTGACAGAATCAACGAGATTAATTCGGGAAATTCTGCCAATATTGAGTTCAACGATACAGATAATCCGCTTAATGAGTATAATTCCCAATTGGAAGCGGATAACAAGTTACTAAATACGAACTTCATGGATAGTTCGTTTATCAACATGAATGTTCAACTAGGAAATGAAAATCATTTCTTGAGCGATGACATCAGTAATTTATTTAACATGCACATATGATTCAGTAAACAAGTAGAAACAATAAAGTTCTATTTACTAGCGTTTAGTTGTTGCAAAAAGACTATGTCTTTTATGCTTTTTCTTTAAATTTTTCATATTCGCCAAAAGCTCCTCTCTTCCAAGTCTTTGGCTGTATCCAACAAAGTTTTGAATTACCGATTCATAAATGTCAAAATTCTTCTTAGCATCGTCTAGGCTAACTTTCCAAGCAAGGGCCACATCTAACAAAGTAGAGTAGCTCTCCTCGAAGTGACTTAATCGTGACATTAATTCAGGAAGATCTAAGGTCTCCAAATACTGCTTTGAAGAGTGTTCCAAATTTTCAGTCTCAACCTTCGATAAAATCTCACTCGATTTGGCTAATAGCTCCTGAATCTTGCTCTCAGCTGGCACCTCTTTATCATCCAAAGATTTAAGCATTGTCCAGTCGATATTTTCTTCCTTCGATGACCTTTTAGTTATGGCCAACGATTCGGGTGAGGATTGTGCTCTCAATTCATCAAGGTTTATAGGTATGCCTAAGTATATCAATAAGTTGCGACGGATATTCAGCCTATTCCAACCCTTGGGCGTCAAATGTGGTGATTTAGAGACTTTATCAAAAATATCCTTAGAGCTATCTGACAATAACTCCAACAGAGAATTGTGATATTCCGATTTATCCCCAGCTTTCGGAAATATCTCGTCAATTAACTGCTCTAATTCTTTCAAAATCAATGCATTGCTCTCGAAGTTTTTCTCGACTTCCAGTAGTGAAACAGAATTTCTAGCCTTTCCGGCATCGATTTCTGTTGTTTCCTCGATGGAAAGGTCGTCAAAGGATCCGAAGTCACTCTCCTCATCTAATTCTTCTTCTTCACGACCAGCGCTTTTGGGATAGTCAAATTCATCAAAATCAGACTTTGCATTCCCCAGATTCTCGTCTTGCGCAAGTGAAGCAGCAGTCGTCACAGTATTCAGATTTTGTAATGTATTACTATCTTCTTTGTAGTTTGAATCATCATGTGCCCCTTGCTTCAATGAATCTATCAGTGGATCATTCAAAAATGTTTCAGGACTTTTGAGTAATCCATTTGGGTTATTTGGATTGACTGTCTCTTCCATTCTATCTTAAGGGAAAAGGCTAGAGTAAGACATCAAGCGTAATCAAGTGCACTCTAGCGAATCTTCGCGACCAGAAAATGATTCCGATGATCTGCACTACATTCAAGCATTCGTAGATAAGTTGCAAATCGACTAGATTAAATTTTATACTATATGCCAAGTGACTTGGTGATATTTTCTATTGGCAATCCTGGGAGTCTAACGAGGCATTCTGTGGGACATGAGATTTTAGCAGATTTGGCAAAACACTTTGACTCTGAAAATTTTGTCAGTCCAAAGAGATCGAAATATTCCATATCGAAGACGCATGATTTAGCTTTTGTCAAGTCTGAAGAGTATATGAATAATTCGGGGATATCATTTCGTCAGTTTATAGAAGGAGAGAGATTGAGATTGTCGCAAAAGGTTATTCTCATACTTTGTGATGATTTTGATTTGAAACTAGGTCTGGTAAGGTTAAGTATGATAAAGAAAAACGACTCGCACAATGGAATACGATCCATTTCACAGCAGATGCTCTGTATCAACCAGGATTTGCATGTAGTTAAATTAGGAATTGGTATTGGACCAAAGCCACAAGGCAACAGAGACAGGATAGCATCATGGACTTTATCCAAGTTCAAGCCGGAAGAAATAGAAATAATAAAATCAATAAGCCTAGAAAAAGTCATTAAATTGATAAATTATGCTATACAGATGGATGGCAGCTTTGATTTAGCTGAAATCAATCAGGTTCTAAAAAGCTGATCTCATTAAAAAATTTGGCGATTCAGGTGAAGATTCCAAGTCTCCACTCAGCAGTAATTGTCTTGGTCTGATGAACTTTCTGGGTCTGATTCTACATACTCATTACTATTGTATGACGCTTTTCCATGTTTTTGGAATGGTCTTTTTATTGAATTATTTTCATTATCTTTCGAAAATCTTTTTTCACTGAAGTTACTGGAGTCACTATCATAAAAGGCCTCTGGGCCATTTGAGTCATTAAACAAAGAATTCTTCAAGTTAGGATCGTGTGCTACGAGGATCTCTTTTCCCATATTTCCAGACCAAGGCTCACCTCCCAGGGTGTGTTTCGATTTAGTAAACCTTCTGCCTCGTTCTATTGCACGCTCAATACTTAATCTGTGTTTAATAAATAAAATCTTGGGGTATACACACCTCTCGCCCTTTATAAGCATTTCTTCTAACCTTTCTTCGTTTGGGTCACTCAAGATGTACCAAAAATCTTTAAGCCGATTTCTGGGCCATATGGTAATCGTGCCTGAAAATTTTTGTAACCAAATATTCAGCCAGTTTTGCTCAAGGAAATGAGGTAACAAATCTAGATTTCTAATAATATGAAGCCACTTTGTGATTTCCAATCGGAATAATTGCTCTAAGGCTGTTGCAATAAATCCGCCTCTCAAAGTAGCATATTTTCCCTTATTTGTCTTTCTGCGAGTGGTCGTAACAGGTCTACCAACGGTTCCCTTAGGGGCAAAGAAAAACAACAGGATATGTGGATTTACCTGAGATACAATAGAAAAATTGACATTGTAGTACTTCGACAAAGAATTAATGGGTATATCAGTTCTTAGAGAGCCATCTCTAAATTTGCTTCCCATTGAAAAAGGGAGTATTTTTTTGGACTCGGGATCTCGCATCAACAAAACCACAGGGTTCAAGATGCCCGGTACGGCAGCAGATGCCAACAATGAAGACCAAATGATACAGTTTGGAGACGTTATGTTGTTGCATAGAATCACAGGTGAGTGTTCATCCGCAGGGACAGTCGAAATATTAAGAATTCTACCAGTCTTCTTATAAGCTTCAGCGAAGGTTGTGGATCCCTTGGTGAAAAAGTTTGACTTCCTGGCCCATTCTAATGAATCAAACCTCGCCCCGGTCTTCCACCAACGAGGGAACCAGACGTACCATGGATCTTCGCAAGCTGTTATTTTGCGAGCTAACTGGGGCACCAAAAGTTTCCTCAATTCTTCATCCCTTCTTGTACAGGCTAAAGCAGCTACTAGCCCTCCTCCTGATGTTCCTGAAATGATTTTAGGCAAAGCATCATTATCTAAAAGAGCTTTCACAATACCAAAATGTGTGTACGAAAAACAAGCACCTCCACTCAAACATAATGCCGTTTTGCCATAATTCCGCAGAACTATCTTGAAAAATTTTCTTTTGGCGTCGAAAGATATTTTGCTCGATTCTCGTACCATATCGATGCACTTAGTGACTTCATCGACATACTGATTAACGACATCTTTTGTGCCAAAATATCTATGGGAATATAGTTGTTTGTTCTCGATTCCGGCAAAATTTTTCTTTAAACAGCCTTCTAAAAATACCATCAACTCAGTATCCAGCCCTTCAGAACGAAGTTGTCTCAATCTATCTATAGTCAATTGAACAGTTTTATAATCATAATAAGAAAAATTTGGGCTATGCGACCATTTTTCTAATCCCAAGTATTTGTCTAGCTCTATCGCATTTTGCTTCCATTCCTCGTAACTCCTAGAAGCTCTCAACTTATCTCGAAGCGTCTTGCGCTTACCCACCCATGTTAAATAGGATTCCATTAATGCTACGTATAAGCGGACCAACAAGTACAACATACAAAGAAGGAATATCCACCCCAAAATTAACAATAGCAAAGGCCAGCGTAATAGCCTGTACGTTGTGCTGTAAGTAAATTCATTTGATGTAGTGATCTTTTGCTTCCTCTTGCTCTTTTTCTTTTGTCCCTTCTTTTCATTTTCACTAGGAGAATGATTGAAATGCTGCAGCAGATTTATAGGATACCAGTCGCTTGAAGAAGTGATCAAATCCGGACGTTGGACCTTAAGAGTATCGCTATTTAAATTTGCATTTGCCGCATTTATCAACTGCGCTTCTTGGCTTGCTTCAACATTTCCCTTCGTTCTATCTAAAAAACTTCTAGATGAGATACTGCCTGTCAGATTTTTTCTATCATCAGGCCCCATAAGAGCACTTGCAAACGCCTCTATATCGTCTTCGTCTACGTAGTCATTCTCCTCATCATAAAGAGGTATCTTCTCCTTGTTTCTCATTATGTGAGTATAATTTCTTACGACACTTTGACTATTGCTTCAGGTATTGAAGAAGATCTAATGACCAAAATGCAGGAACATGACTTCTTAACGAAGTATTGTGTTGATACTTGGACTGTGATAAAATGAGCTCATTACACATTGATGCAATCAAGGTAATCGTTCTTGACATAGAAGGAACCGTCTGTCCAATATCGTTTGTTAAAGATGAGTTGTTTCCCTATTTCTTGAAAAAAATTTCGGGCATATTTTCGACATTAGACTTTCCACTAGACAGAGACTCGCAGGATGAAATTACAAAAGTTTGCTCTCTTTTCCCTGATGATAAAAAAAAAGACAGCGAGTCGTTGCTAGGATATGTTAGAGGACTCGTTCATGAGGATATAAAAGATCCGATCCTTAAATCACTTCAAGGCATAATCTGGAAATTAGGGTACGCAAGCGGTGAGATAAGGGCTCCACTCTACAAGGATTCTATTGAGCTTATAAAAAAAAGCAGAGATCTTGGGTTTAAGATTTATATCTATTCCTCTGGTAGTATTCCAGCGCAGAAGCTTTTATTCGGGCATGTTGAAGGTTCATCAGATTTGAACGAGTACCTTTCTGGATATTTTGATATCAATACTTCAGGTTTCAAGCAAGATCCTTCTTCGTATAATAACATCCTTAGTTCTATTAAACTATCTAGCACACCTAATTCGGTACTTTTTTTAAGTGACAGTGTTAGAGAAGTGAATGCAGCTATCGAGACAGGAATGCAGGCAGCTGTTGTCGTTCGAGAGGGAAATGCTCCATTGAGTGAAGAAGATAGGGCTAGTCACACAATATTGCATTCTTTTGAACGTCTTATTGATACCAAATAATTGCTGTATATTTATTCTTAGGTGTTTACTATTATACAGATGACCTTTACATATCTCTAAATAAGATATCAGCAGCTACTTCTTCATTTTTATCACAAGCCATGTAAACTTGTATGACTAAATTGCGCTCAAAGCCCAACTCACATAATCTTTCGATCGCTCTTTCATCTTGCTCGGTAAGCTCAATTCTAATTGTACCCTGTTGCTCGCCCTCGCCATCATCACCTTCACCTTCGCCCTCTTCAAAGTCGAAACCCATATCCTCACCCGTACCCAAAAAGTTTCTGACAAAACCTTCCGGATCCTGTTGAATTAAAGAAGCTACTTGAGGATTAGATGCCGCTAATTGCTCTAGCAATGGTTGAATTAATTCTGGGTTTGTCTGTAATGCAGTTCTCAAGAGACGCATCTGCTCGTTTTCGCTTAAATCATCTCTACTGCCCCTATCGCCACTCTCCTGCGCCGCCATTGCAGCTGCTGTATCAAAAATGTTCTCCCCATGCAGCTCCTCTTCGTTGTGAGTATCTTCATGCGTTGATTGACCCTCTTGATCTTGCTCCGTCGCAGCTGGAACTGCAGGTGGCTCAGGCCGCTGCAACGACTCTGGGATTCCAGTTAAAAGGTACTCCACAGCACGATGCGGATTGTTGAATGCAGCTCTCAACGCTGTCTCAACTTGCGATCTCTCGTATCCCATCTCCATGATATTTTGTATAGTAGCTTCTCTCTCGCTTCCCTGTGCAAAGCTAGACCCTGCATCCTGATCTGTTTGTGCCTCTTCTGCAACTGGAGCAGCAGGAGCTTCTGGTAATGTTTCCTTCTTCTCCTCTCTCGGAGCCGAAGCTTTCTTAGCCTTCGATACCATAAAGATAATGGCATCCCCTTCCTTCACTTTACAATCCTCTAAAGTCTTGTCATCCTGTAACACCTTTCCCGAGTAGACAAACTTCAATTGATCACTTTCACAACCTTGTATGCCTGCAAACTTTTCCTTGGTAGAAAGCACCTGCTGAATTAGTATTCACTATTGATATTCCATCTTTCATAGAAAAATACTTACAGTATCACTCAATTCTACTTCAAGAGGAACTTTCTGTTTTTTAAAATCTTTCAAAATGATTTGCATATTACACTTAGCGTTGTCGACCCTCTAGTTACACTTTCTACTCTTGATGCTAGAAATCTATTCCAATATGTAATATATATTGCGTATCAATCTTCAAAAAATTAGAGTGGCAATAGTGCGATCTCAAAAAAAGTAAGACACTACTACTTAATACTACTGATAACGAAATTTTAGATCTTCTAAATGAAAATTCCTGGGAATGGCGAGGAAAAGTAACAGCTCAAGGGGGGTGCGTGGCCCTAATTCAGCTCTTACAGAGTTCCTTCGAACAGAGGGTATAACAGAGTCATTTAGACAAAGAAGGCGAAGAGAAATCGATGAAGACATCACCAACGGTACCAGCAGTGATTCAGGAACTAGGTCAAGAAATGGAATGAGGAGCTCTACCGAAGATATAGATAATGATGAAAGTAATGATGTGACAGAAGTATCAAAAGAAGAAGAGGACGATGATGAAGAGAAGCAAATCAGAATTGCAGGAAGACGAAAGAGAAGAGCAGCTCGTCGTCGGAGGGCGGGTGCAGGGTCACCAGGAAGCAGCGACAATGACAGTGACTACGACGATGACTTTAGGCCAGACGATGACGAGGATGATGAATTTGACTATGGAGTAAAGAGATTCGGTGAAAATAGTACGTGTGTGGGATGCTCAAAGACTTTCCAGTTGACCGTATATTCGAGGTACGATGAAACTAGACAGGGTTACTTGTGCGAGGAATGCAACGAGGTTATGAATCAACGAGAGAAGGCATCCCGGAAGAATCAATACAATGCGCGTAAGCGGAGGAAGAAGGTTGCGCAGGCACTATTAGACAAAACTATTGTGCAAGTGCCAAAATTACAGGATATTTGTATCAAACGAATATCACAAAATATACAGGATGTTGAAGTTCTTGGAGACATAGGTCAAGTCAATTTAAACAAAATATCTAGAATTTTGTCGAGGAATAGGTCCTTAAATGATTCTACAATCGGCTTGTTCTTAAATCCAAATATCAAAAGCATTGAATTTTGGGATTGCTCGAATGTTGATTCTGACTCTTTGAATAAGATTGCATCGTACTGCCCAAATCTAGAGTCTTTGAAACTATATATGTGTGGACAGCTCCATAATACTAACCTTATGTATTATGCTTCTCAACTCCAGCATTTGTCAGAATTGTATTTGAACGGCCCATTTCTAATCAGCGACGTAACATGGCAAGAATTTTTTATTGAATGTGGGGCCAGAATAAAAAAGTTCGAAATTCGAAACACGCATAGGTTTGGTAACGATTCCCTTATCAGCCTATTAGATTCCGCAGGTCGAAACCTAAGCTGCCTCAAACTATCCAGGCTTGATGGCTTAAATTCTGAACTGGTTTATGAGTTAATTCCTCATTACATTGAACCTAATGTCATGACAGAACTAGAATTATCCTATCCACATAAACCCGAGCTAATCACGGATGATTTGCTCATCAATATACTCTCAGTGGTAGGGGAAAGTCTCACTTCTTTGAACTTGGATGGGTGCTGCTCTCTAACGGACAAATTTCTAATTGAAGGAATTGCGAAATTTTGTCCTAACTTGAGTCATCTCTCTTTGAAATTTTTGGACAAGTTAAGTGATGAAGGTTTTGCGGCCGCCTTCAAAGAGTATCACAACATAAATCTAGGGGGTTTAATAAGCATCGATTTGACAAAGTGCATTAATTTAGGTAATGATGCTATTTTTGAATTGTTGAAGCACTCTCATAATACGTTGGTAGAACTTAACTTAAACTCGGTTTATGGAATTACTACCGAGTTTTTGATTCAAATTTTCCTTGATAACAGTCACCCTTATAAGAAAGAATTGAGGAGAAAAATTGAGGAATCAAATGAAGGTAACCTTTCAAACCTGGATGAACTAAAATATTATGAAAATATTAGTCTTCCGTTATTGACTATGTTAGATGTGGGGTTTGTTAGAGCTGTTGATGATGAGGTATTGCATCTAATAAGCAAATGCTGCACGAAGCTTAGCATCATTGAAGTCTATGGTGATAATCATTGTACTCTCAAGGCTAAGCTTGGTTCGAAGATAGTTGTAGTTGGACGACAGAATGATGTTTTGGGATGAGATTTATGTGATTCTTGAAAACCCCTCTTCTTTTCGTTTGTCCGTAAAATATCAAGTCTCATGCATGTATTATTATATATTGTATTATAACGAAGGATAACTAACTGGGACACTTGCTTTTTCTACATTTTTGAACGTTGGAAATGGAGGCACTTTAATGTTGGGATCGTTCAATTTTACGAAATGGTCCTGTCTTAGTAGAGAATTAGTAATCTCTGGTGCATGTTCGCTGAGAATACCGGGGTGATCAGAATGTTTTTTCGCAAGCTTCAAAAGGTCTTCATCCCTATTTGAGCCGCTCTTGCCTTTATTCAACCCTCGATGCTGTTGTCGGGTATTCTTATCTTGGTCTGAGCTGTGAATAGCATAATTCTGTTTAGACAAACGTCTTCGGGCTGACGTATTCAAAACAAGAGAATTCGAAATATCATTATCCAAATGTATAAGAGAGTTTTCATTCCTCACTGTATTTGAATTTAACTTCAATGCCTCTGCAGAATTTGCGCTGAGTATGTCATAATGTAAACTTAGGATTCCGTCAATCGCAGTCTTCGGTAACTGAGCATTTTCTTTAATGTATCTCATAATTACTCTCAAGTTTGCCATGTTGTGCTGAACGGATCCTTCGTACTGGACGAAAAAATACCAAAACCTCACAGAGTTCTGTAATGGAGGTGATCTGTAGAATTCATTGAAAAATTTTCTTATCTTCCTAGCCAGATTCTCAAAGTTCAACCATAAGTATTGTAAATAATAGCACACCACCAAGGATACCGACGTGTCATTAATTAATTCATATAACATTCGAGGATAGTTATTACTAAAGATTATTGCTTCTTCGGAATGCAAAATTGATTCTTCCTCATCTCCCCCTTGATTCTCGTTTGAACTGGCGCTCAGGTCTTCATGTTCAGCTGAATCCTTAGTTAGTAATATATGCTCTTTTTTTGAATTCAGTTCTTCCCTGTTTAAAAAAGGATAAACCAATTCTTCTAAAACATTTACCATCCTATCTTTAGATATCACCTTTGTCCATATATTTAATATAGAGTTCATAGTCTCTAGGTATCCTTCTTTAAAAATATATGAGTTATTCTTGAAGCCACCAAGCATTCTTAACAAATCAAAACTATAATCCATGCACTGCGAGAACTTATTATATTTCAATAAGAATAATTGGTAGCTATGTCTCACGTTGTTATCATTTACAGGAACAAACTTAAAATTAGCTCTATCGTAAATTTCTTCAAGTTTTGTACATTTCTTTTCCTCATCATTTTCAGAATAAAAAATAAAACTTATGTACTTCAACCAAAGTTTACTGTTCAAACAATTGGGTATCAACGATCTCTCAAACAAATTATGTACAAGTTTAGACTGCCCTCTTTTATATCCATCGCTTTCCATAATGGCATTGTACTTCGTGATTTCAAAATCTAAGTATTCTAGCCAGATCTTGAGTTCCGATTCTATATCTCCTATGTGTCGCAAAGAAAACTCAGTTATGGATAATTCGCTTTCGAACTTCCATTTCTCGTTAACAGATCGTTGGGTCCTTGCAAATATTGTATATGAATACTCATCTAAGATTTTGTGTTCATCTGCAATGGTCAAGTTTTCTATTGGATCTATGCCTGCCTCGTTTGAATATTGCTTCACCATTGAATCGAACTCATCATCAATACCCATAAGCTCCTTGATACTGAATAACTTACTAATTTCAGTGAATCTTTTATAATACTCAGCATAATTGTATAAGGCGATCTTGATGGCTCTCATGCATATTACTAAAATTCTACGGTTCTTTTCCTCTCCGTTAACAGAACTTTCAAAATCAAGATATCTATCCCAAATTGGGTGGGACATAAAGTGATATTCATTGTAAGAAAGTGAGTCCTCGAATTGATCTCTTATAAATGCCAACTTTTCGGACTGTGATCCGTTATCTTGAGAAATATCATACTGGGAAACTAATGCACTCAAGTAGTCGGCCCATAAATCGATAGAATATGGACATGCAGATACCGAGTGGGCTAAAATATCAATAGATTTATCCACTCCGTTCAACTTATATTCAATGATCAGAAAATTTTTCCAATAATTAGTCAAGTAGGGAAATCTATTACAAAGCTGATTGTAGCATTTCAGCACGAAAGTTTTGAAGTCATCATCGATATCTTTCTTTCCCATGCCGTATATTTCGTCTAGATGTTGATCCAAAGCCTTGAATAATTCGTCCCATTTATCAATATTATTTGGTTCTTGGTCTACTTCTTTCATTAGCATATTGTATCGTTCGAGTTCGGTAGATGTCTTCTTGTCTGCACTAAGAGTCTTATCATTACTCGAACTTTTCAAGTCAGAATGAGAAAGAACACCTCCAGCTAGATGGACTTCTAATTCTTCTTGATGGCCATTTGAAAAGTCTGCAGGCGTTAGAAAATTTATGTTCATCCTATAACTTAAGCTATGGTATCAACATCGTATACGAAATTTGCGATCTATCATCGCACAAAATTTTTGAAGCAATAAACTATATTCTTGGTGATGGTATGGCGGCCAATGGTAATAGTTATATAAGTTACTCAACTCCCTTTACCTTTCAGCATAATAACAATGAGACCTTGACCTCTTTTTTAAGGGATTCTGAGGTAACAGAAAGACTTCGTGAAGGTGATTGCATGAAGCTGTTCCAACCATTATATGTCACTATACCTACTTCGAAATCAGAGAGAACTGAAAACTTAATAAATGCGAACAACGAGATAATTACCGCTAACTTCAAGAAGCTGACTCAAAGGGGCCATAATATTTCTACTGAAGATGGAAACTTATTGAGCAGTCTTAAGAACACAGAAGATTTCACGACTACGGTCGCTTTCGTGGATCTAGCGGACTTCATGGCCAAAAACTTGAAAGAGCAGATTACTACTGTAGTACTTAAGGGATTCCCAAACTTAAAAAATGCTGTTATAGAGGGGATTTTGAGAAAATGCTTGTCTGCGAATGGTGATCAAGACTCTTTTACTTGGTCAGTGTTGAGCCCAGAACACATTGATAATAAAATAGTGTTTCTACGGTTTAGTTCTATAGAGGGAATTAACTGGTTTCATGACAATCTTATTGATCTACTTTCTAGGGTTTTTGACAAGTTCGAGGTAACTTTTGATTCTGAAAGTTCGAAATACATACGGTGCGAGCCAAGCACTCTTGATTCGAAGGTTTCTGAGCGATTAAAGAATGAAATCAAAGCCATTCTTAGTAATCGTAAAAATTATGAGCGCTTTTCATTGAAAACGGAGACTGAAGATTTGGATCAAGCCTTGCAATATTATAATTCATACGAAGTAGATGATGCAGAGTTGATTGATGTACCTAAGGATCTAAAAGAGAAGATTAGAAATGATATAATAAAGTTCAGGTCAAAAGTGCTTGCTATCGAAAGAGAGAATCGAAAGCATGAAATGGACGTAGAGAGAAGACAAGCGAAAATTAGACTCAAGAGAATATATGAAGGAATAACGGAGACAGGGGATAATATTTCCAACCCAGAGATAGAAATGAAGGATGGAGCCCTGGACACTGAAGATGAAGAATACAAGAATCTTAATGATGAGGAATACGAACGATTGGTCAAGCAAAAGGAGTCCAAAGCCCTTGAGGATGTATATCAAGAGAAATTCTCGGAAATGCAGCAGTTAGAGACCACAGAAAAAGCTAAATTGCTTGATCAACTACAGAGCTTAACGAAGTATGAGAATATTCTTATTGAAAACAAGGCCAGAATAATAGAAGAAATCAGAGACTTTGAAGATTACAATGTTAATGCGCATGATTTAGTTGCACTAGACCCAAATAAAATAAGACTTTATTACAGAAATTACCCTGAGTACTTAAAAGTAAGAAATCAAGAAAGAGAGGATGAAGATAAGAAAGACCAACTTGATAGGGAAAATGAAGAAAAGGAATTGGAAGCAAGTAGCAATACAAGTAAGCTTTTGTCAACGTTCATACCGCCTGCTGAGATGATTAAGCCATCAGATGTTATGGCAGATAAAAGCAATGGTGGAGCTATTTCCCAACTTAATCCTTCACAAATGGATCTCATTTATGCTAGAATATGTAACCTCATTGAAGAATACCTAGGGGTACAAGAAAAAGTTCTCATTGACTTTATTTACGACTTTATCAAGAATAAGGGCCCTTTTCAAAGGCAAGCTTTGATTGATGAGTTAGCCGAGACCTTAGACGAAGATTCAGAAATTGTTGTTGACGAATTGTTTAGCTACATAGAAGGTTTAGTGAAAACGTGATGATTAATTTGGAAAATAATCTGCCTTTAGGTTTGTAGAAGTTTCGAAAAAGAGGTAATACTTCATAAAACTAAAAGTCCATCTAAAAAATTATATCTATATATCTAATACAACACCTTAGCTAGACCAACCTAATGAATTTGAAGCATTAACCGGATCCGAGACTTGTACGCTTCTCGTATTTCCACCCATACCACTAGAAGACGAATTCTCGGGATATCTCGTAAAGAGAGCTGACCCGCCGCCATGATTTTTTTCCGTCGAAAGCTCCAGTAAGGATCCCACATGACTTTCTGTGTCAGAATACGGTAATGTGACTCCTTTTCCTTTATATTTTTTGAATAGAAGAACCATTAAGGACATGTATAGACCGCATCCCGCAACCGTACCAATAGTTATTCCCGCTATTTTCCCTTTACCTTTAACCGATGTATTCTCCGAATCAATTGATCCCTGACTATCATCAACACTATTAACTGAAGCACTATATGAAGTGTCATCTAGAACGTTCGACAAGGGTATCCTATCGTCGATCAACAGCGCTAATACACGCTTCGTTGTGTTAGTATTCAAATAAAGCTTTGAATGTGGATCATGAATCAATCGATTTAATTCATGGACATGTTTAGCTGGAAACGACACAGCTGCTATAGATATCGTGTAAGGAACCGAGCTAGCTGAATATGGTAAAATTTCGCTTACAACTATCTTCTCGAGTTTATTGTCAAAAGGATAATTCAAGACATCAGGTAAAAATGAGAATATTTGAGCTGCTGCTACCGTATGATTAACCACGAAAGGATAGTTCAAGGCAGATTTGAATCCGATGGAAATCATTTCGTATCCCTTCTCTAAAGTTTGGCTTGACAGAAGTGTGATTGCCTTCGGTAAGCCAGATGCAACCGCAGCGCTTGGTGCAGCCAAACTGCTAGGCTCACTAGAAGAAGAGACCTCGCTCAGTGTCTCTGCTATAATACTAGTAGGCAAGCCTTTAGGTATTGTCTTGGTTGGACTAAAAGTTGGTGAATTTGTGACCTGGGAAGGAGCTTGAAAGGGTTGACTTTGAGGCAGAACGCTCGAGTACACCGCAACGGATGTAAACTCTGTAGCAAAGGGCGCTGTCTCGGTTGCGTTCACCTGTGGTAAAATTCCACTTGTCGAATCTGATGCAGGAAGTGAAGAAGTTAATGAAATTGATGAAAGCTCTTCTGTAAACGAAAAAAAAGAACTTGGCGTCGAATCCACTGTCACTGTTTCTTGCGCTGACGATATTGAGGGTAATATTGAAGTCACAAAACTTTCTGACGAAGATGCTCCTTCAATTTCGCTTTCATTAGTGAAGGAGGTAGTTGCAGAAACGGACGACAGCGTGAAAGTGGTTTGAACAAAAGGTTGCTGCGTATGAGGTTCCGAAAATGAAGCCTCTGGCAGTGAAATGAGAGCGGATTCCGAAATTTTAGAAGGAAATGGGGTATAATCAGCGAAACTCGATTGCAGTGTAGTAGGTTCCTCAGTAAAATAAGCTTCCGTACTTGAGAAAGACAGCACTGGCAGGCCGAATTCATAAGATGAAGATGACGCCAAAATTATAGTCAGCAGCGCACTGCTTTCTAAAGATGTTTGAGGAGTTGAGCTTACATCTAGGAAGGTAACAGCAGAAGTAGACTCTGTTGGCAATGATGCAGATTCAGTAGGATAAGTCGCAACCGATTCATTCTCCGATGATACGGAGGATATGACTGGTAAGTAGCTTGCGGTGGTTCCCTTAGTTGTTAAGGAAAGAACCGATGAAGATATAAGAAGCCCTTGAGTCTCCTGAGTCTCAGACCAAGTAGATGCATCCGACTCCAGTGGAGTCGTCGTAGGCTCCGCACTTGTCAAAGGTAATTCCTCTGTAAAAGCGGTCACAGTTGCTGATGTGGGACTTGTTACCCCTAGCTGAGAAGTCGTTGATATCAATGTGTCGGTTCCGGAACTCCCAAAACCCTCATCTGTCAGGGAAGAGAAAGTAGGAGACTCCAACATTGTGTTTTGCGTGTTAGCTACCGGCTTAGTATAAGTCTCTTCAAAACCTAATATACTCAGAGACTCAGAAATTTGATTCAGATAATCATTTAACAACGAGGACGTTGAAGTGACCAAAGGTGATGTTTCTGATAGGTCATTCAGTAGTGCCACGTCAGTATTGAGTCCAGAAGTGGCCTCATCTGTGTATGACAGGAATACATCTTCAGAGCTTGTCACCGATGCTGGATTGATTGTTTCCGATGGGCCCTCATCGCCGATATTTGAAGTCGTCTGCGCTATCAGTGGGTTTAAAGATGTCACACTTGTCTCACTACTTGAGTAAATGAGCTTTGGGTTGATTATCGCACTCGATGTGGATACCAGAGGCTGGAAGTCCTCATTCGTGGTTTCCGTATAAGCAATTTCGTTCTCAGACGAACTTTGAAGAGAACTTTGAGTACTAGAAACAGTTTCAGCAGGTGTAACAGAATCGGAATCCACCATATCTGACGTCGGATCAGCCTGGGAAACACTAGAAGTAATGAAAGCCTTTTGAGTTGGTGAATTCACTTTTGTCAGTTCAGATGAAGTAGCACCTTCTACGGTTGATTCTGAGGATAATGTTGATGTCGTGTCATCAGTTAATACACTAGTGCTTTCGGAAGTATCAACAAGCAGACTAGAGTATCCTTGGGCATTTGGAACAAGTGAAGAACTTGAGCTTTTAATGCTAGAAGTGTCGACTTTGAAACTTGAAGAACTGGCTTGGATAGTATTGGTTGTAGCAGATACTTGAGATGCTATAGGCGCAGATGCATACAGCGAAGAAGTATCTGTCGTTTCTGGTTTCTCCAGCGAGCTGCTAATGGGAATTTCGACGAAACTACTACTAACCGATTTTGCTGTCAACTCTGAGTTCGTTTGCGTTCTCAGAGAACTACTAGAAGAAACTGTATTGTAAGCGTTCTCAGTTGTTAAAGTTGCAGCATCAGGACTCGTTTGTTTATCCGAGGTCATCAGCACCTTATTCATTACATCAGTAAACTCGTTTGATTGAGATGAAGATGACGAAGAAAGAACCAGCGACGAGGTAGCCTGCCATGTAGTTTCTGGGGCAGTTGTAGATGTTTCGGTACTCGAAGTAGCACCCCCATTGATCCAGTGGTAGAAAGACTCAAATGGATTATAAGGCGCTGATGAAGTAGTCGGTTGAATCGTTGATGAACTACTCGTCGGAATAGTCGACGAAGTACTCGATGAAAGGGTTGAGGAAGCGCTTGATATAATGGTTGATGAAGGACTTGACATAATCGTTGATGAAGAACTCGATGAGAGGGTTGAGGAAGGTTTCGAAAGGGCTGCAGAACTACTTCCAGCTTCTACAGACGAGCTGGTAGCAGGAGTAAAGGTTGAAACTCTAGGTTCGCTCAGCACGGTCGCTCTGGTCCTTTGAGCACCAAACTTACCTGAGGCAGAGGTGCTAAGCCCAAAGCCTCCGTACTCTCCTCCATCTGTGTTATTCTCCCCGTTTGCTGGCGCGGTATTTGCCGAGAATATAAGCAATAAAAACAAAAATACTTCCCTGAACATTTTACAACCGAACCCTAATCAATAATAAATGTAAAACCTGTTTGAATGAAAGACTGTAGTTAGAATAATATCCGACTGTGCTCGAAAGCGATTGTGTTGTAAGGTTTTGCAAAATATAGCAAGCCTAATTGCCGCTACCGCTCAAGTAAGTATGTTGAATCGTGTAATTTGTTGAACTTGTAGCCAAAATAAAATGAACCTCTTCTTTAGCTTCTTGTTTAGCGTTTGCTTCTAGTAAGTAATGTTATTCAAGCACCCGGGTCAATAGCCTGAGCTCAATATAAAGGGTTTTAAAAGATATGAGGGTAAAAAAAAAAAAACTAAACAATATATTACCTTGGTGTTAAGTCAATTAACAGTTCCATGGCGCGGCGAGTAAAAATAGATTTTGTGTAAAATTTTTCTGAAAATTCTCTATCAAAACAGCGCCCTGAGCGTGAATATTCCCCAAATAGAATACAGGATACCCGTAAGACAATAGGAATCGACTACTGGGCAACCCTCTCCTAAATTCAGTTAATCTAGTGCAAGTGAAAGAAACAGAATTAGTGTTACGTAAAGCATCCTCATGAGAGCTAGAAAAGTGGATAGACATCTCTTGTACATGGATAGTGACGACCAAAAGGAGCTTGTAGAAAATTTAAGGCTACGCAATAATGAGTTCTACGAATTTTACACAAAATTGCTTCTTATAGGTACTCTAGCAGAGTTGATATTAGTATCCATCCTCAATATAGTTGTTGGGGTACCGAGATACCCTTTTGTATTGTTGTCTCTTGTACTCACATTAGGCAATCGAAAATGGACAAAAGCAGCAAATGCTTTTGTGGTACTTGGTCTTATATTTTATCGAACCATATACTGTATAGTGGGAATCAATCTTCTCGGAGAGTTGTACTTAGACCATGCTTATGGGTCCACTCTCAAGGAAGTCGAGTCCTTGGATAACCTACGGTATAATTTTAAAACTGTATAGCACGTGCAATCATCAAGTATAATTGGACCCTAATCATGGGAGTCAAATTTCAGTTAAAAATAAACAAAACGGAACTCATGGCAGGTACGCGTGCTCTTCGCCTCCGTTCACGTGCGCGCATTCGCCACAGTCCTCGTGATGGCTGTAATATTCCCCCGACCACGGTTTTCCTGTATACATTACTTCTAGAAATTTCCTAGTCTCTCCTCTTGTGGTGCCCCCTCGTGCACATGAACAATAGATCATCGTGTTTGCAACCTTATATGGAGGTCTTCTCCACATAGTCACCACCACCACCACCATGGCCCTCAATTGTGGTTATTGAATTCATGTCCACAAACAGGAGATATTCTCATTACTGTAGCATCCTTCCTTCAGAATTGCTTCAAAGGCTTTGTTTTGATACCGCAACTGTAGGTAAAATCTAGAAGTATCGTTACCACCTGGGTGATATCATGTGTAAAATGAGCAGGGCACTGTTCGCACGCTTATGAGAATTTCAGAAATGTCTAAAAATGGCTCACCGAGAGCCAGTAATTTGCTCAATTGGGATGACACATAAAAAAAATTCTCGTTAGCGTGCGCCTAGAAGAGCACGGTGTGTCCCTACTCCGATATTCTGGAATTACGCCATACATATTGCGCTTTGTTTGTTGCTACTTGAAAAAAGTTAAATATATAAACTGTGTGAAGTCTGTAACTCATAAGTGAAAATATTTCACAACATAAATACAAAGCTTAAAATACTAAACTAGTGACAAGTATTACCACATCTTTTTTGCACTTTATAAAGACATCATAGAGTGGAGCATCTATCGCACAGGCATATTCAGATCATTGATCCATAGGATTACTTTCAAATTGCATTAGTTGCTGCTAAAATACTATAGCGGTTACGATAAATTTTTCGATCTGAAAAATTTTTTTTTTCTTATAACAGCATAAAGCAAAACCTTCACAAGATGAATGATATGGCATTTCAAAGCTACTGCATAACTTGTGACAAGTTGTGTAGTCTGGATTCTATATATTGTTCAGACAAGTGTAAACTTGCCGATGAAACGCAAGCGATGAGCACAGTTGAATCGAACGAAGGGACTGAATTGGTATCACCTTTATTGACGCCTTCGATGTATCAACATCAATCCAACTATACGGTACTGTCTCCTTTGTTATTATCGGATCATCAGCATCATTACAATTCGAAGGAGTTGGACGACTTTAAGTTGGATTATGTGGTTAGTACGAAAGCACGGCCACTGGAGGACACTCAACAAATTACTGCATCTTCCATATCGCATAACTACAGAAAATGGTTGACAGCTTACAAATAAATCATTATTCACGCTTACGAAAAAAAAAAAAATTGCAACGATTTGATTATATAGTTTTATATGATTATCCTAACTGCTATGGCATGGTTATTTAATAGACTCACGACAATAAATGTCTAACAACTTAAGAACAAATGTAAAATTATCAGCGTGAACCCTGTACCTCGCGTTTCGCACATATATCTGCAATCTCTTTCATATCCGCATCAGTCAATTCCACAATACCTCCAACAGTATTTTTGAACTTTTCTATTGACGAACCACTAGGAATCGGAATGATTCTTGTTACCTTATTTATACCAAAAAAGCTATCGCTCTCTGAGAGCTTCAAGATCCAGGAAATAGCCAATGATTGTAGCGACGTTTTTTTGACATTATGTGCAAAATCATATAATTCCTTTATCAAATGTAAATTGGCATCAAAATTCTTCTTTTGAAACCGTCCGATGTCTTTCCGAATATCACCCTCCTTTATCAGCTCATAAAATTTCTCTCCATTCTCTGCGGCCTCATCCGTAAGCAAACCCCTCAGAAGAGGCGAATAAGCCACGATCGGAATGTTGAGTGAAGAACAAGTTTCCAACACACCATTGCGTAAAATATCCTTAGTCATCAAGGATAGTTCAACTTCCACACAAGAAATTGGAAATACGCTAGCAGCTTCTTTAATCTGACCCGCATTTACTTCTGACAATGAAATACCATCAATTACACCTTTCTTAACGAAATCAGCTATGAAAGAGATTGTGTCCTTATAAGGCACCCGTGGGTCTACTCTTGCGGCTTCAAAGAGAATTTGTGGACGCTTTGGCGTCTTTGGCAAATAGGAAAGTAAATTATTAATGGACTTCGTAATCCCTTCTTTTGATCCATCAGGACGGAATTTCTGGATATCTAATGCACCTTTTACAGAAATGACAAGCTCTGGTAATGTATTCCGATCTGAAGAATTTAAAAATTCTTGAAGCAATTTCAAATTAGAGTTATTGGGGCCATAAAAATCTCCAAAATTTAATATCTTGGTACCTAGCTTGGAATCGCTCGTCACGAACTTCAAAGTATTCAAAGACTTTTCTATTGGCATTGGTGACGGTTTCCACGTCATGCTCATAGTGCCGAACCCGACTTTACTGGAACCAAGCTTAACTGCCTTAAATACCATCTCTCGCGCCTTCTTAATACAGCTTCAAATCTTAAATTTTAGTTCTCGACAAGTAGCTCCACTTTTACCCACTTTAGTTGCCTGAATTTCAGCACTTCGGTTATAAAGAGAATCTTTTAGTTAATTAATGAAAAATTGAGAATTATTTGAGAAAACACTTTCCAATGAATTCTTTAGATGCTAGCTTGAGGCGCTGTCCTAGTGACTCAAATATTAATCCGCAATTATTACTATCTCAATAACAAGTCACCAATGGTATTAATTGTGAGTCAGTAGAGTTTCCACTGATTTAATCAATGATTATAGTCGTTCGAAAGTAGTCCACTTATCTATTTGTAAGCTGCAATAGATTCTAGTAGAATGCCTTGATATCTTTGATAGTCGCGCGCACGACTTTAATGAACTCATGAGTGAAAAAATCCTTCGAGCCTAGGAGTCTGTAAGAAACATGTTTGGTGCCTTCAAGTCGACGCTTGCGTTAAGCGGAGGTTATTTATGGAAATTTGCTCCCAGGATGTCTAGAGCTCAAAAATTCAGATTAAGAAAAAGAATGAGATTAGTGGATGAAAATATTGAGGTTTTATATAAATCTTTGAAGCCTGAAAATGGAGAATCTACTGGATATCGTAAAATTGATCACTTGAAATTTAACTTCCCCAAAGAACATGAGATGACTGCAAGGGATAAATACACAACCTTTGATAAAAAAGCAAAAAATTATAGAATGTCTGTTCACAGAATGTCTAAGTGGACAAAGCGCTCCTTCAGAGAAAATCCAAAGTACTTCTGATTATTCTTGTGTTTATTTTGTACATAGTATTACAGGCTCGGAAGAAATACATGAACTTGAAACGTTTAGGTAATAATAAGGAATTATACCACTCTCAAAGTGAGTACATTCGCAAGTACACTAAAGCCCACTTATCTTATCCCAAATATAGTTAGTTATGAAATAGTCGCTGTACTTATCTTCAACTTTGAGAATATTCGACAAGTTCGTTGTTTTATCATATATGATCACTCTGTCCTGCTCTCTTTTCTTTTCATCCCCAGGCTCAATTTCCACCCCCAAGCTCTTGTATATTTTTATTTTTATAGTTTTCGAGTCAGGATGATTGATGATGTTTTCATTTATAATATTCTCGTTCTCCTTCTCCAATTGCTCAAATTTCTCAAAGGAGCTCTTTTTTGTGATATGCAATGTGTTAATCTGGCTCTCAAGATCATTCAAGTTCTTGGCCAAAGAAAGCTTCAAATTGTCCATCTCCACTGCTTTCTCATTCATTATCTTGAAAATGCTTTTGTCTTCAACGTCTTTCATAGACTCCTCATTACCCTCTCCAAGCTGCTTCAAATTCTCATAGTTAATTCCACTCACTTTAGTGAGTATGCTGATCTCATTCTGTAGGTTCTTGCACTCTGTTTTCATCGAATTGATTTTGTTCGTGTAATCCTCTATTATGCTAGTTCTTATCTGATTTGTCTTTGCAATCACTTCTTCTATTCTTCTCAAGGTGAGAAGGTCTGGCTCTATTTCGAAGCTCTCTATAGAAGAGAGCAAAAGTTTATCCGGCTTCTCTTGGAGCATTTTGGCGACTTAACTAGTAACTTTGTCTTCACCTTATCGTGCGCTTTGTTTTTGTTTGTTCAATTTTATGGTTGGAAATCGCGCAATAGTGAAATAAAGTTTTCAAGTTTAAATTTATTAGGTGACATGAGTAGTCTGAAGGAAGAGACGAAATTCGATGATGTCGAGTTGCCAACAGACCCCTCTATGCCAGCATGGATAATCACCCCTAAAGAGGAGAAGGTAATTTTCGAAAGATGGAGGAAGAAGACGTTTGCCAGATGTGATGAATTTATCAAGGCCTACATAGAGTGCACAAATCTGTATACGAATATGGATGCAGTGAAAAACTGCAAGTCTCTTAATGATATTGCGCAAGGTTGTGTTGCTAAGTACCAAAAGATGGAGTTCTTGGACGAAGAGAGGGACATATTGATAAAAGAGAAAATGGAAAAGAAAAAGTTGTACAAGGAGTATTTGAGGCGCATGAAGGAGAAGCAAAATACTGAAAAGGGTGCTTAGCTTGTATATAGCATGTATAAAGTAGAAAGTGAGTTGACAATATAAATAAGTTCTATCGATTCTTGTGGGCACATTAGACACGAACTTTGTTATAACGCCGATGAGCATGATTACTCTTGGTGCGGCACAGTTCATTAGGAAATCCAAGAATCATTCGTACTCTGGAAGAACTAGATATGATTACTAGCTGCTATATGATTACTAGCTGCTTAAACCATTCTTCCAAGTCATCAGTCGCGTCCTGTTCGAATCTTCACATATTAGCGACTTCACATACGACTCTTTTTTCATTAATCATCTCTAATAGTCAAAAACTTCTATTAAACATGTTCATTCTGGTTGAAGTTGTCATTTTCGAATACTGTGTGACTCGCCATAAAGAGCGATCCATGCATTATTCCCAATCTCTCGATGGATTTATACTGTGCTGAAGCGGTATTTATCAACTCATTAAAATCAGATAAGTTTGCATGAAGTTGAGCCAATTGCGAATTTAAGTGACTTATCTGTCTCTGCTTAAGTGATGAATTTAGGGTCTGTTGGCTCATTGTCCGATTAAAGTTACAATGTTATGATGTGGATGAGACATTCCGCAACACTCCGTCTTGAAATTGAGATCGAAAAAATTAATTCTAGTTTCTCACTACTCCTTCTTCTAAAAATATTCTGGGGAACACTAAGACAAGGAGAAGTTAATAAAAAAATAAAAGGAAGTGAGGTTGAGTTTTATCAAAAGTTAATATTAGACGCTAAGTGGCTATACCTTACCTGATTCGAACAAGCAGTGAAGAGGATATAAGGTTTTTTTTTTTTTCAGTGGAGCGACGGGTATCCGGATAATACAACTTGACGAATAAAGGTAAAAGCTGAAGCTTTCATAGAATGAGTACCTCTACATATATCCAAAAGGATACACAAGCGCCATCTTTGAAAGAGGAAAGCCCCCATGCACTGAGCCTAAAAGGAGAAGGAAGCGGAGTCAGAATGACAGGCATGGGAAATAGTTTGGCTGCACAAGTGCAAGTGAATGGCCGGATGCACGAAAGTGAAAGGATGAGGAATGCTGTGCCTAAGTATCCAAAGATACAACCAGCAATTGCAATAAAGCCCAAACCCGTGCCTGTAGCTGTGTTGCCCAAGCCTTCCGGGGTGAATAATAGAGGATTTGATTCCGGTAATGTATCCTCTTTGAAATCAGATATCCCAAGTTGCGTAAATACTTCCAAAAGATGGGTTCTACCTCCTAGACCTAGGCCAGGACGTAAGCCCACTAATTGTCACACAGAGGAACATCATGACTCGAGCCAGGTAGCTCAAAGTGTACCCACAAACGGGGCAGGAAAGCAGATGACTAAAAAGCGTGTCAAAACAAACAAAGGAGACTCTTCTGATACAAGCAGCTCCATAATGTCATCTCTCATCCCAGAGGATCAGAAATCTCGGGAGAGCTTCAGGGCAACGCCAAGTCCTAATCTACAACTTCCGGAATCTAATGATATCATAAATCTTAAGGTAATATATTTGAATAAACTTAAGGAGCAAGACATGATACGAAACTATGTGGAGATATTGAAGAGCCAGATACAAGAACTCAGGTTTGTTCAGAGCGGAGTGATCACATCTGCCGCTTTGAATACTACTGGCATTCTGCTTGGCAAAAGTGACCATGAAAACGGTTCAGCTTTCAAATCCAAAGCAGGGTCTGCCTTTTCTCAATGTGAGCAACTTGAGCGAATAAACAACATAAATGACCTCAACAAATTCTTGAATTATTTGACCAGGTCTTCGAGCATAATTAGAAGTGCTACAAAAAAATATGCTGGAACCAATAACAGCGGAAACTTAAATAGTCAGATAGAATACTATCTTGAAATGAGGTCTAAACATAAAGTTGACAAAAGGCAAATCTCCAAGACTGTGGAGCAGACAGTAGAGGTGAACTGCAACAAAAATAAAAATCATACGAAGGAACAAAAACGGTTCGTTCCTTCATTACTAGAACCGCTATCTAAGATTGAAGAGGATTTTAAGTACGACTTCAATTATTTGTCCCTAGAGAATAGAGAAAGCATCATTCAACAAATCGATGATGTAAGTAAAACTGTGAAAGCAGAAATGGAAGATGATTCAGAGCTAATGAATGTACTTCCAGAAGACGATAAGCCAGATCATAATGCGCGAGGCGCAGCTCTTAATAAAGGACGAGGCAGCTTTTCTTGTGGCTTTTGCACAGAGGATACCTGTCTTTGTTTGGAGACAGAAGCTGATCTTGCACCCCTTAAATGACGACGTTACGAAATTGAGCAACACATCGCTTAGCCAAACTACATAGTATCATTAAACTTATCATTCATATATTCACAATATACATGTCATGAACATGGGATGCGTAGTTAGAAGAATGCCAAGTAGGAGCCTACAAGAACTGATGCTGCTATAACGGCATAACCAGTTCTGTAAACACCCTTGAGAGTTAACTCCTTGCCAAAATCCCATACTATATGTCTGACACCATTAAAACCGTGGTATACAAATGGGAAAGCAAAAACAGCCTTGACTCCCGTCTTCACAAGCTCGGGCAATTCTCCGAAAAGAGAAACTAAAGCAGCACTGTCTAAGGGATGGCCCAAGAGTGCTCCTGCTGCATATGAGCATGTCAAAGCATAGAAGCCTGCCGCCAAAAACACACCAGTCACTCTATGCAAACCAGACATAACCCATGTCAACTGAGGCTTGTAAATATCCAAGTGGGGGGACATAGGACGGTGCTTACGTTGATCCACTAAAATTTCATTTTCTTGAGCGTCCGTCGTATTGACGGTTGATATGTATCTCAAGCCTATGCCACCACTTATTCTGCTTACACGTACAATCGGGCGTAAACCCACTGCAGCATTTGCTACCTTGTTAGTACCCTTTATCCATACATTATTTAATAAAGTACGTTCAAATGATCAATTCTCAGTCTCAATGAATCTTGTCATCATGAGTGCTGTCACACTTTATAATCGGCTCCGAGTTCTCGTCATTCCGCGATTACCACTACTTTCCTACGAAACCCACAAAACACTAGGCCTCCTGAGTACTGCTCAACTATCTTCCCTAAATCCATAACCTATGTTTAACATATGAGACAACAGACTCAAGTGCACTAATTAAATGAAACTTTCTTTTCCTCCCTCAGTATCTTTTAGTTTACTGAAGACTCGGACTGTCCCTCCACTCTTTCATTTCAATTTCTCCCCCAACTGTTACTGATCATAAGAACTCCCTCCTTCAAGACGATACTTACTTCTTAATAATCCAACACGTGAAAACATATTCTTTTCTTTTACTATGCTCTGGAAAACTATAACTTTCCTATAAGAACTAATATATTAAGCCAAATGTTTCCTCCTCACCTTCTTCCTTTCTTCCCAGATACCCCGGGAAGACCAATGAAATAAGCTTTATTTGTCACTTGATCTATTACATAAGCAAACGAGATATTGGGCCTGAGCTCGGAGGTCGCAGGAAGCGTTGCTGCTCGTGCGATACTATGTCACGCGCGATAATTCACGTGATCGGATACCATCGACATAACAGAAAACGGCAGATGATACCAGCCCAGCAGTAAGCTCTAGATAGGGCGGCTATACGATTGTAGTAAGAGCATTCTGAAAGAACAAATATTCTGATAGCAGCAGGAAGCAGGACTAGAGTTGAACAACCAAGGTACGACTAAGAGAGTAGGAGCAGGTAATAAGTTATAGGAATGAACAGTGCTAGCGAGCCAGGAGGTAACATTGAGGATAGGCGAGAGAAGACAGGAATAGAAGCGGAGAGAGAAGATAGAAATATGGAAGCACAAAGCGATATACGTGGTGAGCAAAAGGGGGAGGCAGAGCCATGTGATAGCGACAAGACAGAGAGGGACAAGGATCGAGGACGAGCGTATGAGATGGACAGCGCGGGCGCAAGAGATGAGGACATAGCAACCAGCGCACCAGAGACGAAGTCCGATGAAGACAAAAATAAGAGGAAAGACAAAGAGGGACATGATATCGTGTTCAAGAAGAAGGACGTTATTCGTAAGCGCACACAAAGCGTTCAGTCAGTGCTATCTACTGCGTCGCTCAAGTCACTTGGGAACATGGTGGGATCAAATGGTGGAGCGCTCAGTCAGTCCACTATGGATCAGCTGCGTAGTAATAGTGTGATGCAGCGCAGCACTTCCACCAACTTCAAGAACTTTCAGTCTTTCATTCAGGCTCCCGTTCTTTCGAGCATATCTAATTTGAAAACAGCGGAGGATGGTGTCGAAATTGGACAGCGGCTTCCATTCAGTGATTCGCTGAAGTCCAAGACTGTGAGGCGAGAGCTGAATGCATGCTCGCCTTTGGAAAAGCCTTCTGGAGGGGACGATGCCCTGGCTGACAGAGACACCATACTTCAGCAGCAAAAACTCACTTTGAATGCCCTCAAAAAATTGAGTTTGTCTCCGATACCCATCACAAACCTTGACGATAGTGAGATGGATGCCCCTAGGTTGCAGAAAATAATTGCGAAGCAAGATGACAAACCCAAGAATACGGATTCCTATCAACCAGCTCAGGTTGATTTGTCGACGTTCGCAAGCCTCAAAAGACAACCTAATATAGAAAGACGTAATGTGCAGCCAGAGCTGCCTCCGAATGCGAAAGCTGCTCTTAATTCAAAGAAGCCGCTGAATGTACCAGACAGTGCCACGTCTTTTATGAAAAGTACTACAGACATTTCAGTAGACCCAAAAAGTCACCCAGCAGAACCTCAGAATACTTCGCCTGTTATTCCAGCGAACTCTAATTCTTCTTCAGGAAAAGAGCAGAGTAATCTTAAAGAGAACAGTGCAAGAGTCGCACAACAGACACAGGCGTATCACAATCAAATGAGAAGAAATATTCTTAATTCCGTGTCATCTAAAAAGGCAACTACTCAGGGAGCGCTCAATCCTCAACACCCTTCTGCCGTGAACAATAATCTGGGAGCACAAAATGGTATCTTCAATAGGTGTGGAGGCGGCGTAGACAGAAAGAGTAAGGCTCCTCGTAAGCAGCTTCAGCAAATTAAGGGACTCAGGAGCCCTATGTATGTTCCAGCGGTTTTAAGAATGACCAATGTTACTAATATGCTTAACAATAATTCATCGAACAATGTTGGTTCAGTTCAGAAACTTAATGAGCAATCTCATCTGCGTTTAAATGAACCTCTTAATAATATAGATCTAGCATTATCTCAGAGCCTGAAGTCGAACTCTTCTCAAATGATTCCTTCAGATGTTTCTATCAAGTCGGTAGATTCAAGTCGTACTTTGGCATCGATGGACTCGAATATCCCACCCTCTTTGATGCAACAGCGAAATGGTTATACGCCGGATAGAAAATATGAAGATTTTTTGAAACAACCACCTACTAGGAAGCATTGGCTCAAGGACGAAGCGGTTTTGAAATGTGGAATTGCAACATGTCCGAAAGTTTTCAATTTTTTCGAGAGACGACATCATTGCAGGAAATGTGGAGGAATTTTCTGTAAAGAGCATACATCCCATTACCTTTATATCAATCATCTAGCACAGTTTACAACGGGAGGTCGAGGTACCTTGTCCAAAGTCTGTGATAATTGCATTCGAGAGTATAATGAGTTCATCAAGCATGAATTTGGAGTGGATATCTCTAATCATTCTCAGCCAGGGACATCCAATTACGCAAACTCGCTGGCCGTTAGAGATGGATCCAATGATCGCTCAAAAGTGCAGAATGATGCGAGAATTTCCTCCAGAGGCATCGATTTACAGTATAAAGCTCCCGTTGATACAGTGCATAATAATTCTAATGTAAACGAACAATTGGTAGGTAGCATACCCGTTAACTGGAGTTGGAGTTCCTTTTAATATTGCTCAAGTATATATAGTCGATTTTCCATACATATAGCATTTTGATAATTTATGCTTATATAATCACTTCGAAAACAACACGGTGGTTTCGATGATACATTAATCTTTAAGATTCTAAAAGAGCTGGCTGAACTAAGATGAGTGTCTCAAAAGCACGATTGTCAATCTTTGGTATTGACATTGAGACCATTAAAGTTCTCTTGAAAGTTATTATTTTCATCTCTGTGGCTGGAGCGGCCATCTCCTCGAGGCTCTTCTCAGTTATTAGATTTGAGAGTATAATTCATGAATTTGATCCTTGGTTCAACTTCAGGGCAACTAAATACTTGGTTTCCCATTCATTTTACGACTTCTTGAATTGGTTTGATGATCGTACTTGGTATCCTTTGGGAAGAGTCACTGGAGGTACATTGTATCCAGGTTTGATGGTTACATCTGGATTAATTTGGCATGTCCTTAGAGATTATTTGGCGTTGCCCGTAGACATTAGGAATATCTGTGTCTTATTAGCTCCTGTATTTTCTGGGTTGACAGCAATTGCAATGTACTTTTTCACTAAGGAAATGAAGGACTCAAACGCAGGCTTGTTAGCCGCTATCTTCATGGGGATTGCACCGGGATATATTTCCAGATCGGTTGCAGGTTCTTATGATAATGAGGCAATAGCTATTACTTTATTGGTAACGACCTTTTTCTATTGGATTAAAGCTCTGAAGACTGGCTCGGTGTTTTATGGCACTCTTACGGCAGTATTCTATTTTTACATGGTATCGGCATGGGGAGGATATGTCTTTATTACAAATTTGATTCCATTGCACGTCTTCGTTTTGATCCTTATGGGACGTTATACCAATAAACTATACACTGCCTATACGACTTGGTATTCTATAGGTACGCTTGCTTCTATGCAAATACCTTTCGTTGGCTTCTTGCCCATCAGATCGAACGATCACATGGCGGCACTTGGGGTCTTTGGCTTGCTACAGCTCGTTGCAGTTGGAGATTATATTAGAAGAAATGTATCCACAGAACAATTCAAGACTTTCTTGACGATATCAATTGTATCTATCACTCTCATTGGGGTAATCGGTTTATTTGCATTAACAGCATTGGGCTTAATTGCTCCATGGACAGGAAGATTTTATTCCTTATGGGATACTAATTACGCTAAAATTCACATCCCAATTATAGCGTCCGTGTCAGAGCATCAACCTACCGCATGGCCCTCTTTCTTTTTTGATACTGGAATGCTAGTTTGGTTGTTTCCTGCAGGTGTGTATTTATGCTTCCAAGAACTTAGAGATGAACATGTGTTTGTTATCATATATAGCGTGTTGTGCTCCTATTTCGCGGGAGTGATGGTTAGATTGATGCTCACATTGACCCCAATTATATGTTCAACGGCGGCAATTGCACTTTCCAAGCTTTTTGATGTATACTTGAACATAGTGGATGAAATCAAGGCTTCTAAGGATGAGAATGCGAAAGGTGGCAAAACAAAAACTAAATCTAGCTCCAAAGGTTCAAATCTTAGTATCTGGAACTTATTGTCTAATGCAGTTGTTCTTTTATCATTTACGACCTATCTTGTTTACTTTGTTTTGCATTGCACCTGGGTGACTTCTAATGCCTATTCTTCTCCTTCTGTCGTTTTAGCCTCAAGGAACCCAGACGGATCCCAGACCATAATCGATGATTTCAGAGAGGCATACTATTGGCTCCGTATGAACACTCCGGATGATTCAAAGGTTATGGCTTGGTGGGATTATGGTTATCAAATCGGTGGCATGGCTGACCGGACCACACTAGTTGATAACAACACATGGAACAACACACATATAGCCACTGTTGGGAAAGCAATGTGCTCTTCAGAAAAGGTTGCTTACAAAATTCTCAGACAGCATGATGTTGACTACGTTCTCGTCATTTTCGGAGGTCTCTTAGGCTATTCCGGAGATGATATCAACAAGTTCCTATGGATGATTAGAATATCTGAAGGTATTTGGCCAGACGAGGTCCTGGAAAGGAGTTTCTTTACACCTCGTGGTGAGTACAAAGTTGACGGTGATGCATCTTCTGCAATGCGTGACTCTTTGATGTACAAAATGAGTTACTATAGATTTACAGATCTTTATGGTGGCAGAGATGGCATTGATAGAGTTCGTAATCAAGTGATACCTGCAAGTAATTCACCTGATCTCTCTACCTTAGAGGAGGCATTCACGTCTCAGAATTGGATCGTCAGAATCTATAAGGTGAAGGATTTAGACAATCTCGGAAGAGACCTTGAAGATGCTCACAAGTTTGATAAGAGTGGCTCCGAAACTAAGAAAAGAGTAAGAATGATCAAAAAACCCAATTTAGATCTAAGAGTTTGAATTGAAATTTCTGTATTTACATACATAAGTAGGCAACTGAAAGTACCCCACAATAAATTTATCATCTGACTTTCAATTCCTTTGTGATTGTAGATATAAAAGGACGCATTCTCCAAAATTTATATAAAGGTCCTTCTCTCAATTCTCACATTTACAAAATTTTGAAATATATGCTTCGGACAGAATGGCCCTTTTAAATTTGGAGGATCACTTGGTCTTTTACAGATCATACCATTTTAACAAGACTAATGTTACAATTCATCTAATTTGCATTCCTATAATACTCTTATCGGCCATAGGAGCTTTGACTTGTTGGCAATTTGCGGAGCAAAGCATTTATATCAATCTTGGAATTGCTCTCGCGGTAGGCTACGGTCTCTTCTACAGCATGCTTGACTGGAAGCTTGGAATACCGGCATTAATGTTTTTAGCTTCTTCGAGTTGCTTTTTTACGTCATACTATTCATCTATAAAAGAGGACTCTTTTATTTCAAGAAAGGGAATTCTATATCTCTACCTTGCTCTTCACTTTGGAGGATGGATTGCACAGCTTTATGGACATAAGATACATGAACAACGAGCTCCTGCGTTTACAGATAACGTCTTGCAGGCTCTTGTGTTGGCACCTTTCTTTGTCGTCTTTGAGATTGCATTTTGGGCAGGATACAGACCCGACCTTAAAAAACACATGGACTCTAGGGCAGGCAAGAATGTGCTAGAATTCAGGAAAACACATCCGAAATCAATTTAGGGATACCTATCGAAGATTCTTCAGAGGGGATAGTTCAATTCTTTACATCTTTTCAAGATCTCTTCTTCAACGATGGAAGTGCCCAGAAGCTGATTTCCTATGGCTTGTTTAGTTAGTATTTTGGGTTTTTTTTTTCGGAGATTCTATTAGTTTTTGATTGTGAAGATACTTACTTAGCCACGAAGGACGTATGTTATGGTCACGACCGAATATTTCAAGTTTTCTGGAGCTTTTTCCAACAATTCTCTCCACAATGTCGTATACTTCATCGGGCTTTCTCAGTGTCTCTCTGGTACTACTTACTATGAGATCGGTATCAGCAAGTCGGTGTAGCCACCATGGATTCCCTTTAATTCCTACCAAAAGGTGTTCTTTTGAATGGTTTAACCAATGGCCCGTTCTACCCGTAACTATAGTTCTTTTAAGTTGATTTAGCTTAATCCAAATCATTTCATTTGATATCGAATAACCCCAATTCTGTAGAGCTTGTCTACCAATTTCAATTGATCTGCCTGTTACCCATAGTAGTATCAAGCCTTCTTCTTGCAACTCATTCATAGGTAAAGATAAAAGCTCGAAGTCTTTACATGTGCCATACGGAAGAGACATATGAATATCCCATGCTGGATCAGAAATTATGACTGCGAATTTTCCCAACACTTCGAAAGGCAAGTAGCGTACGTCACAGTTCAACCACTGGGGTGGCAATGGTTTTCTCATATTTTCCACGAAACTGTCACCCAAAGTATATAGACTAGAACTTTTTTCCGTTGCGACCTCTTGTCCTTCGTTCTCTTCAGTAAGCGGATTAAGAGTAAAATAATGGAGATAACGGCATGATTTCATTTTATGGCAGGTATCCAAGTACGAGCAATCTCCCAAACTTAAATCCGTATTTCTGTTTACTATGGGTAGAAAGTGGATACAACTATTGGAGCATTTGTAAATCTCGGGTAGTATAGTGTTTCGATTCTGGTATAGAATCTTGTGGGCGGTATATATATCTAATGAATTCTGACGTGCGAACTCTACCTTCGAGAAAATGACTTTGGAAAGAATTTGACTATGGGACTTGTTCTCACAAATCTCGAAGTATTTCTTGATAAAAGATATTTGTTTCAGTTTCTCTCTCGATAGCTGCGTACAGGCTGTCTCTTTTCTCAAGATCCTTTCGAGACGCAGAAGGCTGATATCAAGGTTAGTGTGATTTTCTTCAATGTCTGATTCATTGTTTGTTGTAGTCAAAAATGGCCCGCTAAGAATTTCTCCTAATGATTTGAGTCCCTTATTATTCTCTATCTGACTCACTATATTTTTATCGCTCCTAAGTGTCTTACCTTTTAGTTTCATTCTGAGGAGTTTGATCTTCATTGAATTAATGCGAACAATCTTAGGAGCGTTGTACGATGCAACCAGGTCAAAATCAATAATAGCCAACTCGGGGCTAAATTCAAGCGAGTAAGCGCTACATTCGTTAAATAATTTCAATAGTTCTACAAACGTCTCAAATCCTTGTACTTTTTTGTTCCAGTCATTTCTCGTATCTTTTGCGAAAAGTTCATAAATGAGCAAAACTTCACCACGATAAGGTTCATTGAATAACCGATTAGGCTCCTCCTGTAGAAACTCGGCAAGAGAAATCATACCTATGAAAAAGCTATCATTTACCATTATCTTCTATTTCTAAATTTATTATTGTGAGTTAATGAAGATGGGCTAAACTAGAATATTTATACACATTAACAATCTGAAACAATAAAATGGGTGCGAAAATCGGTCCCCTGGGACTCCCTCATAAAAACCAAAAACGACTACAGTCCTTCATAGAATCATCTTTATGCAAAAAGTAAAGCTACAATCTAGAATCCAAATCCAAAAGGATTATCTGGAGTAGCAGCCTGTAAGTTAGCCTTTCTCCCAGTAGCCTGCGGCTGTAAAGATGGACCATTACCAAAGCCTGCACCCGTAGGTTGAGACTGAAGAGGCTGCTGTACCGAGGAGTTATAAAATGAGGGCTGACCAAATGTTGTTTCTGGAAACTGCGATGTAGGAGGCAGGCTTACTCCCATATTTTGAAACATGTTGGTGAATTGATTCATGTTTGGTTGCTGAGACTGAGGCTGAAATTGGCCGGTAGTTGCTTGAGGTTGAAGCCCAGTAAAGCTTGTCTGTGGGGCAAATTGTTGCAACTGAGGAGTTGAGGCGAAAGCCTGACCAGTTTGTTGCGTCGGGAACATATTAGTGAGATTAGGACCAGTTTGCTGCGAAGCGAAAGAGGTTGGTGCATTTCCAAAGAGCTGACTTCCAAAATTAGATTGTGGGCTAAAGGAAGGTTGTTGAGGACCAGAAAATTGCCCAAAGGAAGGTTGTGGCATTTGTGCTCCGGTTGCTTGTAGACTTCCTGTCGGAGAAAAGAAATTTAAGGGAGCTTGACCTGTTCTTTGAACAGGTACCAAAGAAGCAGTATTTTGCATTGTCAAAGGTTGCCCAAAAGTTGTCTGGGGCATACCACCTGTTGGCTGAGTCGAGACCAACGTTGGGTTCCCAAACGTATTCTGAGGCATGATATTTCCTGTGGGCATTTGTGAAAGAGTTGAAGTCTGGTTAGGTTGAAGAATTGGTTGATTGAAAGTCGTGGGTGGCATAATCAATCCACCAGTACGCTGTCCTTGCATCGATCCTAACAGTGAAGGATTAAGACCGGCAGTAGTCTGAGGAGCAATTCCAGTAGCCTGAATAGGAATAAACCCGGTAGGTTGAATAGGAATAAACCCAGTAGGCTGAATTGGAATGAATCCAGTCGGCTGACTAGCGACAAGTCCACCTGTTGGCTGAATTCCAACGATACCAGTTCTCTGAACAGGGATCAAACCACTGGTCCTTTGCACGGGAATCAATCCACCAGTGCGCTGAGCTGGAACTAATCCACCTGTCCTTTGCGAAGTTACTTGTTGCAGTAGGCCCGACAGTGTCAATGCGCCTGTTTTAGCAGGAGTCAAAACAGGGGCTGAAGGTTCGCGGTGTGCCTTCGAAGCATTAAGATCAGGCATAGAGTTGTTTTTTCCATCCAATGGTTTAATATCAACTAGATCCTGCAAAGAGCCACTGAAATGCTTGGGTTGATCATAAGGAGGCTTTGAAAGTTCCTCATTGGACCTAGCAGCAGGCTTGACCGCCCAAGCATCATCCTCAAACTTTTTAGTAGAGCTTTCATTTACTTGAGTTGAATCGGCTTTATGTGGTGAAGGAAGTGCACTTGCATCCACCTTTGCTACCTCACTAGATGAATTATTCTTCAAAGCACCGGATTGTTCAGTGAAGAGTCCGCCAATGGATGAAGTCTGTTCTTCTTCATGCCTCTTTCTATTGAACTTATTGTCAAGGAACTTCATTACTCTCAATATATCGCCTTCTCTTAATCCGAGGGTACGCAATATTGATGGATTTAAATCCTCCAACAGAGATTCTCCCATTTGCTCTCGAGAGAAATTAAGTGAGTACCTCTGGCAGTAACCTAGGTCGACACCACATGAAAGGAAGAATTCAAACCAGTCATATCCCTCGTCATTTGAAACAGGTATGAGGTCAGACTTTGCAACAGGTTGATCTGCAGACGTGTTATTAATTACTGCGGTAGCAGATGCGGAAGCTGTTTTAGGTGCTTTAGCTTTCTTTTGTAGTTGCTTCAAGACTTCCTGTTTATATTGCTCCAAAGATGTTCCCGTAACCTTTTCCACATATTCTAAGTCTTCAATCGACAACTTATTTGCATTAACGGCGATTTTCACGCCGTTAGTTTTATGTAAATGAATCTTCCCTTCTACGCAGCCCAAAAATTCAGCCTCGACCTTGAAAGTACCAGAACTGTCAATCCAAGTTCTGACTCTATGGAAATTGGGCATAGACTTATCCGAAGAATCATGCCTAGTTGATTCTCTGTCCCTTTTTGCACGATCCTGTTCTCTGATTCTATTTCTCTCGTCTCTGGATCTGTGCTTTTTGCCTCCTCGGCTCCCGTTGACTATTTTACCTTTAGTCGACCTGGTTCTATCGAGTTCTGCAAGTTTATACAAATTTGTAGTTCCAATAATTTCAATATAAGTTGAGGGGATTACACCTTGTTCGCCAGTAGCAACCGACTCACACATCCACCAGTCTTTAGATCTAGACTGATCAAGTATGTAAACTTCGTCTCCTTCCCTCGCATTCAACTCATCCTTGCCTTGAGCTTTAAAATCATACATAAGTTGCCCAATCTTTTTGTTTGAGCTACTTCTTGATGGTTGAGCTGCCTTTTCTACTTCTCGAAGTCCTATTCTATCTTCAGCACCCTTAAGATCACCGAGTATAGATGTAATTGCATTAGCTACATCCTTTGAGCCAGCATGAAGTTCTATTGACGCGCTAGGATGCTTAAACTCTAAAAATACGTGTTTCTTCTCGTTATTGAAATTGGTCAAATCCTTGAGTCTCCATTCATTATCAAGAGTTGATGCGGATCTCAATCTGAGTCTTTTGGGATTAGTAGTATTAGGCTTTAAGATAACCAAGCCTTGGCCAATCGAAAGTTTTACCGGTCTCTTTTTCCGACCATCTACCTCATCGATATACCAGGTGAAAAACTCACCGTCAAAATTATGATCCTGAACACTGCTATCCGCCGCGCCACTATATTCCTGACTTCTTGCGTCCGAGTAAGATGCTGCACGCAGAGAACGACGACTATTTGTTGGTCTCGTAGGCATTGGAGGAGGTGCATCATCTTCTTCCTCGTCCTCAAATCTTCTTTGATCATCTAAATTTACCGCTCTTTGAACTCGAGGTTCTTCATCTAAATCCATAACTCTTTCAACTTTTGGCTCTTCTTCCAGATCTACGGCATCTCCAACGTCAGCCACTTGTTGATTTTGTTGCTGCGCAAGAGACGGGTGTTGCGGAGGAGGTGGAATACTCAGAGCTATCGCTGATACATCGGCCTGAGACATAGATCTTTGAAAGTCACCTTGTCCGGTGACCTGCAGATTCGGCACGGTTTGCTGCTGACCATTAGAGCGATACTCGATGTAATTTGAGGGAACAAAGCCAAAATATTGGTTCAGCAGATCGCCTACTAAAATCCAATCTGGATCACTTGTATCAAAAACATTAAATGGTTCCCCTTCCTTAAAACTCAATTCTTCCTCAGTCTGTTTATCGTAGTCATATAATGCAACTGCTTGTGCGAGGATCGGCGCCTTTTTGAGTTAGTAACCAAGTTTTAACCTTAAGAACTCATAATACTTACTTCCTCAATATAATTAGAAGGTACGAGCCCAGTTGGCTCATTCACCTCTTCATTCCCCGCAGGAGGTACTCTCTTCTTGACTTTCCACCAATCATCAATATTGGATTTTTCGAGCAAATACAACAAATCATCAGTATTTATCGAGAGTTCTTCTTCGGCCTGGGCCGTATAATCATACAAGGCCCTATATACTCCGATATATAGGGACAGCATATGAATTGTTTCTTTTTTTATTTGTTAGATATTAGCCTATCCTGGTTACTTGACGCTAAGATTCAGCTTCAACGAATATTGGTTTATACACGAAAAGGGAGACTTAGTTAAAAGTCCTCTCAATGTTTACATCAACTGGACACAACCATTAGATTTACATTGAGCGATAGAGTGATTAGTTTAGCAATTCACGAGCCTCTACTAAAATATACAGCAGTAATTGCGAAATTTATGATTATTTATCTCTTATGTTTTGAAAAGAAAAAGGAGTTAACGAAAGTTGAATCTATGCAGATAAACCTGAGAGGATCCGAAAGTTGAACGAGCAGAGATTAATTTACTCTACTTAAGCCATTACCCTTTTCCAAAATGACGTTTTCTATATTTTTTAAAGCATAAATAGCTGTGAAGTCGAAATTCTCGACAGTTGAAGCGCCTATGTGTGGCGTCAAGAAAACATCTTGCCTATCGAAAAGAGCAGGATGTACTTTAGGCTCATCTTCGAACACATCAAGGCCGGCGAAAAGGATTTTACCCGACCTCAAGCCATCAACCAAAGCATTTTCATCCACGATGCTTCCCCTCCCGACATTGATAATTCTAAAAGGATTCTTAAAAGCATCGATTAGCTCCTTGTTAACCATATGTCTAGTTTCAGGCGTTCCTGGACAAGCAAGAACCACCAAATCAGCTATTTCTTTCGCATCTAGAAGTGTATTATGATAGGTGACCTTGAATGGTATTTCTTTCACTTCTTGAGGGCTCAATGGAGTCCTCTTCACGTAGTGAATATTCATGCCTATACTATCCAATTTTTCAGCTATAGCATATCCTATCTTCCCAAAACCTACAACAACAGCATTATGTCCTTTTGGAGAAATATTACCTCTATTCACGGAATAATGGCCAAATGAATAGCCATCTAAACCCCTTAAGGATACCTTTCCTACTGTGGAGTCAAACTGGGCTTCCTCCAACCCACGACGACATCTTAACGTCTCTTTCGTAGTTGCAAAGTTCAGCTCGAAAAGCTTAAAGTTACGGAAACTCTGAAGGGCATTAAAAAGAGTAAGTTCTGCTACAGGCTCTGCCGCACCTAAAGCAGGCACGTTTGTGAGTATTATATTTTTTTCAGCCATTTTTTCCCCGTCGTAACCATCGTACCCCACAGAACAAATAGATATCACTTTCAAAGATGAAGGGGCATTGTCTAAGATTTTACCCCGGAAGCCACCAAGTAAATGTACGCCTAACCAAGCACCATAAATTGCCTCTATGTCGTGGTACTTGGTTTTGAAGTCTTCAATCAATTTCTCGGCAGTTGTTGTTTCGTAATCAATGCACTCAAATTTTTTCAGAAACTCCTTGTACTCAGGGAGATCCTTATTCAAAGCACCTATGAATAACACTTTTGGCGCCATCTTGCCTTTTTTATCTTCTGATTTATCTTTCCACTGTTATTTTAACTTGTGTATCAGTTCTCCAGCTTCTACGTAAGAAAAAAAGAAAAATACCAGATTCAGCTGCGGTGGAAAGAGCACTACTTTTGAGTACGAAGCATATATATAAATGATAATCGATTGAATATACAGAAGATGTATAAACTAAACATAGAGATACGATGACAACTATTCAATAACGTAAAAGTCAAGAGAAACACGAATCATTCTGTGTTAGTACTTTTCATGTACACGTCAGCAAAATTGGACCAAGGCATGATGACCTCTTGTTAGCCGTCAATCACGGCTCGATGAATTGACAACAATGCCGAGCTGAGCATTCAGTGATGGTGATGACCTGGTTCACCCAAAAACTTTGCAGTGAACACTGTACCACAATGCCAGCATCTACTTGGCTCTTCTTCGACCTTCATCCAGTATGGTTTGTGCTCCTCATGACCCTTACCGGTGCAACCAACATAACGGTAGCCGATATAAGTGGGGACTAAGAAAGGGTTCTTGATGGTACCTTCTCCCTCGTAAATGGGGTTTTCCATATCAAAGACATCTACACCTTCCATTTTACCCAACAATTCGAATCTTTCTAAACCTGTTGCTTGGTCCAAATCAGAAGGTATCGTGCCTTCCTTAGCACCAGGTCCAATCAAGGAACCATCTGGACCGGTCACCTCAGACAAGCTACTGGCAGTCTTCTGATTGATGTCAACTTCTTTTGCGAATGGTCTGACAACAGAAAAACATCTGATTGGTGCAATGGCAGGCTTTACTGCTCTTGAAAGACGTAATGTGCGAGACAACATTCTAAACTTGTTAGTATTCCCTATTTTTGGTATTTAGGACAAGTACACATAGATTTCAAAGTTGTCGCTGATACAAATACTTAAATACCCTCTCAAACTTTGCCAATGCTATTAGAAGAAGCACTAGCTCCTCGTCACTATGTCCCTTCTTGCAAACACCTCATGCGAAGATGGAAATTCCAACACTGCAATTCTTGAACGGTATTCAAAGCTGAATAGACTTTCAAGCGTTGAGGCTTGCAACCATTTTCGTGGTTTAACTTACTTTTAAATATCACCTAATTTTAAGTCTATATCTAAACAATTAGATCGATGGCAGTATACTAATTATGAGCTTAGCTATTTGTTAAAAATCAGCTAATACAGGACCTCAATATTACACAAAATTATGTTTTTCAAAGGACACACGATTGGCCATTGAAGCAAAAGGACATCCTGCAGACTGGCTACAAATGTCGCGATGTCGCAAACCCATTTTGACACTTTCGGATTTATTTTAACTTTTATTTTCATCACGCGCACTCGTCAGAAAAATTCTGATGCACGGATATCACTGAGCACCCACTAGTCTGTCATTGAGCTGAACTCAGAATCTTACGAGTGAAAACTTTGTGTTGTCTTACGATATCATAGATGTAGGTGTATTCTTCCTCTCTTGTAACTTATTTGCAGGTGCTCGAGCCGACATTCAAGGTTAATAGCAACGCACGTGACAATCAAGGGCTTCGGCCCTAACTTCTGAGATCTTTAGGAAGATTAACCTTCTGCACTACCACCAAATTTTCCCTCGCAAGCTCGGTACGCTAAATTGGATTGAAAATTTTAGTTCAATCTATTTTCTTTTGATCAGTAAGATAATAGGTATGTATAGCAACTCAAAGTATGAACTCATGAGAATACAGTAATGACTGGAGATGATCTATATCCTAGAATAAAATACTTTTAAGGATGAATTATGACATTAATAGCGGAATTCGAGGTAGTACTTAGAAGAAAAATGAAATGGCAAGGATAGCTCCATCCATATGAAATAAATTATTAGTTGATATTGGTAGTACTTGAGATGTACTGGAAAGATTATAGAAGAATAAAACGTATTAAATGCTGTCTTATTGTGTTCGAATGAAGCGAAACAAGTTACTAACGATTTAGTTCAACATGCCAAAAAAGAGAGCTTCCAACGGTAGAAACAAGAAGGGTAGAGGTCACGTAAAGCCAGTCAGATGCTTGAACTGTGCCAGATGTGTTCCAAAGGATAAGGCCATCAAGAGAGTCACTATCAGAAACATGGTTGAAGCTGCTGCTGTCAGAGATTTGTCAGAGGCATCTGTCTACTCCGAGTACGCTTTGCCAAAGTTGTACAACAAATTGCACTACTGTGTCTCTTGTGCCATCCACGCTAGAATTGTTAGAGTGAGATCCAGAACTGACAGAAGAATCAGAACCCCACCTCAAAGAAAGAGATTCTCCAGTGACAGAAAGGTCAATCCTGCTGATGCTGCTAAGAAGGCTAACTAAGCCACTCTTTCGTTGACATCTTATCGTTTGTATAGTGTTTGATTTGTACTTTATTCAAATGATATTAGGTTTTCATGTTTGGCTTCTTGAGCTTATCATATAATAAAATGCAACTTCTGTATTACTCATTGTAAAATTACTAGCTAACTGCTTGAATACGTGCTACTTATGAAGACGCCTAGTCTAGGGACTGGTTTCTTGACTGCTAAAACGAAGCACATATCGTTCTACCCCAAAAATAAAAAAAAAAAAAAGGACTTTGGAAATCTCATATCCTGTATACTAGTGCAACAGTTTGCCCATTTGCGAGTACGTTGTAGTCGTTAAACAAGGAGTAGAAGTTAGAATTGCAACTTTGTTACGAATAGAAAGTAGTTATTTAGAATAGTAGCTGCTCAAATACATACTGAGGCAGAACTACAGCTTACTATCATACCAATTCGCTTCCAATATTATCAGTGCTTTGGGATAGATCTATTGACGAAATCCGATAACTACAAGACATCCTTCAAGGACTAAGTCACTTTCGAGACAAAAGATTAAAAGGAGCGAGACTATAAGAATTGAGACGAGATTGTAATCGAGATCCTATTAGTGATTTTTGTGAGTAACTATGGATAACACATGGAAATTTTCTCAGTGCTTTGGAGACAAAGGCGATATTGAGAATATTACGGAGGCGGATATCATTTCCACAGTTGAGTTCAATGGTACAGGTGACTTCTTGGCTACGGGAGATAAAGGGGGCCGAGTAGTCTTGTTTGAACGAAATCAGTCGAAGAAAAAACAGAGCTGTGAGTATAAGTTTTTCACTGAATTTCAAAGTCATGATGCTGAGTTTGACTATTTGAAGTCTTTGGAAATTGAAGAAAAAATCAACAAAATAAGATGGCTAAATGGGTATAATGACTCCCTCTCCTTACTTTCAACTAACGACAAGACAATCAAGTTATGGAAGATACTGGAGAAGCAGATCAGGCTTGTGAGCGAAAATAATTTAGGCGGATTGAGCTCCTTGCCTTCAGACTCATTTGATATGTCTAAATTGAAGTTACCGCAGACGACCCTTCATGATAAGTTAATTCTGGCACAGCCCAAGAAGATATACTCAAATGCACACGCATACCATATAAATTCAATTTCTGTCAACTCTGACCAGGAGACATTTTTGTCATCTGATGATTTGAGAATAAATTTATGGAACCTAGGAATCTCGGACCAATCTTTTAATATCGTGGATATTAAGCCAGTCAATATGGAGGAATTGACTGAAGTCATCACAAGTGCGGAGTTTCATCCTGTTCACTGCAACTTATTCATGTACTCATCTTCCAAAGGAACTATAAAACTCGCAGATATGCGTGCCAACTCTCTTTGTGATTCACATGCCAAGATATTTGAAGAGTACCAGGATCCAGCTTCTCATAATTTTTTCACGGAAATAACATCTTCTATCTCTGATGTCAAATTCAGTTATGATGGGAGATATATCGTATCGAGAGATTACATGACATTAAAGATATGGGACATTAATATGGAGCTGAAACCCATCAAGACAATTAACGTACATGAGCATCTAAGGGACAGGCTCTGTGATACATACGAGAACGATGCCATATTTGATAAATTTGAAGCTCAGTTCAGCGGCGACAGTAGGTCAGTAATGACTGGTTCTTACAACAATACGTTCATGATTTATCCAAATGTTATACATCCAAGTTCTTCTGACGATAAACATGTCGCATCATTTCAAGGAAATGCTAAAGACAGATTTGGGCGCTCAGATGAGGATGAGCATGAGGAGAAGAACAACGAGTCTTCTGCAGTAGAAGGCGATTTTGGATCTCATTCTCTGAGTTCTCTTGTTGGGGAGGATGAACAGGAGGAAATCGTTTTAAGAGCTGATAAGTCTGCCTTCAGGTCTAAAAAACAAGGAAACAGCCTGAGGCGTAGGATGCTAACAGGTGTTGGCAACGGGGACAATTCGAATGACATTGATAACATCGATTTCAAAAAGAGTATCTTGCATTTATCGTGGCACCCCAGAGAAAACTCTGTAGCCATAGCAGCTACGAATAACTTATATATTTTTTCAACTCTATAAGCTATATCTTAATTGCATGATATTCAAGCAGTGATACTTTCATTCATTATTTTTCCGTAGAGCAATAACTCAATACAGTGAAACTAAAGCAAACGTAACACAGTGAAAAGAAAGCAAACGTAAAGTAAAATGTAGAAGAGAACCTTACAAAAATATCGCATTAACAAAAGTATATTGTTGATTCTAACTTATAGAAGTTGATCGACAGCCGTTAATTCAAGCATTTCACGTCAAGTATGAAACTATTTCTAATCATTGGATGTGTCTGTTAATATCAGGATTCCAGAATAAGGTCTTGTCACCATCACCCCAGAAGAACTTCCTTGACCTGATATTTTGGTAATCATATTGTGTTGGCCATTCGTCATCTGGCACTTCTCTCAAATGCTTTCTGTGTTCTGCATGCTTCAACTCAATATTGCCGACAGGAATTGCTGCTAACAAGATTGCTGGAAGCGCTACAATGTAAGTGAGTCTCTTCCAAGTATTAGAGACTGTGCCTGAGTGGGCAACTTTTCCCTCATAGGTCTTCTTGAATGCTTCTCCTGCTTGCTTGTCTGCTTTTGGGAAAGCATTTTCGCTAATAAATTTGGAGACATGACCAGAACTAGAGTTGAATCTGGCGAAGTTACGTTGAAGCGTATTTCTAAACATTGTTTAAATTACCAGAACAATATATTGACTTATGATTATCTTTGACTATACTACTTCTGTATTAAAATATGGTGTCAGAATTTGATTACGTGATCAAAATCATTTCTATTGGTTCGACGATTAAAAACCAGTGAGAACCTGAAGTGCGCGAATAACTACTTTACACAAGTAATCTCTATAAGCCTAGCTGGATGAGAATTCTCTATTAATGGTCAAGTCATCCAAATCTGCCGGTTCTTGAGTTTTCACTTTGCGAGCTTCATCTTCGAAATCATCCAGTAGTGGAGGGAGAGAGTTATCTTCTTCCTCCAAGTAAAACTCTTTCGATTGAGAGGGATCTCTTTTATTCAGTTTACTATCATCTGAGGAACCCGAGAACCAAGCGACCGTAGGAAAATCATGCTCATGAAGAAGCAATGCGTCCTGTAATTTTTCGCCTTGAAAATATGATATGAACAGATTATAGTCATGCCTTAAAGGCCGGAAGTGCGGTTTGAATTCACCCGAAGAATCAAAAATCAAAATCTGAGTATCCTCGCCTCTGAAAAGTAGTTCCATCTCTCTGTTATGATACAGTGTGACATTACGAGTAATTAAGTACTCCATAAGAAGGCTTGGATTTTGCTCTAAGAATTTCAAGTAATTCTCTTCCGATAATTCACTAACAGCGGCTTCTATTTCTTTTCCTATGTTACCTTGTTTAGTAATTTGCTTTTCAGGAAGGACAGATGCTATGAAGGTGTTGAAAACTTTAGTTTCAACCCACATATTTAACTTTGGTAAAAATGTGAAGGTTTTAAAAGTATGAAGTGTAGTTCCCTTATTGCCATACTCATATTGTAAGATTCTCTCAAAATCATTAGGAACATATGCATAAACGCCCTCTAATATAGTGAGACGAAGAGGGCTCAAGTCTTGAAGACTCGAAAAATGATGGTTCCTGCAATTAAATATTTGTAAATACTGATTTCTCACAATGTCAGGAACGTCTGATGCAAAACCTATTTCATTAGGCAACTTATCATCGTAACGGTCTGGAGTGGCCGCATTACTGAGAGCTAGACCTGTGACATCAATATAGAGTCCAGTATCCATATCTATGAATCGAGCATCAATGTTATTATTTCCATTTAACCTTGTTCTGGACGAGATAGAACTTCCGCAATCCAAAAAGTACCTTCCGAACCTTGCCTCGCTATCATTGTCTCCCAAGTCCACAATAACTGATTGGTTAAATTCCCTGCTAATTCTATGTAGCTCACTAATGGGCATTTGAACATCAATATCATTATCCCAAGGAAATGAAACTCCATCCCAATACCACGAAAGGAGTGAACCATGCGCGATCCACGTTGTGATTTGAAATGTGTTAGTGAAAGAAAGCCAAGCACGCATTATACCGTAGAGAGCTGGCTTGTGCTTGTTACTGAAATTAATGAAACCATTAAAGAACCTCCAGTCATAGTGCCCTCCTAGACCGTAAATTTTTTCAGTTCTCACAATTTTTGCTTCATTGAAGTATTTAGGGGGCATCCGAGTAGAAAGAGAATATTGCAAGCTCTCTTTATATGCTATATCCATATCAGAGAGTGACGAAACAGGCATCTTCTCTATTTGCTCCAATATAGCACTAGAATTGTCGATGAAATCTCCTTCGGTTAATTTTATATTGTATGGAATAGAATGGGAGACAGAATCCGTTCCTTGGCTCAATGAGTTCAAAAGTTTGTTGTACTCAGTATCGTAATCAATTAGAAGACCTTCATTAGTGCTGCTATCACGACTGTCGAAGTACAGGCTGAAAACATCTGTATGAGAAAGCCTTTGTTTACTTTTCAAATCTTGTGGAACCTTTAATATCAAGGGAGTACTTTTAAGAGCAGGCTCTTGCTTGGGAGGAGGAAAGAGAAAAACTACTCGCTTAGGAGGTTTCATGAAGTCATTCATGTAAGACTTGGCTTCAAGTGCCCTTACCTTACTCGAAGATCTGCCCCCAAATTTGAACACATGGAAACCGGGTGAAAATTTATCCTCCATTATCCATTGGATACAGGCTTTTCTCTCATCCTTCTCGTCCAAACTCTCATAAATCTCCTCTAAATGTGCATCATCGTAACAAAAAGTCGCCGGATCGAATAATTCCTGTCTCATATTCTTCAATTTGCTCTTCACCCTGAAATCAAAAAGACCTGAGCAAGTCCCTCTGTCTACCATATAATCATGAAGGATAGTTAAGTTCGTCCAGTCAGACCAATGGAAGTATGGTAATACTGTATTCTGTATAGATTCTGTGGAAGGCTCAGCAGCCTTCTCATTCAAGTAATGGAATAACAATGTAAAGGAGAGACGTGGATCAAAATCAAAAAGAGGTCTAGTCTTCAATATTTCACTAGGTTCTCTTGCTGTATCTAAAATGAGTCTATTGGCACTGCGTGACATGTCAAGAAGCCATAAATCGCTTTCATTTAACCGCTGCAGTGGTATTGCAGCATGGCTCTTCTCCTCAAACTTCTTATCCACAAGTTTGTTGAAATCAAGACGGCTCTCTGTATCATCGTTCAGTATCAATATCTTCCGGATGTCAAGTATCCCTAAATCTAAGTAATCATTCAAACGAGTATTCGTACTGAGCTTCAGAAGCGTGATCAATGCAAGTTGGGTCAAAAAAAAGACACCACACACCACCACCAAACAACGAGATCTTCGAATCATATCAATGTCTATCTTTATTTTTTAACGTCTCCTATGTATTATTTACGAGACTTCTAGATTACTGCAATTAATTCTTATTACTCATAGCAATTTGATTTGGATGACCCTTAAGTTGTTTTCAACAGGTATCTTCTCTATGATTTTGATTTTCAAGCAAGGCTTAGGTCGCTTACATAATGACCTTTATATGACTTCGATGTCCTATTGACGTCTAAAACGTCTCACCAACACCGAACTTACAGCGAAATGAAGCTCAGGGTCGCGTGTATTCAAAATAACCCGATTATCGGTAAAGTTGAGCAGAACATAGAGAGGATCAGAAGTCTTTTAGGCTACATCGATGATGTGGATATCGTCGTACTACCAGAATTGGCTATAACGGGTTACAATTTCTCGAGTAGGGAAGAGATCACACCTTACTTAGAACTCGTGAACCAGGGAAGAAGTACAAAGCTTGCTAGGGAAATCCTGAACAAGCTCAATTGTTTCACGCTAATAGGATATCCCGAACGAGAATGCGCAGATGCGCAATCTCGAATTTTCAACTCGGCAGTACTCACGAGCCCAGTAGGAAAGGTCTTGTGCAACTATAGGAAAACGCATTTGTATGAGACAGACGAGGTATTCGGGTGTACAGAAAATCCTAATAAGAGATTTGAACCTGTAGAGCTTATTTTAGATAAGGACTATTACATTAAGGGAGAAGTGGCTGATCGCCATTACCCCAAGGTATTGGTGAATATTGGAATTTGTATGGATTTAAATCCGTACAAATTCGAGGCACCATTCAACCGGTATGAATTCTCCTTACTGTGTTATAGAAACATGGCTAGGTTAATTTTGTGTCCCATGGCTTGGCTCAGTCCTGATTCCCCATCTTTATCAAGCCAAGCAGATAAGGTGCAAGAAAAAAAGTTTCGCGAGCTCATAAATTCTTGGGACAATGCAACTCCACTGCTCAACCTTGCACCTTCCCCCACCGATAACTATTCTAAGAAGCAGGCAGAGCAACAGAAAGACCCCGAGCATGAATATGACACCGAAGAACCAAGTTACTCTACAATCAATTATTGGATTTTGAGATTTTTTCCATTTCTCAACCATGATTATAACAACCTTCAGAAGTATTATGAACGGGCCTACGTCGTAACATGTAACCGCATTGGTATCGAAGGAGACGTTCTTTTTGGAGGATCTTCCTCAATTATTGAGTTCAAGAATATTACTGGGAACTCTGAAATAGACAACACAAACCCCAGTGTAGAAGTGAAGGGTTCTCTAGGCCAGGGTAAAGAAGGAGTTCTCTTGAGAGAAATCGATGTAGATTGTATTTAAGCGTCGAATTAACTTTGAATGCATATAGAAATGTACGTAATATTAGTACATAATGTAAGGGGTCCCGGATGGAGTAGTACGATTCATTTATTCTTGAAGATGCGAGCGAACGTCGAAGTTGAGGACTCAAAAAAAAAAAAATACCTATTAATTATATGCTTACTGCTTAATTTAATTTAAATGGTGAACCCCCCTTTAGACTAGAAAGACAAGAATGGTTCGAATAAAGGCCATTAACGTACCTACAAGGTTCGTACGGAAGTCAGCGATTTTTTTGGTCTTGGTATTATCACTTTTTTTCAGTCTAAGACAGGCATTTGCCGTACCTGCAGTGAAGATGTATGGACAGAGAATACAAAAAGCTGTTGACCTTAAATTCAAGAAGATCTCGTTTGATTTTTTAACACCAACGTACAACCTTGACCTGGATAAGGGGTTTCAAAAAGAAGTCTCCAAAATAAAGCAGGATAAGATACTACATGATGATAAGAACGACTCCTGGGAATTCCGAATTCAAGATCAGTCAAGTTTACCTTTGAGTGTAGATGTACCAGACTATTTCTATGAAGGCACCGCTTTGAAAAAGCCAGTATTGCAGCCTTTTGACCCAAGGTTCACTTTAGCCATGTATTTGATGTGGATAAAGGAGAAAAATCTTAAGGAAATTCCGTTCCATTGGAGTGATTGGATCGATATGTCGAAGCTTCAAAAATACATTCTTGCTAAGGATAAATCGGATATAAGTTGCGAGAACTTGTTTCTGCTTAAGAATAGCAAGCTGAAAGATGCCACCAACCTCAGGAACATTGATCTGTACTGCCAGAACGATAAGAATTCACCCTTTGGATTTCGAATTCACGACTTCTCAGGTGCTCAGTCTGCTTCGAACCATGAAATACTTGGAAAATCATTCTTGTTTGGTACTGCTCCTTCACCGAATAAGGTTATATTCATGACACTGAATTCAGGTACCTATGAATTGTTCGTGCAAAATAAAGATAAGAATGATTTGGGACTGAGTCTATTAAACAATGGTATCGTAGAGGATATAATGCTGCGCAAAGATACGCGATCTATTAATGTGCTTGAAGCTTACCTAAACTTATTGGAAAACATGCCTCCGCCACCTCCTAATGACGTGTTCAATAGTGGTAAGGTACACATTCCTGAAACGTTTTTCGAAGTCGACGGTGAACTGGTTATAAAAGAGTTGTCAGAGGAAGCAGATTTGGACGTCTCACTGAAGTCCTATCTTGATGCAATTAAGTATTCCTTATCAGAGCAAAACCCTCCCAAATTTTTTCACGAGGCGAATTTACCATCAACGGAAGCAAAGAAATGGCTCGGTGATCATTATGACTGGAGGTTTTTCAATGGAATAACGATAGGAGAAGAGAGCCAAATGTTAGCTCTTCACAGAATGATTAAGGCCTACCTTAATTTTGCCAGACAGAATGGCTTGTATACGTGGATTGCACACGGCTCACTTCTAGCATGGTATTGGAACGGCATATCATTCCCTTGGGATAGCGATGTTGACGTTCAAATGCCGATTAAATCCTTGCATGAGCTAGGGAGACGTTTTAACCAGTCATTGATTGTGGAAAACGTTGCCTCGTCCGATAACACTTTTCATGGCCTTGGTAGGTACTTTATGGACGTGGGATCAAGTATAACACACAGAACGAAGGGAAATGGGAATAATAATATTGATGCCCGCTTTATCGATCTTGACACCGGTCTTTACGTAGATATCACGGGACTTTCCATTTCTGATCTGAAAACACCTGACAGATATACATACTTAATAGCGATGGACCCTGAGAAGACTCGGATAGTCGAGGATGCGAAGGAAGATGGTAATATCAATTACGTTGTAAAGAACAGGCAGGTTCAAGCTTATAACTGCCGTAACAACCATTTCAGCACCTATGACGAGCTTTCCCCCTTGGTAGCCACCACCGTGGAAAACGAACTAGCGTATATACCCAATAACTTCTTGATGTGCTTGTATAACGAGTATGGAGAGAAAGGTGTGGTGGACAGGAACCACAAGGATTACATTTACTTGAGCAATTTGCGTATATGGGTCGTCACGAGCAAGATCCTACGTTACATGGAGCATCACGATTCTTGGTTGGAGGATGAGAAAAGTGAGAAAAGCACTGAAAGTAAAGCCCACAAGAAAAGGGGTATCTCAGATAGCCATCTGCCTTTGTCAAAGCGCGTAGTATCGTACTACGAGCAATTTCACATTTCGCAGCTTAGTCCGGAGGATTACCTAAACTTGCTACAGGAAACAACTATCCTCAAGGATTACTTCTTGACAAGGGAATTTACATTGCATCACACAAAGGAACTCAAGCATTTATTGAGCAAGAATTATGACGCTGCATACGAGTTCATAAAGAATGGTCTCACGTCACATTTAGGTAAGCCTTTGCGCGGCGACCCTTTTTTGCAGAAAGTGTACAGAGAGGGGTGGAATTTCAACGAAGAAGTTGGAAGGATTATAGACCTTCAGGCGTCTCTTCAGGATGGAGACACCTGATTGCAGCTTATTGACTCTGTCTTATCTTAGTCATTCCAGTATCTTATTCTTACTCTACTTGTGTTCTGTATGTATAGGAGTCCAGAGTGCATACAGACCTCTCTGGCTTAGATACTGTACCTTAAAGTCATGTGCACACTACTTACTAAAAATAGGGTAGTTCCTATTCTGCAAGCTTCTCTCAGACACAGCCTCTTAATTGCTTAAGCCAGCCATCGCATTCCCAAATGGGGTGATGCATCTGTCTATTCAAGGGCAAGATCCCCTGACTACAGATCGTAATGGCGCCTCCCTGCGGTGAGATCAGTTTCTTGTTCCTAAACTTTCTTATTTTTGATGTGCAAGCAACTAGGAAGTAGACATTTTTCGAGGTCGCATGACTAATTGAAGCAATCTTTGGCAGAGCAAAGTGAAAACCGGGAGTGCACAATAATAAAAATCCGGCACGTGCTGTATGTTATACCGAGTGCCAATGCATTCCGTCACTTGATGCGAAGGAAGCCTGCATATGATCTGCGATGGCAAGAGAAGGCCGGAAGAAAATTTTTCTATTAGGACGGAGAATAGCTGTTTTAGTAATGCCAATACCCTGACTCGATTACTATATAAACCCAGGTGGTTCCACCTCCAAATAATCGATATATTTAATTTAATTTATTCACATAATTTGGGATTTAATACATTGATAGAATAAGAAATGCAATTTAAAACTGTTTTACTTGCCTTAACTGCTGCTACTGCTGTCTCAGCCGTCAACGCTTCAAATGACTCAAATGCTAGTAACGAAACTACTACTGCTGACTCTGGAGCTAACCAAGTTGTTGGTGCTGGTTTGATCGGTGCCGCTGCCGCTGCTGGTGTTGCTTTATTGTTGTAAGCGTCTTAGGTTTTCACTAGGCTTGCTGAGCAATGCTGGTATACGATAACTAGGTAGGGCGGTCGTCGGCCTCCTTTAGACTTCATTTCTTGGAAAGAAACTGTACTGGAGTACTAAGGAGTTACTGTTTTTTTATATGTACTAATAGTAATAGATCAAAAAAAAGTGTTTAGGGTCTTAATCAAAGTTAATATGCCTACCTCGTGTTGTAGATGTAGTTGATTGCAGTTATCATTTGCTGCAGTAGTTTAATTAATTAGCCAAGGATAGATAAGTAAGTCGTTTCTGATAACGTGATGGCCGGTCACACTTCCGAGCTAGTCTGGATTTAACTCTGGTGCTCGCATCACGTCACGTGGAGAAGATCTATCACTTCTCCACTCTTAGGCAAGATGGAACAGGTGCAATTACAGGAACTTATATGTGATTATATTGGCAAAAAGGGGAATTTATTGGAATAGAATATCCATATAATCTAGTCAGTGCTCGTAGTTTTAATTGATATGGACGAAGACAGAGATAAGAAAAAGGCTGCATCTGTATTAACGGAAGAGCAAAAAAAAGTACGTTTCGCAGAGCTAGAAAATATGAAGTATCACTAACCTCTTTAGGCACATCATATCGCCTCCGAGCAAAAAAGGAGAGAGAACATCAGGTCAGAATTTGACAAAATAGTTCAGCTTACTCCATCGTTGAGCGCGGAAGAGAATAGATCAGAGTTGAATATCTTGACTAAGTCCGCAGATTATATTGATCACTTAAAAGAAGAGAATCAAAAGCTCGTAGAGCAATGCAAAGCAAAGGGTATTGCTATACCTGATGAGCTAGTCTATAAAGGTCCTGATGCAAATGATATTTAGCTTAATGGTCTATGCTTCATTACTTTCAATAATGCAGAATGCTGCGTAGTTATATGGATGTCCAGATGAATCCCATACTTGCAGTACGGGTAGGATCTCGAAGTTTCCTTCAAGTCTATTTATCTCGTCAGATTTCATGCTTATTTGAATGTAGGCTCTTTGATTTTCCATGGACTTCACAAATTTGCGTAGCAAGTTCCAATCGTTACCATAGTTCAAGCAAACACTTAAATTGGCTTTCTGTATGTAATATATATCACTGCTTTCAAAATCATTAAGCCAATGAAAGAAAGACTTTTGAAGTTGTTTTATCTCCTCGTCATCTTCATACATGTCCTTGACTTCCTTATAGCATATGCCACCCCATTCAACAGAAGCATTTTTAGGGAGCTGCGAAACTAAAACGAACGTTGCTTTAGAATGATCATATTCAATTTGTAGTTCTTTCAAATATTCACGCCATGTAGCAGTGACGAGATTCAATACTCTAGGATCTGTCATGAAACAAATGACATGTCCAATATTGGATACTTGAACTAATTCCTTTACTTTATGCAAGTGCTGCAAAGCAAGGACTGAACTGAGAAGCGAATTCAGAAGATGCTCTGAGGCGTTTAGAAGCATCGTTGCCGGAATCAATGGTATTTGGCCAGAAACAGTTGCTAAACAATAGGAAGGCATCTCTTGAACTATGCACTGAGAATAAGGTCCAATATTCTGGGGTGCCCAATAAGATCTGGATCGAACATGAATACCTCCTTTTTTTCCTCTCTTCATTATAGAAAACGACATCTGAACAAACCGATTTTCTGTAAGAGAGGTAGCTATACAGATTCGAGACGGAGGCAAGAAAGAGAGGCAAAACTCTTTTTCGTAGATCTCATTTACTGCTTCAAAGTCCTTCATATCTGCCAATAAGAGAGTAACATGCTGCACCTGATTAATATCACAGTTATTAATTTCCAACACCTTCTTGAGTTGTGTGAAAATGTCAATACTTTGTTCTATCGCTGATAGCCCTTCTCCAATTACATTTGAAAAATGTAAAGTTTCAGACAATAGTTGCAAGCATGGTTGGACATTCGTTTTGTTTCGGATTATCTTTTTAGTTAATTTAGTGTCTGCCAACTCTTCATGGACAGAATCGAGGATTTCTTGAAATGATTCTTCTAGTATTTGCTTGCGATGGCTTGTCTGCTCCTCAGTATCATTTTCCTTATCAACAAGTTCAACGTCTAATTTAAGGTATCCAACATTATCACTAGAGTGCTCCACAATTTGTGAATCTGATATGGCGAGTCTTTTAGACCGAAAGAACGGAGCATCAAGGACAATAGTTTCAAATTCCCCTCCTTCGCCACAAATATGTACATCATACATTTGATTAAGCTTTGTAAGTTTTGGAAATATTTCTTGAATCGATTTTCCGAGATCCTTCGAGTCTAAGCCTATTGCTGCAACTTTGATAATTCTCGCATCCAATCCATAACGGCACATTTCTGACATGAGCTCGTACTGATCACGTTGCCATAAATAGGCTAAACAAGTAAGTCCTAGCCTATAGCATACATTTTCTACCCTGGTTCGTTGGTAATTAGACAAAATGGCACCACAGCTTACTGCTTCTAGATCCGGGTGAGCGTCCTTGACACGCTTTAACAAATTATATAAGTCTTCAATCTCGTCGCCTTGAGTTACGCTGTATTCTAAACTTTGATTACTCGATTGTCCTTTAATTTCTTGTCGGTAAAGAGGTACTTCAAGGCATTTCTCATAGTAGTCAACTACATTGTATCCAACGGTTTGGAACATAAAAGAATCTATTTCGTCCACTTTACGAGAAGGATATAAGTTGGCAAGTGCGATAAGCTCATGACTGTTTTGAAGGCACTCATGAATATTATAAAATGAGTCCTTCCCTCCAGATACTAGACCCACGAATTTCATGCTCCTTTCATCTTAGCAGCCTATATCAAATTGATCTAGCGCTTCACCTACTAGGGGAAGAGCATTAAACTGCAAAAGATAAACTGTATTTATTTGGCGGTCACATCGCTCTCAGATTTACGCATATATGTAATTATAGTACTGGCAGAATTTTCAATTTTTTTTTTTTTTTTCCATTCGCATTATATCTAAGAACGAATTTTCAGAAACAAAAAATATTTTATTAAGTCAAGTCAAATAGTCAGAATGCCACGTAAGTATTAAAGAAAAAAGATTGATTCCATTTGAGTATTAGTCTGATGGAATCCTAAAGGTTCGGGTCCTTTTGCATTCAAATCCAATAACAAAGTTTAAACCTGTGACTGAACTCCCGACACTTCGGTTACAATTCTAAGATTTGTCTTCAAATGTACGACTGTTAGGCGTATTCATTGATTGACACTTCTTGAGACTTCCTGTCACTTGTAAAGGTTTTACTTCTGTTAGTAAATTGCAGCCCGTTCTATAGTTTGAACTTATAGCTAACAATGTTAGGTGCTCCAAGAACTTACTCTAAAACTTACTCCGTCCCAAAAAGACCTTATGAGTCTGCTCGTTTGGACGCTGAGTTGAAATTGGTCGGTGAATATGGTTTGAAGAACAAGAGAGAAGTTTACAGAATTGGATTCCAATTATCCAAGATTAGAAGAGCTGCTCGTGATTTGTTGACCAGAGATGAAAAGGACCCAAAGAGATTGTTCGAGGGTAATGCTTTGATCAGAAGATTAGTTAGAGTTGGTGTTTTGCCAGAAGACAAGATGAAGTTGGATTACGTTTTGGCTTTAAGACCAGAGGATTTCTTGGAGAGAAGGTTGCAAACTCAAGTTTTCAAGTTGGGTTTGGCAAGATCTATCCACCATGCTAGAATCTTGATCACTCAAAGACATATTGCTGTTGGTAAGCAGATTGTCAACGTTCCATCTTTCATGGTCAGATTGGACTCTCAAAAGCACATTGACTTTGCTGCTTCATCTCCTTACGGTGGTGGTAGACCAGGTAGAGTAAAGAGAAGAAACCAAAACAAGAATGTAAATGAAGGTGCTGAAGAAGAAGAAGAGTAAACTTCTATTTAGTTAAATTTTCTTTACTAGATAATATACTGCTATCAAGTATCTTCTATACGTCAATAATTCTGTAATATACTGTGTCATTTAGGATAACGTATTTCATGAATAAAGCGCATTAAATTTGCCCGCACTCTCAAGGCATAGGGCTATTGCCCTATTCGATAAGGTGCACCGAAAATTTTCGTCCTCGCTACAAGAGTTCTCAATTTTTCAGTAGTGAATTTTCGAAGTGAACTTTAATCATTAGGTAGTTAAAGATGGGTAAATCGTAAGTACAACTACATTTGCGTCTCTTATGTGTTCAATGAAGAGCTTGAAGGTTTCTGCTATTGTGGGATGTAATTAGGAAAACTCCTTTTCGATTACATTAAAGCATACAAGCATGTGGCATCCGACCTAGATGGATAGTCAATCATTGCCTCATAGAGATTCATTATTCTGTTATTGGTCCATATATTAACTAGGTATAGTCATGGTTACAGATCTGGTACTCGTTACCTCTTTCAACGTGATTTTAGGAAGCATGGTACTATCCCCTTGTCCACCTACTTGAGAATATACAAGGTTGGTGATATCGTGGATATTAAAGGAAATGGTGCTATTCAAAAGGGTATGCCACACAAGTATTACCAAGGTAAGACCGGTATTATTTATAATGTCACAAAGTCTTCCGTAGGAGTTATTGTAAACAAGGTTGTTGGAAACAGGTACATCGAGAAGAGAGTTAACTTGAGAATCGAACACGTCAAGCACTCTGCTTGCCGTCAAGAGTTCATCAACAGAGTCAAAGCCAATGCAGCATTGAAGAGAGAGGCCAAGGCAAAGGGTGAGCATGTTCACTTGAAGAGACAACCTGCTAAGCCAAGAGGTGCAAGAGTTGTGAGTTCCGTAGATAACGTTCCTCAAACCTTAGCTCCAGTTCCTTATGAAACCTTCATCTAGTTGCTTAGTTATGTTTTTTTCTTACTTTGATTTCGGACTCGAGCTTTATATTCTAGCGAAAAATATAATATAATGCATATAGACACGACTGTAGCCAAATCATTCGAATTGTATGAAGATCTATGAACGGGATTTATCACGTGGACGGATTATAATCGATGTCAATTTGAGCTTTCGTCTACGTAGTACCCTTATTGATATTCAAGAGTAGAGAAGAATGAGTGAGCTAATAGAAGGCGATGACCTTCCACATGATCAATCATTCAACGATGCGGTAGTTGATACAGAAACAAAAAGTGTTCAGCATAACAATTCTTTTAAATCAGTGTTGCAAGCGTGGGCAGAGATTGACCTACCTTCTCTACAGAAAAAACTTGATGAACAAGGTCTTTCATTAAAAGATGAACAGAAAGGCTCGCTACTCAGTAGAAAGCATTTGGCGCTAAAGACCAAGGAATTTAAGAAACTCGCTGATGAGGATAAGTTGCTGCAGGTAAATGCTTTGATAAAGCTCTATCAAAACGAAATAGATTCATTGAACAATAAAAAGAAGAATGTGGAGAATACATTTTTCGGCTTCTATAGGTCGATAGCCGAGGCCCCTGACCCTCGTCCAGCGTTAGAGGCTTCTTTGGAGTCTGTCATTCTGGCGGCTGATTCTGAGTCTTTGAAACTGGAGGTGAATCGACTCAGCGAGGAGCTTTTCAAGAAGGCAGATTACGACCAACTAAAAGAAAGATTGATTGAAAATGAGCAGAAATCTTCTAAGATTTTAGCTCTGAGGTTGAGCGCACAGGAGAAGGAGTTTAAAGCATTAATTGACGAGAAGGAGAAGAACTGGGCAGAAAAAGAGAAAGAGCTTCAACGTCAGGTACATGATTCAAGAGAGGTCATCGAAGAACTAAAGGCGTCAAATGAAGTCACAGAATTAAAATTGAACAAACACAACAAACAAAAGGACGATAACGAGTTTCATGCATCTGCATCTACTTTGGCTGAGTTGGATATTGTATATCGGGATGCTGAAGCAGCCAAGAAAAGGGTAATGGAGCTTGAAAAGCGAAACGAGGCTTTAAGAAGAGACCTTTCTGCCTCACAGAGTGACACTGAAGGTAAAAAGATACAAGAAGAACTAAATAAGCGTATCTCCGACCTCGAGAGTGAAAATGCTTTGCTAGTCGCGAACTTGGATCAGCAAAGAAGAAAGGTAGTTCAGGCTTCCGAAGAGAAACAGTCAAGCTTGGATATATATGAAAGAGAGGTAGGTGTTCTTAAGGGTGAATTGACCAATTTGAAAAAGCGCTTAGATAAAGTTTCAGATTATGATGAATTGAAACACGAGCTTTTGCTATTAAGACAAATTGAGTTTGGAGAAGACGAATTGGAAACGGTGGAGTATGCGGATGGATTTACTGGAATAGACTCATTAGTGCTAAAAAAGAACCGTGATTTGACTGAGGAGCTTGCAACTTTAAGGTCTGAATATGATAACAAGAGTTCAAAAATCGAATATCTCGAGAAAGAGATTCAAAAGTCCAATGCTGAGTTAGTTAACTTGAATAATTTGAATCGTAAGCTCGAGAGTGACTTGTCAACATTCCAGGAAGCCTCGGGCGCCCAAGGATTCAGTGATACTTTAAGTGTTCTTTCGACGTTCAGTAAAGTCACTGCAAACAGAAGCAAATCTGAGCATGCAGTTAATGAAGAGTCATCTATTTTGCCAATTATAACTAAACAGCGTGATAGGTTTAGAGATCGAATAAACGAATTGGAAGATGAGTTGAAAAAGCAATACAGTTTGACGTCAGATCTTCGGAGGCAAATGAATAAACTCAAGCGGGATAACGAGGACTTATACGAGAAAACACGATTTTTGACATCCTTCAATGATAAAGGGATTGGCAAATCGTCGGAAAGCAAGTTTTTCAAGTCAAGATCAAATAATTTCGATCTCGAGAGAAACCCCTACAAAGATGTTTACGAGTCCAAATTGCACCCAATAGAACAATTCAGGGTGCGTGAACAAGAGAGGATAACCTCACAGCTTTCACCTATTGATAGAATGTTCATCTCTTTCACCAGAGCTGTGTTGGCTACGAAGGCTACGAGAACTCTTTTCATGCTTTATTGTTTAACTTTACATGGGGTTGTCATGTCAATTACTATTTATGCGATGAACCTTCATACCTCAATGATACCAGAGGTAAGCGTGGATTCAAATACAGCAGCATAGACCCACGACAAGTATATTCTCATTCTAATGCATACTATTAATTTAATTCTTGTAACCGAATACTTAGATCAGCAATTATTTCGAATGCGCTCTGATCACATGTGTGTGCTTCGTAACTCCATCATGCCAACATTTCAAACGTAGAGCAATCTTACTTTGTATATATGAAATTTTTTATCCTTACTTGCCTAAGTGTATTTTTGCTATATAAGATCTACAAAGGGAACTCAGAACAAGATATGTCACAACAAGATCAATCTAACTTCAAGATAAATGAAGATTCCAAGGGCTCTTTTCAAGATGCGATTGTTGATGTGAATGGAAAGCAAGTTCCTTTATCATCGATCAACAAGCCCCATCATGTTATTATCGAACCAAAGGATCATCAACCTAATATAGATGCTAGCCTGTTTCCTGACATTGAGCCAGAAGCAAGAGAAAGAGAAGAGAAGCTCAATGCCGAGAGAGCTAAGAAGAAGCAAGAGTAGAAGAAAATGGGCCACGAAGAGAACGAGACAAACGATAATTTAAGTAAGCTTCATTCTATCCTCCCTGTGAACTAAGCTTTGCTAGTCCGTACGGCAGATGGAATCTCTATGGCCGTGGACCATGACACTATTCTATATATCTGTCATCTTCCAGCTTCCAGATAAAATTTTTTTATGAGGAATTCAAAAAGACAAAAACCTTGAGTACTTAGTCAAGACGTATATTATCCACTATATATCAATAAATCATTAACCATTACATGTTCGAATCAGCAAATGTGCCATCAAAGTACGGGATCGCGAATCTTAGATACGGGGAAGAATATAATTGTGTGCAGTATAGAAAATCTAAGGCAAAGTATGATTTGCCTCATTACTTCTTTCATATAACTAGAAGATGGTGTTTCCTAAGCGAGTTCTCCGTCTTTTCGTATTTTTGATATTTCTTCTAGTCCTTATATTGCTTGTTTTAGGGTTAGTGGATAAAAATGATGTGGTATCCAGTACATTACAGAGATATCTTAGTGGTTTAACGTTTTTCCAACCACCATCTGACTTGTACATTGTGGATATTGTAATTCAAGATTGCTATAAGGTTGGAAAGAAGGATGGGAGTTGTCCAATGCCGCTGAACGGAGAAGGCAGACTCGGTGACTTGAAAGACGACGGAGGTTGGATGCAAGTTAAGAAGGATATACGATTGGGAGGCTCCTGGTTTAAGAAGACGTACCTATCATATAAGGCTGTTTCAAACGAAGCTTTGAATAAGATATTAGAGAATAATGAGGTAAGTCAAAACGATAAGGAATATCCTGTGATAGTTGACATAGCAATATCCTCTGCGCAGGATGGGCTTATTGAAGGAAACACAGAGCTGATTCCTGAGAAGATTTTAGAAGAGTTTCATTCCAATAGATTGTTTAATGAAGACGACTTAAAAGAATCCGATATAGATGAGAAAACTAGCAAGTCAAAAGTGTCTCCTATAGAAGAGAGCAAAAAGGCTAAAGAAATTATAAACAAGGTCAGCGATGAAATAAAGAAATCCGAAGAAAAAGAAATGAATGACAAAAGCAAAAAGAAGGATAAAGCAAGTGAGAAAACTAAGAAGGACAATATTTATCTAGATTCAAGAGCAATAAAACCAGTAGAACAAGTACAAAGACAAGACTTGGAAATTCATTACAAAATCCCCACTCCTGAGACTCTACATGATTTTGGTTGGGTTCAGAAATCAAATGGCATTTGGGTAAAATATGGTAAACCTTCTGCCGATGTTATAACGGCGATTGATATCCTTTTTGGAGAAGATGCTGTAGATCCCCGACCAAACTGGGAGCTCATAAAAGTCCCGTTGCGTGGCGTGAACTCTGTCATAAATCGTGAGCCCTATCTTTCCATACGTCGTGGACCCAAAATGAGATATGACATAGACAAATTCAAACCCGGTCTTACATTCAACGACGAAGGGAAGTTCAAGATTTTGCAAGTGGCAGATCTTCATTTCTCAACTGGACCTGGGAAATGCAGAGATCCAGTCAATTTCCCTTCGTCTGAGACTTGTAAAGCAGATCCAAGAACTTTAGGGTTTTTAGAAAAGGTGTTAGATTTGGAAAGACCAGACTTCGTTATCCTTACAGGAGATCAAATCTTCGGCGACGAGGCGCCTGATGCAGAAACTGCGGTTTTCAAAGCATTAGACCCTTTCATTAAAAGAAAAATTCCCTTTGCCGTTACCTTGGGGAACCACGATGACGAGGGATCTTTGGATCGAAAAGAGGTAATGGCACTTTCCTCTAATTTGCCTTATTCATTATCCTCTTTAGGACCTGATGAGGTTCCAGGTTTCGGTAACTATGTGCTTAGAGTGGAGCCTGGTAGCACTCTGAAAAGTGATCTAATAATGTACTTCCTAGATTCGCATAAATATTCACAGAATCCAAAAGCAAATCCAGGTTATGACTGGATCAAAGAATCACAATTGGTATGGATGTCGTCGGAGGAAACTCGTATGATACGTTCATCGAGTAAGAGTATAGCAAATCACTTGTCGATGGCCTTTTTTCACATTCCTATTCCGGAGTACAGACTCTTGAATCAGCCTTTTATTGGCGAGCACAGGGAAAAGATTACAGCTCCACGGTTTAATAGTGGTGCCCGCTCAGAGTTTGCAAAACTTGGGATTCACGCTATCTCCGTCGGCCATGACCATTGCAACGACTATTGCTTAATTGATTCAGAGAAAGTTGACTCCCGTGAAAGCAAAATGTGGATGTGCTACGGAGGTGGCTCCGGAGAGGGTGGCTACGGTGGATATAATAATTATATCAGGAAACTTCGTATTTTTGAAGTGAATTCCAAGACTACAAGCATCCTGACTTGGAAAAGGGCACAAGATAACCCTGATTCAACTCTTGATCATCAGACTATTGTATCCGAGGGTAATGTAGTTAATTTTGCGTAAAGTAATGATATATATCAGTAAATACAACATTACAGACTTATCATTCTATGCGACATAAGATATTGGAAGAGGCATACTGCGAACATTCTTTATTCGTACATAATCAGCGATCTCATAGATCAAAAAGCAGATAAAATTTCAAAGTCATATAATCGAAAGTTAGAAACCTAAAATAGCATGGAAACAGAGCTTCATCAATCTCTGAAGAGCTCACTACCTTTATCAAGTGTGAAACACAAGACATTGCGCCATGTACTACAGATGGCCAATTGTCAGCACTATTATCAGAACTTTATAGAAAATGGGGTTGATATTGAACTCTTCGAAGAACTAGATGAGAGCTCGTTGAAAGAAATCGGTATAGATAAAGTAGGTGACCGTATGCGTCTAGTGATATTAATTAACGAGTTGAAGCTTGCAAAACTTCAAAGCTTAACAAAGATCGAGGATTTGAAATCAATGATTAACAATATGCTTCTTCTAGATCCTCTGCCATACGAGTTAAAGCAAGTTAGTACCTCAGAAGGAGACTACTTTAGCAGTACAGAGTCGGTTATAAAGCATATAGGGAATACTACACCACTGCTGGGGACTCCAAAAGAAGTAAGCAAGTCTGTGACTTTCATTCTTCAAGATGGAACTACAAAGAAAGTGAACATAAGTGGATGCTTCAATGCTCAATCAATAAAGCGTAAAGTTTTGAAGAAGCTAGGAGTAAAACTGCTGGACAGCGAATATGACACATATGTCCATTCTATTTCTTCAGTTCGAAATGAGGGAAGTATAAATCTTTTGTATGACGTGGAACTAGTGACTATATGCTACTCACCTGATAGATTAGAAAAGAATAGAATTATTCTTTGTCCCAACAACGAGCATCCATCGATGTTAGCACAGGAAACATCACGAAGAATCATAGCAAAGCACGAAAAGAGCCCTGCAAACTTCGAGAAAGGAAAAGCTAATGATGGACTTGATCAGTATCGCATTCCTGAGCCTATTCGTAGAGAGCATAAGCATGACTCAATGAGGAATTTTTTTGGACAAAGACCTCCTAGCGAATTGATTTCTTCGAATTTGGGGGAATATTTTCCTGATACCCGTCAAAGAGATTTAGAGGAAACTGTTCGCAACTCGGTAAGGTATAGTATGAGATTATCTAAAAAGTTCAATCTCGGCTCTTATTTGAATTCGGGGGGCAGCAGTAACGTTTCTTTCAGAAGCCAAAGTAGACCCCTTAATCGTACTTTCAGTGCTGAAAAAGCCGATTCAAGTTCCTCTATAAATGAGCGCTCGAGCACAGTTACTGCAAAAACCAAATCAAGTGGTAGAACCATTGGCGAAGTGATGTTCGACGGCTTCAATGCAATTGAGGAAGCAGTCAATGAAGTTTCAACCCTTTCAGATACCTTATTACCTTCACAGAAACCTGAAAATAACTTAATGGCATCAGATATGTCCTCAACTTCATCCAATCAAAAGATGTTCTTAAGAACCAGTTTTATTAGCCCAGAGGCTGGTGCAAAAGACAGACAATCAAGGATTGAATTGCTCAGCGTTGATTCGGAAGAGGAAGATGATGACGTTATTGCTGGCTATGGATATTTGGATGACAGCCTTTCTGCAGACCATGAGCTAACTGACAGCGGACTGAAAAGATGGTTGAAAGGCGCACGTATAGGGGCTGGAAGCTTTGGAATTGTATATCTCGGAATGAATGCAATAACGGGTGAGCTCATGGCAGTCAAGCAGGTTGCCATCAATAAGAAAGGGCCTTATAGTAGCTCCCTGCAGAATAATGTTATAGACGCATTAGAGCATGAAATGTCGCTTCTTAAGGAATTAAATCACGAAAACATTGTTAGATACTTAGGGGCGTCGACAGAGGAAAATTATTTGAACATTTTCTTAGAATATGTGCCAGGTGGTTCAGTACTGTCGATGCTTAATTGTTATGGTCCGTTTGAAGAACCACTCATCAGAAACTTCATTCGACAGGTTTTGATTGGCCTTAGCTATCTACACGGCGAAGGAATTATGCATAGGGATATAAAAGGTGCAAACATTCTTATAGACATCAAGGGCACGGTGAAGATAAGCGACTTCGGCATATCAAAAAGAATAGATAACCCCAATTCAGATGACAAAGAATCTATCAAATCTACCGGAAAAAGAGCTTCTTTACAGGGTTCCGTTTATTGGATGGCACCCGAGGTAGTCAAGCAAACCGCATACACTAAAAAAGCTGATATTTGGTCTGTGGGGTGCTTGATTATTGAGATGTTCACAGGTAAGCATCCTTTTCCTGATTTTAGTCAAATGCAGGCTATTTTTAAAATAGGTACACACACTGCACCACTGATACCCGATTGGTGTACGGCTGAAGCTGTTCAATTTTTAACGAAGACCTTCGAGCTTGACTACGAAAAGCGCCCAGATGCAGTTGATTTACTTTCTGAGTCATTTATGAACCCTTTGATCATGCCAAAAAAATAACGACATTGTCGTCGTAACTCCACACGGTCATCGCGACATTTGATGAAGGTCAGGGAAGTACAAGAATTCAATTATATATAGCTTAGCATAGGAAATAAGATTTCGAATTACGTTACGTGCAATTGATTTACAAGTAGAATTGCGCAATTAGTTTTCGCTAATGAGCTGACACGTTTTCATCTAAGTAAACAAGTGATTAATTAAATATATTCATCAGTTTTTTCTTATAGTAGAAAACAAGAATGGAAATACCCTTAAAAGCTCAGCCCAAGGTTTCCATGGTGAAGCTCTTGAATGATTCTAGCTTCAATCTCGCAGAGCTACAGGCCAGAAATGTTGATAATAAAACTGATGATGGGAGAAATATGAAACACGCCGATAGCGAGCCTCGGCTCTTCGCCGAGACTACATCAACAAGCGGGAACAACTATAAACTCGCGAGAACATACTCTGAGTCGGAGGCTAATAATTTTGATGTAGATACGGGTCATAGAATATACGAAGATGGAAAGATACGACCCAAGCCGTCCAGAACAAATTCTGCAGCTTCAAAGTATGATTCCGGTAGCCCTTCTAAGCTATACTCCAGATCACATAACTCATATACAAAGAATGATGACTTTGGACAAAATTTAGGTCTTGAAGATGAGTATATTCCCGGTTTAGATTTTCAACATATGGTTAACGAATGGTTAGATTCAGATGCCTCGAGGTATGGCAAGGTAAACAAAAGCTCTTCAATAGCTTCAAGTTTCGGAGACACCACTCTGAGCATAGAGTCATCATACTTAGATCTTAATAGGTTACATGCATTGGTAGCACCTCAACCTATAACGCATAGACGAGCTTTGCAACACTCGAGGTATCAAGCCGTAAAGTTTGACGAGTTAATAGGCACAAGTCCCTCACATACTCCTGGTATCCCTGAGGTAGTTCAGAATCCTTATTCAAACAAATCTTCGCTTGCTAAGAATGAGCATCGTGCTAAAAAGGTCAAGTCAAATGACATCATTGATCCAGATACCGGTGATATCAATTATGAAATTATTTTGAACAATTTACCTCCAGATTTCAATGATTTACCTTACTCGCAGAGAAGACGTTTAGTAAAGGCCTTTTCTGAAAGCATCGATTACGCCCAGTTTTCACTATATGCAAAGAGGTATCTTGCTGATAAGTTTTCTTCTAATTCTAGTGGCCGCAACAGTAGGAACGAATCTTCCAATGGGAGTTTTTCGAGACGATCTCGGCACGATAGTGTGAATACTATTGCTGGTAGATTACTAGCCAAGTCTTCAACAGACATGCGTCGACTTCAGGACCAAAAACCGAAAACCAATGTTGATGAAAAGGGTGCAATTGTTTGCAACTACGTTCTCGGAAAAATTATAGGTTTTGGTGCGTGGGGTACCATTCGTGAGTGCACTAGTGGGGATGGCGTCACAAGAGCTGTAAAGATCGTTAAGTCCAGAAAGAATTTTGATGAAAGTGGCAGAAAGTCTACTGAAGAGAACCAAAAAGTATTGGAGGTGTTCAGGGGAGAAATACAGATTTGGAAGAAATTGAAGCATAAGAATATCTTACCGCTTTTGGAATATTTTGAAACTGATTCGACAATTTTTTGTTTTACGGATAGAATATATGGTGGTACTTTATTTGAGCTAGTCTCATCATGGGGATTGTACAATTCTTTCATTCAGAATACGTCTGAAATGACTAAATTCCTGTTGAACACTCCCATAAGTAGATTGTTAATGATTTCTGATTACATTGCTCAAATAACAAATGCTTTATACTATTTACACGAGGAAATGGGTATTGTGCATGGAGACTTAAAATTAGAGAATGTTCTTGTTGATGATGACGGAAATGGGCATTTGAGGATGGTATTATGTGATTTTGGGATGTCACGAGTATACTCTGCACGCTTAAGTCGAAAATCCTCTCGCATAGGTGCTATTGACACCGGAATGGCTCGTAGTAAATCATCTGCGGTTGAAGTGCGAAAGCCTCTTGTTGGTCGTGAGTCGAAGAACTCTAGGCATTTATTTGCTGATGATTTGCGACTTAGCATTTCGAAGTTTCACAAGCCCCATGGGCCATCCTTACAATCATTGGATCTTACCCCCGAGTATTCGAGTCAATCATTTTGCACATTGAAGCAAGTTCAGCCATATAATAAGTTCGTAAACTCTTCTCTAGATGAGATTGACTCAGAATTACCTCATTCCCATATAGGCTCGCTTCCATACGCATCGCCCGAACTTTTGCTTCCTTCACCTCCGCCATTGGGACCTTCGGCTGATATGTGGGCTTTGGGAGTTCTTTTGTTTACAATGTGTGTTGGAAAGTTACCGTTTCAACATCCTTACGAACCACGCCTCCGAGCAATCATAGCTGCTGGACAGTTCTCAAAGCCCGACCTTATGAAGGCTTGTTTATTGACTTGGATACTCGATGAAAATGATTATGAACTGAAGTCTGCTGCAGGGCCAGAAGATCCAGATAGAAGTGACGCTTTTGAAGGCTCTTTTTGGAAAGAGAATAGAGAAACTAAAGAGTGCTTGAAAAAGCTCTATGCTGATTGGAAAGAGATAGATAAAACACGGTTCTTATGGCTTTATGACGTAGTCATAGGATGCCTTCAGATTGACATCACCAAAAGAATCGATTTGACTGCTCTAATTATGACCATACAAAAACATACCCCGATGTCCATCAATTCATCGTGAGTATACCAGACATTTCTCACTGGTATTTATCAATGATATGATATTCTTCAAAAAGATATATCTTCCTGAAATGATTATGTTCATCCTTACTTTTTAGCTTCGATTTAAATGAGGCGCCACATGACTGGATTGAACGAATTTCAAAGCAGCATCTGTATATAAATGAGATAAAGACTGGGTGCTTTAGATTTTTACTATTTCGAAATAGAGTACATAATATTCAAATCTCTCGTAGGCATACAAACTAAGGATATTCGTTATTTTTTGATACTAAAAACTGAGTAAGTTATTAAGAATAAAACAGCCGTGAAATTACTGAGATACTCTGATCACTACTTTTCCATTGGCTCTACCACTTTGCAAATGCTTAATGGCTTCGTAGGAGTTATCCATGTCATAAACATGATCAATTTCAACCTTCCCGTGACCTTCTTCAATTAATTCTTTGCACCTTGATATCCACTCATGATCAATGGAGAGCAAGTAGAGGGTATAAATGTACGGAAGCAAGCCAAGTTTGCTTGAAATCATTCTGAAAAGTGGCCACAAGTTATTGTTTAGAAAAGTGAAAAAGGTCGTGGTAAGATAGTTCATTTTATAGTCTCCAACCAAAGTAACGTAATGTGGTTTTTTGGCCCCCGTTTTAAGAATATCCTTGATTCTATCAAAGAGGTCACTGTTACCACAACAATCAATAATTGAATCAAACTTTCCTTCTTTGGCCTCTTCAATTACAGGGCTCTCTATTGATCCATATCTTGTATAATCAATAATCTTATCAGCTCCTAAGCTCTTCACGTGGTCAGCTGAGCTTGAGGAGCAGACGGCTACAACTTCGTCGTACTTGAACACCTCCTTACTAAGCTGAACACAATATCTACCCACAGATGTTGCTCCACCAATAATTAAGATCTTGCCTCCTTCGATTGCTCCGACTTTCATCAATGCATTGTAAGCAGTTCCGTAGACCAATGGCCAGCATGAGGCCTCAGGCAAGCTTAGATTTTGAGGAATATGCACCATGCCAGCGTATTCATCTTTTTTCCTCGAATCAAGTAAGATGTATTCAGACAAAGTACCTTTAGAAAATAACAAGAGCAAACCACATACCTTGTCGCCATTCTTAAAACCAGTCTTTTTTTCTGCATCCTCGCCAATTGCTACAATTTCACCACTGTAGTCATTCCCTATTTCCTTATTCTTGCCGATGAATGGCAACAGAGTATTGAAGCCTACTAAATCAACAGGATTAAGTGCGGCGTAATACACCTTGACTAATATCTCATGAGGTTTTACTCCATATCCTCCTCCTTTTTGAGGAGTAAGTTCCAATTTCAGGTTATCCAATCGAAGTACATGGCTTCCTCCATCATATTTGATTGCCCTAAAATCCAATTCTTGATTCTCGAATACCATTGTGAGTACTTTAAATCCTGCCAACTCAAGCGCGGAGATTTTATTTCTATTTACCAGTTCACAAGCTTGGCTAGTGGCCTTTACACAATATTCTTAGAAGGGCATAAATAAGACATGACAATTCCATCAGGATACTCCATAAGAAAAGTGCAACCCCATGATTATCAGAGTTACACAGATACGTTGAAGGAATTGACAACAGTCGGTAAACTCAGTAATGAAGATTTCGAGAAAGTATGCACTTACTGGGCTTCTTTGCCTGAAATCTACCACCCGATGGTCATTGTCAATGGTAGAAATAGTGTCGTTGCTACTGGTATGCTTTTAGTAGAACAAAAAATCATCCATCAATGCGGGCATGTTGGTCATATTGAGGACATTGCAGTCGCTGGCACTGAACAAGGGAAGAAGTTAGGAATGACGATGATATCAGAATTGACAAGAATAGCCAAAGCTGCTGGATGCTATAAGGTGATTCTCGACTGCTCCCCACACAATGTGCAATTCTACGAAAAATGTGGCTACAAAGAATCTGGAGTAGAGATGGTGAAAAGATTCGACTGATAGCACGTATTATATTAAAACGAAGGACCAGCGTGGTCTTCATATTTGCTCTTTGCAGATGCTTTGCTTACAATTTCTCTAATGCCTATGACTGTTAGTCTCTCTGATCTTCCTACTACGAATAACTATCCGGCATTACTTACTTCCATAGATACAATAGAATTCCCCCTAATTATCTGCTTCCGTTAGTATAAACCTCTCAATAAATTGTTCTAGTTGTTTCAGCACCAATTGAGTCCAGACGGCTCTGATGTGATCTTCTTCATCTCCGCATACATACAATTGTTCCGATGCTTAGTTTATCGCCATTTTGTTGTTCCTCGAGTGCCTCATCCAACGTAAGGTTTAAAAATACCTGATAAGTTAGTAAGTGCTTTGAAATTACCGTAATCTGTCCGTAATACATACATCGTATCCTCTTAGAGTCCCAATAACTTTTCTCGATCCATTTAGTTGCACGGAAACTTTTTTATTCATATACTAATAAGTTAGAAATCATTCTTATTGATTATCCTTCTGAGAATCATATCTCCTGAGCTAACTTACGTTCTTTAAATCTGGTAGGGCAACCATTTTTTGATGACCTCTTCTATCACTTTTCTATGATGATCAATTTGTTGATTTCAAATGTTAAGTGCGAACATCAAGTAAACAAGATGAGCAGCTGAATTCCAAATAATCTTGGATTATCATTGCGAGGTATGAGTAATATACCAGACGTGGGGACGCTACTGGACTTATTTGAAATCCCAGGTCATGAAGATTATGAAGAGGAAGTAGAGATCGAAGGTGAAAACGAAGGGAAGACTACTCGAGAAGGACGCTCCTCAGATGCATCTGGGAATGGAATTGAAGCAGTTGACGGAGTTGAAAAGCTATTGTCCCTTCAGGGCCGTAAGATAGAACTCATTGCTAAAAGGGATGACTATGCAAAACGTCGGACTCTTCTAAGGGAATCCGTAGAAGAATTAAGAACACGTTATCATAGATTGAAGCGTCAGCAAAGCACCCTTGAGGATCAAACAAGAATGAATTATCTCTTGGATAAGAACGAAGCAAATTTCCTACACAAGGCTCTGATATCTTTACAAAAGTCACTGTTGAAGGACACTAGAGAAGAAACTGCAAGCGGAGAGATGAGTGAGTTTGTTGGTGATGTTGCTCCAAGTAAGACTGAACCAGATGCCGAAAACTTTAACGTGTTACCAAGTAAGAACTGGGAAGAAAGGGAAAGATATATTGGCATTTTTACTCCCCATATTGAGTTTCATGACATTAGTAGAAGCACGCGGTTATCACCCGAAACACAAACATTGATTGACGTTGTGAAGTTCAGAGTCCGAGGGCGTTCGATTTTTGATATTCCCATAGTTATTTCTATTGATAAAACTGAAAGTACCATACGGAAAATTGAGATATCTAACTCGAAGGAATGTGAAGAGGTGAATGCAAATCTCATGCGCATCTGCCCTTCTTATAGAAGAACACTTTTTCAGAATTACGTCTCAAGAAAAAAAATTGATTTAATATTATTCAGCTTGAATTCTTTCTCATGTGCTATTTACAAAAGATGCTGTGCGTTTTTCAAAGTATTGACAGAACTTCAAGAATATCTTGTGGATTCTAATTTGAAAGAGATCATTGAAATGAAGTCGGAGGTGGACGACATCGTACTAAAAAAACTAAAATATGTGGACTCCATAGACCTCATGATACAAAGAAAGGGAATTCTGTATATCATTAACCTACTGGGCAACATTAACATTTATGATTGTGTAATAGGAGAATGTGAGGTTGATTATGCCCTCAATCTATGGAAAACAAATAGCGCTGATAATGGTGAAACAAAGGAAGAGCAAACGTCGAGCGCCATAATTGGCGCCAACTCTTTATTCAAAAGTCTCACAGAAATATATGGTGTCATGCGGGCAATGCAAATTTTCATGAAGAATACCTTTGATATAGAATGTAATATAAGTGAAGATATTTGATAGATGATCAAATATCACAAAACAACACCTCCTCCCTTTCAAGATCAAATTTAATAGTAGTTTCTTTCTTGTTGCCTTTACTATCCTTCTTAAAATACTCACGTAATAAAGATATGAGAATGAGTATATACTCATTCTCCTCATTCACGCGATCGAAGTCATAAACTGGAAGACAAGAGATTCCTGCCCCTTCAAGGCTGGGAAAAGTTGACAGCAGAAAATCATTATCTATTTGCAAGATTGCTGCATTTCTTTCTTTCAATAAGGACAAATACTTTCCCTCCTGTTCATACATTGCAGTTTCTATTCCATGAATCAAATCATATCTTATTTTCTCCCATTCAATCCCAACGAGACCGTTTGAGGCAGATTTCTTGTACTGAAAGAATTTGAACAATATTTGCTTCAATAGCTGGGCTCTTTTATTAAACTCCTCGTTAGAAATATGAGAAGCATCTCTTTCCCTTTTAAGGATTGTCGCTGACCTTTCTAAGATCTCCTTTCGAATTGCAAAGTTATTCGTATTTTCTTGCGACAAAGCATGAGGTGTTAAGTTTGTATACATATGAAGAATTTCATCAAGAGATTCAACGGGAAACTTAATTCGTTCAAGCGTTTTATAAGTAGGTTGATTTATCAGTTCTGTAGTAGACATGTTTGAGTGAACAGATACGCCTCCTGGTTCTCCTGATTTATCCTTCAATTCTTCAGCGGAACCATCCATTTCATCTGGAACTAAATTAGTATCAGGATTATTAATAACTCCTTTTGCAAGTGGAGAGGGCACAACGCTTGCATGATTAATGAGGTTCGCTTTTTGTTTTCTTTTTCTCGGAGGAATATCATCAGCCTTCAAAAGTCTTTTAGACCCAATTTCATTTTCTAGAGTATTTGGTTGATCTTCTTTAAGGTCAGATTCTTCCATCTCTATTTGTTCTCTCTCTTTCTTTGATTTATTTCCTCGCTTTGGAGTATTGTTATGCTCTTCGTCAGCAACATATTTTAACCTGGCCTTATACATCTGTTCAGAGTATTCGATCTCAAAATCAGTGTCTTTATCATAGTTATCTAGCTCATCTTCCGGTATCAATTCAACAGGAGGTATCACATCGGCATTAAAAGGATTAGTAGCAAGCTCTTCCTTTTTAAAGCTCGTTTCCAAGTAAGTATACAAAAGCCAAAGTAATCTCTTCGCCCTACAAGCTGGTACTATTCTTGAGTTCAAGAAAAAGTCCACAAAGCTGTTGGAATTTGCGTCTGAAGATTGGCCCTCCTGTAAATATGGAATTTCTCCCACATGGTTGCTGAGAAAGAATAGGAGTTGGACAACATTCACATTTGGCTTTTCCTCTGGGGGGTTGGCAATTATATCTTCTAGTGACTTAAGTTCTCCATGGACGTCCTCAACAGCTTTCAAAATCGATTTAAGGCGAGGAGTATCCTGTAGCGGCTTAGAACCTCCATATACGGGATCTGCTTGCAACGACGGAATAGAATGGTATGTTCTCAACGTAGATCTCATTTCAGGCACAAAGTTGACAGTTGTATTCATACGACCTGCGTTCACTAGAAGACAAACTTTGCCCACCGATTTACCCATTTCCTTGTCTTTCAAAAGTCTCTCACGCAATATTTTGGAGCATTTTCCCGATTCAGCTAAGCATCTTACGTATAGCTCCGAAAATGTTAATTTACTGTCATTACTTGCAGTAGGAATCTCACAATGGGAGAAATAATTTGTGAAAGCCTTCGTTGAATCATCAAAAAGTTTCTCCAAGAAGTCATACTGAATATCTCTCCTCCAAAAGGGTTCTCCATCTGCCTTCTTCAAATGCTTCATGCCCCTAATCAGTGACGTAACTGCTGGCTTCTTGCTCTTGCTGTTCTTTTTTGTGCGTTTATTCCTTAATCCTTCTACCTCAATTTCCGAAGAATTCATTTCTGAATCATTCTCGTGCTCTGCTTCTTGAATCCCCAGAGCATCATGCTCGTGATCATTCTCAAAATCAGTGTCAATTTCTGTCTCTTCCGTCGCTCCTCCTGTAGACTTAGGTCCATGTTCAGAGTTTTGGTCGTTGGCTTCCTGTGTCAGCTCAACACCTTGATCCGCTAGTTGTTGAACCTTCTCACCCTCTCTCTTTTCTTCCTTTCCAGGGAGAAATACAAAGGTATCATTAATAGGATCGTATTTCATTACCAATTAACTAGGATCTATCCACGTTCGTTTTTATTCTGTCTGATCTTATTCTTTTTGTTCGATCATTGGCCGACAATAAGGTGCGCTCCTAGAACAAACTTCAAATCACGTAGTCTGTGCACTGATTAATATTGGAATTGGTCAGTTAAGAATTAGTCATGACAACCAATTCTTCCTGGAGGCAATTTCAACTTTTTGACTTTACCCCTATCAGAGATCCCAACGTTGAAGAACCCTTATATTCGGAATCCACGCTTGCGGCGATATGTACTACAAGTGACTATTTGGTAGTTGCAAGTAATAACTCGTACTTGAAGATTGCGGACAAGGAATTTAATATTTGCTTGGTATTTGAAGCCTATGAAATAGCTTATCGGATAGGGTTTCTCTTTGCTTTAAAACTGAGCAACTTCGTGGCAACCGTAGCTGAAAAACAAGGGACTGCCTCAATTCTCAGATTATGGGACATAAATAAACTTCTCAGACTAGCTAAAGAGCAAAGGAAATCAGATGAGCTCAAATTGCACTATGCAACGGAGGTTGAGATTCAGAGTGGTCTGAACTCTTTCCCAATCAGCTGCGTTGCAATTAACGAAGAAGTCACTTGCATCGCGGTTGGTTATACCGATGGAAAGGTCATTTTAATTCGAGGAGACATACTCCGAGACAGAGGTTCTCGACAGCGTGTAGTATATGAAGCCAATGACCCAATCACAGGTTTGCATTTCAATGAGAATGAAAACTTTCTTTATGTCGTTACAACATCTTCAATCGTGACTGTGTCCACTTCAGGTCGTAATCAGCGAAGAGCCGAAACAATTCTATCTAAATCTACCGGAGTTGGCCTTTTCTGCTCGCAAATTGATCATGAAACCCAAAACTTGTTAATTGGTACTACTGATTCACTCAAATTTTACAACCACTCTGGTAAAATAGGTAGTCTCAGTTTTGAGATGCCCAAAAAGTTCATTGCAAGATTCGATAAGAACTATTTATTAATTGTTTCTACGGGAGAGGACGTTGGTGATAGCACTCAACCAGAGCTTCACGATGTAGATCTAAGGATTGCGAAAATATTGATAATAGATTTGAAGAACAAACACATTTGCTTTAATCTTAGTATACCGAATTATGATATAAGGTACGTCTTCGATTTATGGGGTCACATTGCTTTACTTAGCAGTACAGGGATGTTGTACGAATTACAAGAAAAACCCTTGAATCAGCAAATTGAAATTGTTCTTCAAAGAGAACTTTTTCCCATTGCCTACAAGTTGGCTCTTGAACATAACTTACCACCTGAAATGTTAATTCGAATTCAAACAATGAAAGGCGACTTTATGTATGATAAACACGAGTACGAGGAGTCGATAGATGCCTACAACGAGTGCCTTGAAATATTCTGCACAAAAGGTGAGATAATACAGAATTTGGACGACTATAATATAGAAGACTTTATTGTTAAGGTTATCACGAAGTTCAAAGATGTGTCAAATATCTCAAACCTCACAAAGTTTCTTTACAAACTTTACAAACTGAACTTAGCAGATAATGATAGCGTGACGCTTCTTCTTTGCTGTTACTGTAAATTAAAGATGACTGGTAATTTAGATAAATTTATTGACGAAATAGACGTCTCAAGCGAAGGAAGTGATTCAAAACTGAGCAAATTAGTATTACAAGATCTTAATTTCAAACTCATATTAAATTTGTTCAACGAATGTGGTTATTTTGCGCAAGCTATAAAACTTCTTTATAAGCTTGATCAACCAAATTTAATCGTAGATATTCAGTTAGGTCGGTTAAATCAGCCTCAGCAATGTCTTAAATACATAAAGACGTTACCGATAGATGAATTGCTTCTCGTTTTGGTTGATCACTCAAAAACTTTGCTAGACAAAATGCCCTTAGAAACTACCGAATTATTAATTAATGTCTTCACAGGAAGATACTCCCCGCTGGAAGAGAAACCATTTGAAGACCTTGAAGATAATGTTCGCCTACTCAAAGCAGATGATTATGAAAGGGAGACTTTCACACTTAATAGTTACAAGTCGTATCTTTCATATCTTTCCGGTAATACAACGTCCAAGACTTCTAATGGTTCTTCAACTATATCGAGTGGGCCCACATATTTACCCCCTAAACCAAGTGTAATATTTGCTTCTTTTTTGAGTCATCCGAGTGAATTTGTTATTTTTTTAGAAGCTTGTCTTGAAATGTTTGACAAGTATAAGGAAAACAGCAACGAAAGGGTCAAATTGGTATCCACTCTTTTGAAAACTTACCTTTCTTTATCCAAGACCGAATACAGTAAAAGGTCGGATTGGATTGGTAGAGCTGAGCTGCTTACAGAGAAATATATCAGCATTTTGGATAAGTCAACGTTGCTCCTTGTTTCTCATGTCTACGACTTTAAATATGGAGAGACAGCGGCTCAGGAACAGCTAGGTTATGAAACAAGTTTATTCCGGTCGGCACAGGTTTCTAAGGATATAAATGAATGTCTCACCATTTTAAAAAAGTATGGTGACAGGCAGCCGGGTTTGTACAAGGAAATGCTTAAGTTCATGGTTTCTAGCGAAGATGTATTCGAAAGAGTCGAGAAGAAGGACTTTGATTTTGTTCTTGAAATGATAGACCTGCTTAAAATTGCGACACCCTTAGAAGTCATTCAAATACTCAGCATTAATGAATTGGCCAGTGTTGGCATGATTAAAAAATACCTTATCGATTATATTGAGGTAAATGAGAAGGAAAATGATAATAATAGTAAATTGATAGAGTCTTACGAAAAAGAATCTACTAAAAATTCTCTTGAACTTACCAAATTGATGTCGGATCCATTTGTTATGAAAAACACAAAATGCTCATCCTGTAATCTTCCGCTTAGTTTTCCCACAGTTCATTTCAAATGTGGTCACTCATTTCATATGCGATGTCTTAATGAAAACACATACCTTTCTTCCTTACCCTCGCTGCAAGACGATGCGGATAAGCCTGTTTGTCCTCTCTGCGTCAATAGCCTTGAAGTCGCAAAATCTGCTCGAATTGTCCAACTGGACGTAAAAAATGAGGTGAAAGACTTTGAGGCTGCCTTGAGTGAGACTGATGACAAATCAAAAGTTTTGATGGACTATATAGGTAAAGGATTTATGGACGAAGATTATATCGTTCTTCCGGATATATGATGATAAGGTTCTGCATATTCTCAGGTTGCGAAATAATTTTATTTTTTTAGCTATTCATTTTCTGCGACAGATCTGAGACATCAACGTTTTAGCCAGCTATTATAGACTACGCATCTACTTCAATTCTTCTTTCTTTCAAGTAAACTGATATTCTATAGTCTTTCAACCGAGCCTTTTAACTAAACATGAGATCCGGAATAACTCACGGTTACGTGGAACAACCTCGACATGAGTCCTTTGAAGACCCAACTTATAGTGATATATTTCTGACTAGCGACCTCGATGAAAAATTCAAGCAAAGTTCAAAGTTGAAGAGGTCATTCGACAAAAGACTCGCTCTAGATACGCCTGGCTATGAATACATCTGTAATAAGAAAGTTGACTCACCTATGAAAACAAAATTCTTTTTAGATGATGTAAAACCCTATAAGTTCAAGAAGGAGATAGCTAAGTTTATCGAGGCAGAAATGGAGTACTGCCAAACTCTATACTACGGTCAGAGTATTTATGCCACACTCCTAGAGGAAGATAAGACGTTGCAAACACTATTTAGTAAAGAAGAGAAAGAACTTCTTTTTCGAGATTATGGCGTCTTATTTGACCTCTCCAAGAGTTTTTTAAAGAAGGTGATTGATCAGTTAATAAGCTCTAGTGCTTTTAAAGATAGCAGTTCCTGGAACAAGCTTGTAGACATTGGTTCACACAATATCTTTTCTGATTATAATTTAACCGAGATGGTAATAAACTCGGATTTTGTTAAGTTCAGCTTCGGAACGCTTTTGCACTCACATTTGAATAATCCGAAATACAGAAAAGCCATTACTTCATGCTTGGCAACATGGGATTTTAGGTGCCAGGTGTTGAATAGAGTATTGACTCAAAAAGGGGATTTAGGTAAGGATTGGATTAAAGCAGGACAATATATGATGAAATGTAGGTCCGTTAATCAGACTTTGGAGGATTTTTTTGAAGCTCCCAAGGCAATTTTGAATTTCTATCCTACATTAATAAAAAAGTTAGTAGACTCCGCCAGTGATCAGCAGTCTAGTTATGAAAGA